>CM063504.1:78194277-78236777 GCA_032207245.1 Pardosa pseudoannulata
TTCAAATTTTATTCTGAAGTTTTCAATAAAGTTTTTCATTAATTTCAATATTTAATTTCACAATTTAAATGTTTTGTAGCTTTTGATCTGAGAAACTTTTGAAGTAAATTATAATGGGTTTTCATATATATATTCTTTATAAATTAATGGTTTCACGTTTTAGATGTTTATGGTTATATGTTCAACAGCAAATATGTGCAATAGCAAAATTATGTTTAAATCTCAAAATATTTGCATTGAAAAAAAGTAATTAATAGCAAATATTAAGCATGAATTATTTAGAATTATTTAGCATGAATAAAAAAATTTATGATATCTTATACATTGTTAATTTACATGTTATACAAATATCATTATTTGCATTTTAAAGAATATATAATTATGAATCTAATTTTGTTAGGTAAGAGAAATTAGTAAATAAAACCCTATTAATATACTGATCAAAAGTAAGCAAAATTTTATAAGCATATTAGTTCAATGGAAATTGAAATTCTCAAGTTGTTATTAAGGGAAATCAGTGACACTAAATTGACTGAATCTGTCATTAAGAAACACATAGGGTGTATTTTTAAAAACCATTAAAGTCGCAGATTTTGCAGATTATGAATATTTACAGATCAAGATCTTTTATATTTTTGATCGATTTATAGTTAATTCTACTCCATGTATCTCTCTAACTTTTCACAAAAGGTTACCATTATTTCAAGGAATCTGTGCAAAATGAAAAAAAATACAAATGGTTTTAAGCTTATAGGCATTACAACAGCATAAAGGCAGTTTTTTTTAGCAGAAAGACAGTTACAGTGCAAGATTTAAAAAAAAGTATTCAGCTTGTAAACAAGCATAAATCTTAATAGATCAAAGGGCAGATATGTATTCTCTGAATTTAAGGATGTTCATCCTGATCTATATAACAGGTTACCATTGTAGCCTCATGCTTTCTTTTATGGGAAGATTATTTTTTTTCTTGTATAATAATGTATTCTTTTGTATATTTATTCACGAGTAAGAAGTTTCCAACTTTCTTTACACGATTTTATTTAGAGGCCGGAGTTATTATCACGCTTCATTACTTTATGATATGTATTCGTTTCTATGATTGTAAGAGGGTGTGAAAAAAATTACGTTGGTTTAGTATTTGAAAATGAAAAACTAAAACTCATTAATATAGCACACCTTGACTAATATGGCTTTATTAAATGATTTTAATGCCTAAAGAATACAGCAGGAATACAACTTATCGCTTGTAGATGTGGATGACTCCTCTGGTCTCACAAAATGGTGTGTCTTTTTCTATGTCTTGGGTCACTACAAAAATCTATCAGAAAGCAGTGGATGCTAGCAGTGTCCACCCTTTTCTCTCCTCTGGAAAAGCACTCATACATAAAAAATGAACCTGTTCCCGTGGAAAAAACAGGTGTTAGCTTGAGAACGAGGGGGGAGGGTGTTAGATAGCTCCAAATCAACGGGTCCTTTTATTGGTTGGGAGAAGTCCGAATTTTCTTTCTGGCCCTGACAGTTCCTATTCAGTTTGGCTTTAGTGATGGCTTACGGGAAGAGGTAAAAAAAAGTTGAATCCCTGATGTTTAAAACGTTGAAAAAATATTGAAGCCAGTGGTATTTGAGATGCAACCCTGGAAACAGATTTCTATTGTTCAGCTGCGTGGACAATAACAACTCAGGTGTGTTTCTTACTTCCTGTTTCAGGATTTATGTTCGAGATTGTTTGTGGTGCCGAATCGGCTGCGAATGTACTACATGATTATATTAAAATATTCTCAATATAATTACCTGGACTAAGTCCTCCAGTTTGAAGACTTTTATTCTATCATCGCATAAGTTAAAGTTAGCTGATAAGATAATATAGAACAAATAATGTGTGGAGTTTTACTTTCGTGACAAAAATTGGAGAGAAATTACACGATATTTTTATAAGAATGTTTAAAGTTTTGGAGTGTTTTCCTTGCCAGAGGGTACTGTTAAGTAGTAATCAAGCTATGTTCAACTTGATTCTAAATTAGGTTTTTTTAGCCTAATGGGAATCTATATGATAACTATTGGAAGAGCTAACCAGAGGAAAAAAAAACAATTGAGCAGTAGTGGGATCACAACTCGTGGGTAGACTAGAATCATAGTTCACAAAACAGAATAGCTTTATAATTTTTCTTATTATTTGTTTTGAATGATGAGCTGATACTTGAACTAATTGATGAAAAAATGTGCTTACAGAGTTGTCTCATAAATTGTAAATATGCTCGATAGCGTACACAATATACCTCTGAAGTGTTTAAGAAGACGATTTCCTTTTAAAGTCATGTGTATAGTTAACAAAAATGTCATTCTTGAAGCCAATCAAATAATCATTGTGATATGCCTGTGACTTGTGATAGCTGGTAATTTTGTTAAAATGGAGGTTCACGCATTACTGAAAGTGAATATGAGCAATGCTTGTAATCATAAGTGTGACATAAGGCGAAAATGTTCATGTAAACAGTGATAAGGATTAGTAGGAACTTTGAAATTTTGACATTCCAATACTAATACATCGATTTACTACCAAGTTCATCGTCACTAGGTAGCAGATAAATAGTTGCCATTTATCTGTAAGATACACGATTGACTTTTACCTATTATTGAGATTACCTATAAAACTAACACTTGGTGTTGAGGCTCATTATGTTATGCCTATGAAGTTACACCATAAATTGTGACAGCCGGTAATTTTGTTAAAATGAAGGCTCACGCAGTACTGAACGTGAAATAGGAGCAATGCTTCGAATCATAAGTGTAACATAAAGCGAAAATTTTAATGTAAATAATGGTAAGGATTAGTAGGAACTTTGAAATTTTTACACTCCAATACTAGATAATACATTAATTTACTACCAAAATCATCGTCACTAGGTAGCAGATAAATAGATGCAATTTATCTGTAAGATACACGGGTGACTTTTACCTATAATTGAGATTACCTATAACTAACACTGAATGTTGAGGTGAATAAATAATCAAAACTCAAAAGAAAACGTTTATGTACTTGAATAATTAGTACTGTACATTTATTTTATTAACACTTGGCATGCGGTTATACTTCACCGCCAACTTGCTGCAGCGGGCATTTTTTCGTGAATAGCGCGAAAGTTTTGTTATTAAGAAAAACAGCAGTAAATCGAAAACTACTTTGTTTTTATGAACGAAACTTTTTTTATTTTACACTTTAATATATACTGTATGATTATTCAACAAAAAAAAATATTTTTACGAAATCACAAAAATAAACGATTTTTAAAATTAAAGTCCGATAATCTGTCAGCTCATATGTCTTCATCACTATCTTTGTCACAACGGCTCATTTTATCAATTTTATATTAAACAATAAAAAATCAAGCTTCAAATTGACAAAACACGACTTATAGGTTCTGAAGCTAGGAATTAGATTGAAGACAAAATAACGCAACAAAAGACGGAGTAACTCGACAATCATAACTTGTGAAAAGAAAAAAGGCAAAGCGCCTCATAACAACGCAAACAACACGCATATAATGTCACACATACATATAATTATACGTATTTAGTATATTTGTGGTGGTTAGCGGGTATCCACCAGAAATCTACTAAATACGTATTTTTACGTGACCCGCGCTCCAGTGACAGACTGCAAAAAATGTAAAAATATGTTGCTCGCAAGCGAAGTGTTAAAACTTAGAAACGTAAATGAATAGTCTATCACAAAAATGAAAGATACGTATATTTCTGTGATATTTGACGTAAATATTGGAATGCTAATCCTCTTGGTTAACTAGAAGTTTAAAATATCTATACTTTAATATCAATTTCAGTAGTTTCATTAAATGAGTAGTGAACTTAAACCCTTGGTAACACAGGGTAATTGGAGCCGAGTCTCTGTTTCGGTCGTCAGTCACGCCCTAGTCATTTGAATACAACTTCTCATAGGTTTCTAGGAATGCAGCGAAGATTGATGTAAAATAATCAGAGCCATAGTCGTTTCAAACTTAACAAGGTTGATTTATTACAAAAAAAAACCATTTTAAAGGAAAAATAAATTATATGCACATGCAACCTTTCATCCAGAGAGGAGATCACTCTAGATCAACCTACTCCCGGGAGTTCTTCGCTTCTTCTTTCCCCAAACAGGAAACCTCAGTTTTAGGGGAGATCGACCCCCCCCTCCTTTGACCCTTGTCCTTGGGGTAGCCGAAATGCCCTTGGCGCCTGGCCAACTCAGTCACACAAAAGCATATTTCATTTTCTCTGTCGAGGCGTTGATAGACGACAAGCTTCATACTTCTAATTTTCCAGTTGTTGAACGTTTGCAATGTTCGGCGTCTTACAATGAACAAAAGTTCGCTTTAACTCGCGATGCTTATACACAGTATTATTAACCCTCTAAGCGGTTCGCACGTACAATTCCGCCAAACCGATGATGTCTTCAAAGCGGTTGTAACGTACAATTTTCGACGTCTCGAAAATGGATGTAATGTACATCTCTGCCAGTGTTTGAGGTAGGAGGGTCAGGTCGATTGTTTAGAAACTCAATCCTTCTTTGACTGACATTTGTTGAGGGATGCACCCCTACTCCCTGAGGCACAAAGACGCTAATAGCTTTTCATGGCTTTGTAAATTTCTATTTCGAAGTATTTCGTTTGCGGCAACAGATGTATATCTAATTGCACCACTTAAATATCTTGGATAACTTTCGTAAAAAAATGTAAATAATTCTCTTAAAAATATTTTTATTTGTACTTTTCGAATCCATTATTTCTTATGGGATGATCTTCGAGACTTAACGAGCTTTATGTGTATTAAAAATTAACAATCTATAATATCTATTTATATATCTATTTATATATCTATTTATAACCGGAAGTAAAGGGACAGTAACGAGGGTGAGTTTTCCGTATTCCATTCTAGTCGACAAAGGGTGAAGTAAAAAATCATAGAACGCTTTGGCCATTGACACAATAAACCTTTAGCGTAGTTTTTGGAGACTCTTTTTAATTTGAGTGTTCCACTCGGAGGGTTAATTGAAATGATGTGGTATTAACTCATTAAAGCAACTACAAAAACTCATTAAAACAACTCAATAAAAATAAATGCATCTGAGAAATTTGATGCTGTTTCTGAAATATTAATCATTTTGGCTAGAAAAGAGATTAAAATATCTCTATTTGTAAATCAATTTTAAAGTAGCTTCAAGAATTGAATAGTTCGCTTAAAAACCTCGATGCAAACACACGTTTAAACAAAATAAAGGTTATTATCTTAACAATAATATGAAGATTCTCTTTTAATGTAAAAGTTATTTTATTAATAAAACTTTAGAACTGATGAATAAATAAATTTTCAAAGTAAAATGAGACATGTTATCAATTAAAAATAGATAGTATCTTAAATTTAAACAATGCTGATCACCTTATTTCTTAATTATCTTTCACCTCCGTTTTTTCTAATTCAAACATTTTAAATAAGCCCATTACAGCCAACAAAAATGCCTCAAGGATTAAGTCTAGGAAACATAATCTTACAAAACTGTTCTCCATTAACAAAATTATAAATTAGCAGTTATTCGCGCAAAAAAATGAAAAGCAGTAATTAGGGTTTTAAATAGTCTACTTAAGTAGCTTTATATCCAAAGCAAATTTTAATTGTGATTACTTGTTTAAAAAATTTAGAGGTCCGACTCTTTATTAGGGAATGAATTGAAATTGTTCCTAACGAACATTAGCATGGCTTTTGGAAATAAATCACTTGACATTTTCCTTTCTTATCAGCTTAAATTTTTCTGCAAACACGCGCCAACTTAAAGAGGATATTTACTAGCTACAATGAAACTGAAATCAGAGAAATTTATATATTTTTTTTCCAAAGAATTTATTTAACTGTTAATAATATTCTTCGTTTATTTATTAATGCTTAAAGGGATTTCAGAGAAACCTTTTTTTCGTTTGTTTAATAACCATTTAAATTTTATGGTATGGTGTTATTTGACTACCTATTGTGAATAAAAATGAACAAAATTTGAGAGTGATTTTGAAATTGCTTAATTTGTTAACAAATTTGTGCTTTTATAGAAAAACCTTTTTTTTCAAATTTTAATTGAAGTTTCATTGTTTGCATTCTAAAATATCGTGACAAAGTATAGTACTTTTAAATATGATGCTGTACAGCATGATTATATTAGGATAATAATTATATAGAACAATAATATAGAGGAAAGTAATTGTTAATTAAACTTGTAAATAAAGTCTGACCTTTCAGAAGGATTATGAAACAGTCGTACAAATATGTATCTTTAAAATGTGGTCTTAGAAACGGTAATTAAGTAAATTCTTACAATTAAAACTACATTACTTTCAAAATTTGTAGAAAATATTTGCGTGTTTTCTGAAAAGTAATTAAAGTTGTTATTTATTTTGACTTGTATTTTGTATATTGAGTTATGGGTTAAATAATTAATTATTAATTTGATGTACTACAATTGCAATAGTAAGTAGAAAAGTTTATTTTCTGTTGGTGTTGGCACTGCATATCGCGAGCAGAACTGTGGAATGCGTTGATAGTGCAATTTTCCATCCTTTTAATTATAAAATAATATGCAGTGGCACCTGTCTTCCATCTTCCTCAAGAGTTTTTTGAGTTAAGAGTCGTGATCAGACCTTTTACTCTGGTAATTCATTACAATAGTAAGAAGAAATAATTATAGGCTGTTGATCTTAATATTCCATACCGTAAACTGAACTAATTTTTAGATGAGTGAATAATTCAACTCTCTGCCTGTCTAATCATAGAATGTCTATGCAATGGCACCAAAATTTCCAACTTTCCCAACGAATTTTTGAGTTAAGATTCGTTCACAGATTTTGCTTTACCTCATACCTCTTTACCTCTTCGAGTTAAAACAAAGATCGGTATAGGGTAATTGTAACATTTAGAAGAAATATTTATTTACTGATGATGTTCATGTTCCTTACTTATCAGGTGAGTTGATAGTGCAATTCCTCGCCTATCCTAATCACAGAAAATATGATATGCAGTAGTACCTGGTCTTCCGTCTTCCCCAAAGAATATTGCTTGTAAAATTAAAAGTCTATGTACTGTGTTTATGTAACATGCTCTATATTTTCATACGTACATTTGTTAAAGTCTAAATGCAGTTTTCCCTTCTGAGGAAAAACATAAAATATTGTACAGGGGATTGATAAAAAGGAACCCCCAGTGGCGTTGAGGTATCGTTTCGTGTTCTCCATGATATAGGTCTGAGGTTTGATCCCCGGGTTGGGCAAGGTTGACTCAGCCTTTCATATCTTCAGTGGGTAGATGAACTAAGGACCAAGAGTTCTTGGGAACTAAACCGTGGGGAGGGGGGATTCGCATAAGTTTGACCACCTAACCGGAACATATGCTTCGCACCCCAGGGCCCTTGGTCACGTAAACGGAGATTGGTACCGTAGGCCCTGGCCCTCTAGGGGAAGTTGTGCCGAAGAGTTTAGTTTAGAGATTGATAGAAAAGCTCGCTTTACCCGATTTATAAGATCTAGAAGATTCTATGTAAAATGAAAGATTGGCATTAAATGCAATAAGAAAAGGCAAGATCAATGTCTTTTTTGTTATATCAGGGAAATTGTTATTAACCGGGTTTTTCTTTAACCTTCTAGCCGCGAAAGCTTCCATGTGGAAACGTGTAATTTAAATTTAAACCATAAACACATTTTTAAAAAATGTTTAATTAGAAACAAGGACATGTTTTATTTTTAAATAATAACTAAGTAGCAGAATTAAATTCTCTAATATGTAAAAATTTATGGAAGAGAAAAAGATTTTTTTGTATCAATTTTCATGAATTATTTGAAAATTCCCCAAATATTAAAAATCAAGTCAGATTTATTTTAAAAAATCACATATCTACGGATATCATTAACTTTTACTTTAATGATAAAAAAAGTAGCATATTTCTAAAAAAGGAACACTGGAGTGTTACAGTGTAGGAAAATTGCATGCAATATTTTTTAATCTTGCGTAACACTTCAATGTTCCCACATGGGAACATGCGAAAATATCCATAATATTGTTATTTTAAAATTACCTGGACTGTAGTTTTTATAATATCATCTAATAGAAATTTTAATGAATAAATATTATTTATGAGATTTCTATCATAATATGGTATTTAAAAGGTTAAGCGAGGTTCGACGTATATAAAAACATTTTGTTTGTTTTTGATAAACATTAAGGTACGTAAAGTAAAATAAAAAATAAACATTAAAATTTTCTTCATCTGAAATCATGATTTTTCATTTTTTAAAAAAGTTTTCTTCCTGTCTCATTTAGATAACAATTCACTAAAAATGCATTGTGCAAAAACTTATAATGCATTAAATCTTTTACAAGGTATAAATGCGAGGAAGTTTAACTCTATGTAACGCACTTTCCTCCTAAAATGCTTTATTATTTATTCAAGATACCTTGAGAGAGGATGCATTATAAAATGTTTTTGCATAAATAAAATACTTTGCAAATGGATCCTGCAGACAGATTTTTAATATCTTAAGTGCATTATGAAGAACGCTAGTATTATTTTGGAATTTAAAGAATGCGAACATAGTAAAAAATACTGCGTTATGAAGATAATGTTAAATGGAATTTAGCTATTTTTGTTACTGCAATTCAGCATTCCTTCTAATCTAAAATTGAGAAGCTACTAATGTCGTACTATGTATAAAGCATGGCGAGATTTCTGATACTGGTCTATAGTAGTATGAATCGTATATTAAATAGGAAATTTGCCGGAGCTCTGTGATTTCTATCCATACAAAATGTTTTCTAATCTGATTACCTATAAATTATCCAAATGCTTTTTCCGTTTCATGTATTTATTTGAAATTAATCTTAAAAAAGCGATTAATGATATTTGAAAGTATGAATATGCAGGAAAATTTTTATATTGTATCAAAAGAGCTGATTTTTTTCTGGAATATTTCTATTAATTGTTTAGTTAGTGTTTTCTCTGGTGGATAAAAGCTTTCAAAGTAAAAAATAATATAATCTGAACATAAACAACTTAATGGATATCTAATACCTTATGGGGTTTCAAAGGTTTTAATCGTTCAAAATATCACAAAAACTATTTTGAATTATTTTTATGTATTTCTGATTCTTAATATATTAAAAAATCCGTAATGAAAATTATATGGAGAGCATGAGTTATTATTCAAAATGTATAGGATTCACACAAAAGTAGTTGGACATTAGCTGCTCCACGACAAGCTTTTGAAAGTTTACATTTAATTCAAAATTGATATTAGATTTATATTTATAGATTACAAGGATTGGAACTTTAATAGTGGCAACACTGCTATAAAATCACAATGTAACAAAACCAAAGAATGTCAAGTATGCCACACTTAAGCTACATACCTACCTTACATCCCAGCAAAAAAACTTGTCCTCTCTACATCATACAAATGCGGAGTGACGAGAAGAACTGATACTTGTATTAGCTTGAGGTCTAAAGTAGGTGTTGTTAGGATGTTTCAAAACAAGAATAACGAAAATGGATAAAAATTCAATATACCAGAAGTCGTACATCACGACAGTGTCATCTAAGGCTTCAAGAAGCTTGCGAGGAATCTGCATTGCTTTGCAGAACTGTAGCAAGATGTGTAAAATCCTACGATAAAGAACACCAAAATGTGGCAGACATGCATCCGCTAGGTCGTCCTAGTGTCAGCTAAGCAGAAATGTATGATGTTGCAGCACTAATGAACAGTGATCGATGCCAAATGATTAGTGAGCTGGCCCGAAAGATAGGATTTGCGCATACTACTGTGCTGCACATCATGAAAGAACTGAGACTGAGAAAAATTCTTCACTTTCTGCAGAACTCCCCTATTAATCTGCATGATAATGCTCAGCCACGTACAGTGCAAGCTGTGAGTGCAAGTGCTTGTTCCATCGATGGGGCTGAGAAGTGCTTTACCATCCACCATCCACCCCATATCTAAGCCCTTCTGACTTTGTCTTAATTCCTATGATGAAGAAACTACTTTGTGGCATTCGCTTCA
Source organism: Pardosa pseudoannulata (assembly GCA_032207245.1). Classification (NCBI taxonomy): domain Eukaryota; kingdom Metazoa; phylum Arthropoda; class Arachnida; order Araneae; family Lycosidae; genus Pardosa; species Pardosa pseudoannulata. Next base: position 78,204,360 of record CM063504.1, read on the forward strand.
GAACTGTTTCAGAGACTCTTGTGGCAATAGACCGGTCCATTCGAACTATCAGCAGAACAGGCTCGGCTACAAGTGTTCTGTGACTTCCCCATCGTTGGAAACGAGTTATACACATTGATGACGACTATACTGAAGGACTGTAAAACATGGTGACATGAATCACTTTTGTATTCCATGTAAATAAATAGTTGCCACTATTAAAGTTCCAACCCTTGTATATTGAATTTGTTTTGATATTGATTATATTGATAGATTATATTGAATTTATATTGATATTGATTAAATTTATATTGATATTAGATTTATATACGAGGCTTGTTTTAAAGTAAGTACCACTTTGCAACTAAAAACGCAGAAATGTAGAATTTTTTGTCAGTTGGAAACGGGTTACACACATTGATGACGATTATATTGAAGGACTGTAAAACATGGTGACATGAATCACTTTTGTATTTCATGTAAATAAATAGTTGCCACTATTAAAGTTCCAACCCTTGTATATTGAATTTGTTTTGATATTGATTAGATTTATTATATTGAATTTATATTGATATTGATTAAATTTATATTGATATTAGATTTATATACGAGGCTTGTTTTAAAGTAAGTACCACTTTGCAACTAAAAATGGAGAAATGTAGAATTTTTTGTCAGTTGGAAACGGGTTACACACATTGATGACGACTATATTGAAGGACTGTGAAAAATGGTGACATGAATCACTTTTGTATTCCATGTAAATAAATAGTTGCCACTATTAAAGTTCCAACCCTTGTATATTGAATTTGTTTTGATATTGATTAGATTTATATTGATTATATTGATATATTATATTGAATTTATATTGATATTGATTACATTTATATTGATATTAGATTTATATACGAGGTATGTTTTAAAGTATGTACCACTTTGCAACTAAAACACAGAAATGTAGATTTTTTTTATCAGTTTTATATTTACAAGAAAGCATGTACTTTTAATAAACTTAGATTCCAAATGAAATTTATATTTATTTCAAAACTGATATTAGATTTTTTATTATACGTTCCATTTTTTTTTAAATTTAAGTACCGTTTTGTAATTAAAAATAAACAAATCGATATTTTTTATCAGTTCATGAAAGCCTGGACTTTAATATACTTAATTTCCAAATAAACTTTATTTTTCTAGAACAATAATAGTGCAGTTGGTAGAAGTATTTCTATCATAATCAGAGAGGTTCGAGTTCGAAGCTTGTGCCAGTAGTAGGTCTGCCGTTTAATTCTCAGCTGAGTCTTGTTGAGTTTTACGTAAACAAATTTTCTACGCAATCTAATATGCCATTTTAAGAATAAAAATTCACAAAGTTATATTATTATTTTATTTTTTATAATAAATGAGTCAGAAGGTTGGTTAAAGAAAGGCTACAAAAATATTCTACATTATAAGCAACTTTTGTGGAAGTAAAGGTGAAAATCTAAAGAATAATATTATTTTCTATTTGTGCAATGATGACTTATATATTACAGTATTTAATTCATATATCTGCAATAATAAGAAGAAAAAATAGCAAAAGTATCAAAGAAAAAGATATTTATTATCTCGCTAATTTTATAATTTCCTATTAGTTTTAAAAGGTTTAAAATATGTAACTTGTGTGCAAGTAAAGGTGAAAATCTGAAGGATAACATTTTTTGTTTGTGCAATGATAACTGATATATTACAGTATTTATTTCGTATATCTGCAATAATAATAAGAGAAAATAGCAAAAATATCAAAGATAAAGAAATTTCTTATCTCGCTAATTTGTTAATTTCTTATCAGTTTTAAAACTTTTAAAATAAGTAACTTGTGTGCAAGTAAAGGTGAAAATCTAAAGGATAACATTTTTTGTTTGTGCAATGATAACTGATATATTACAGTATTTAATTCATATATCTGCAATAATAAGAAGAAAAAGTAGCAAAAGTGTCAAAGATAAAGAAATTTCTTATCAGTTTTAAAACTTTTAAAATACGTAACTTGTGTGCAAGTAAAGGTGAAAATCTAAAGGATAACATTTTCTATTTATGCAATGATGACTGATATATTACAGTATTTATTTCGTATATCTGCAATAATAAGAGGAAAAAAAGCAGAAGTATCAAAGATAAAGAAATTTTTTATGTCGCTAACTTCATAAAGTCTTATCAGTTTTAAAACTTTTAAAATAAGTAATTTGTGTGCAACTAAAGGTGAAAATCTAAAGGATAACATTTATTTGTGCAATGATGATTTGTATATTACAGTAATTAATTCGTATATCTGTAAAATAAGATGAAAAAATAGCAGAAGTATCAAAGATAAAGAAATTTCTTATCTCGCTAATTTGATAATTTTTTATTAGTTTTAAAACTTTTAAAATTAGTAACTTGTGTGCAAGTAAAGGTGAAAATCTAAAGGATAACATTTTTTAATTGTGCAATGATGACTTATATTACAGTATTTAATTTGTATATCTGGAATAAGAAGAAAAAATAGCAGAAACATCAAATATAAAGAAATTTCTCATCTTGCTAATTTGATAAATTCTAATCAGTTTTAAAATTTTTGAAATAAGTAACTTGTGCGCAAGTAAAGGTGAAAATCTAAAAGATAATATTTTTTATTTCTGAAATGATGGCTGATATATTACAGTATTTATTTCGAATATCTGCAATAATAATAAGAAAAAATAACAAAAATATCAAAGATAAAGAAATTTCTTATCTCGTTAATTTGATAATTTCTTATCAGTTTTAAAACTTAAGTTATATTTTAATAGTCATGCATTAACTATTCTTTTATAATGATAAAAGTTTGGTCTCCCGTCGAGGAATTTGACGGAGACACGGTAAGTGAAATGGCTGAAAATATCATCTAATCTTCAAGATTATTTTTCTCTGAAATTCTACTTTTCTCAAGTCCATCAATTCCTCGTTGTATTCTTAATCATATTTATAATTATCTCTTTAAAACTGAGTAAAATAAAATTACAATTTTTGGTGCACGTAATCTTTTTATTTGACTAAATGGTTACTCGAGGGTGAATATCACGCTATCTTTTAAAAGCCTGTTAAAAGTTAGCACAGATGTTCCTAAATGAGTATTTCATTTAAATTCTAAATGCCTGCCAAATTATTTGGTATAAAAACTTGATAATGGATGTTTGACTGCTACACATCCATGGTAATTGTAGCATGGAATTTTTATTCTTGAAAGAACATTAAAAGCACAAATTATCGGCCTTGCTTTTTGTTAAAAATTTATCTCGAGACTTAAAAGTTCTCTTTGGACTAAAATTTTATTATTTTGATTTTAAACAAAAATGTTTTTTTGTCGTTCTTTACATTTGTGCTCTGCCATGTTTGGATGTGATTTATATGTCATAAACAAGGTACTACAATTGGTATCAATAAAATCTACGAAATCCATAATAAAATGACCCTTTTTCATACAGATAAATAAAACCTTAATAATAACTTGTACCTTTTCGGAATTAGCAAATAAAAGTTTTTTAAATACATCTAAAATGGTATTTCACAGTATCGGTTTGTCAAAATGATAAGATTGGAGGTAAAAGTAATAAAGTACCTGGTATCCTTTTCGCTATTAAAGTTTCTTAAATACATTTAAAATATATTTTGTAGTAATGATTTGTCAACATTTTGGAATTGCTATCAAAAAAAAAATCTCCAGAAATATCTAAGGTAAAATCTACGAAATACAAAATAAAGTGACAATTTGTCTAAGGGATAAATAAAAGCTTAATAACTTATACCTTTACTAAATTAGCAAATAAAAGTTTTTTAATACATTTAGAATAGAATATCACAGTATCGGTTTGTCACAATGATAAAAATTTGAGGTAAAACTAAAAACGTACCTGGTATCCTTTTTGCAATTGATGTTTCTTAAATACATTTAAAAAATATTTGCTATTGATGGTTTGTCAACATTTTGGAATTGCTAGGAATAAAAATCTCCAGAAACATATGAAATAAAATCTACGAAATACATAACAAAGTGACACTTTGTCATTGGGATAAATAAAACCTTTATAACTTCTACTTTTACTAAATAAGTAAAGAAAAGTCTTTTAAGTACATCTAGAATTGTATTTCACAGTATCGGTTTGTCGAAATGATAAGATTGAAGATAAAAGTAATAAAGTACCTGGTATCCTTTTCGCAATTAAAGTTTCTTAAATATATTTAAAATATATTTTCTAGTGATGGTTTGTCAACATTTTAAAACAGAATTGCTATTAATTACTAATAAAAATCTCCAGAAATATCTAAAATAAAATCTACGAAATACATAATAAAATGATACTTTGTCATTGGAATAAATAAAACCGTAATATAATGTACCTTTACTAAATTAGCAAATAAAAGTCTTTTAAGTAAATCTAGAACTGTATTTCACAGTATTGGTTTATCGAAATGATAAGATTAAAGGTAAAAGTAATAAAATACCTGGTATCCTTTTGGCAAAAAATTTTTCTAAATACATTTTAAATATATTTTCTAGTGATTGTTTGTCAACATTTTAGAATTGCTATTAATAAAAATCTCCAGAAACATCTAAAATATAATCTACGAAATACATAATAAAGTGACACTTTGTCATAGGGATAAATAAAACCGTAATAACTTGTAACTTTACTGAATTAGAAAATAAAAGGTTTTTAAATACATCTAGAATGGTATATCACAGTAACGGTTTGTCAAAATTGGAGGTAAAAGTAATAAAGTACCTGGTATCCTTTTGGCAATTAAAGTTTCTTAAATATATTAAAATATATTTTTTAGTGATGGTTTGTCAACATGATAAGAATGATGGCAAAACCGAAGTATCTTGTCTCATTTTGGAATTACTGTCAATAAAAATCTTCGGGAACATCTAACATAAAATCTACGAAATACATAATAAAGTGATACTTTGTCATATTAATAAATAAAACTGTAATAACTCGTACCTTTACTGAATTAGCAAATAACAGTCTTTTAAATACACCTTGAATGATATTTCACAGTATCGGTTTGTTAAAATTATAAGATTGGAGGTAAAAGTAATAAAGTACCTGGTATCACTTTGGTAATTAAAGTTTCTTAAATACATATAAAAAATATTTTCTAGTGATGGTTTGTCAACATTTTGGAATTGCTATAAATAGAAATCTTTAGAAACATCTAAAATAGAATCTACGAAATACATAATAAAGTGACACTTTGTCATAGGGTAAATAAAATCGTAATAACTTGTACATTTACTGAATTAGCAAATAAAAGTCTTTTAAATACATCTAGAATGGTATATTACAGTATCGGTTTGTCAAAATGATAAGATTGGAGGTAAAAGTATTAAAGTACCTGGTATCCTTTTGGCAATTAATGTTTCTAAGAACATTTAAAATATATTTTCTAGTGGTAGTTTTTCAGCATTTTGGAATTGCTATCAATAAAAATCTCCGGAAACATCTAAAATAAAAACTACAATATACGTAATAAAGTGACACTTTGTCATAGGGATAAAGAAAACCTTAACAACTTGTACCTTTACTAAATTAGCAAATAAAAGTCCTTTAAATACATCTAGAATGGTATTTCACAGTATCGATTTGTCAAAATAATAAGATTGGAGGTAAAAGTGATATAGTACCTGATATCCTTTTGGCAATTAAATTTTTATTTTTATATAGTTTGTGAACATTTAAAATATAAAAGTGGTTTGACCCATTTTTGAATTGCTATCAATAAAAATCTACGGTAACATCTAAAATAAAAAATCAATGATGTAATAAATGAATTGTCATAATAAAAAAATTAACAATTTTATTTATAAATTGAATAAAATTTTAAATACATCTCAGAATGGTATTTCACAGTATCGATTTGTCAAAATAATAAGATTGGAGGTAAAAGTGATATAGTACCTGATATCCTTTTGGCAATTAAAGTTTCTTAAATACATTTAAAATATATTTTCTAGTGATAGTTTGTGAACATGATAAGAATGACGGTAAAACCAAAGTATCTTGACCCATTTTTGAATTGCTATCAATAAAAATCTACGGTAACATCTAAAATGAAATTTTTCAATGATGGTTTAAGTAAAAGAATTGCAAATAAAAAATACATCCTCCAGTTGGAATTCATTCAAAAGAAGTTGAAAAATCTGAATTAATTCTCCTCTTTTTCTTGTCTTTTTAAGGGTTTTATAGCTCAAGCCAATTCTCGGAACCTTGAAATAATTGGAATTTGCAAAATTGTTGGCGTTATTAAGAGTATGTATTTCGGTTTATTTAAAAGAAATAATCCATTTGAAATATGAACTTAAAGCTAAAACATGATTCAAATTATCCTGAATTGGCTGCGGCATAAAAATAGATTAGGTTCTTACATAATAATGTAAATGTCTTGAAGGTTATCTTCTAATATAAATTACAAATTATATTTACGAAAAGCAATTGTTTCCTATGTAGCAATTATAGTATTGTAATTTGTATTTTTGAAAGAACAACAAAAGCACAACTTATCTGCTTTGCTTTTCGTTTAAAATTTATCCCTAGGCTTCAACTGGAAAAATCCATATTTCTCTTGGTAATTCAATCTACTGTATTCTTCAACCCTTTTTTTAGCTCTAAATAGGCATTATTTATTTATTGGTAACTTTTGTTAATTTTAAATATTAATAAACTAGCATATAGTACCGGATGACGGGATGAATAACATTTAAAATTTTCCAGAATTGTAAAGAACCTAAGAGGCAAGTAAAAAAATGGTTTGTTTCTTAGATGTGAATTGTCTGGTAGATACTCATTAATTTGTTTATCTTCATACTGTTCTAATGTCTCCCGATACTGTGAATGCAGTTTAGAACCATGTTGAATTCATTTAGAAAGATAGGTGACCACCGCGGAATGTAGTTGGTTCAAAGATGTGGGTGAGGGGAAAATCTTCCGAATTTTTCCGAAGTTCAACAGCGATACTCGGAAAGCGATGTCAAATAGCGAGGGGTCAGTTAAATCCCAAACAGTGAGCGAGCTAAATCAGTGATACAAAGATCAGATATCAGCGATGTGGCTGTTTGAATGCCCTCTATAGTTCATTGTACATTGAATCAAAGAAATCTTTGAGTCGAACGATGGCCGAATGGTAGAGCGTTGCTCTTCGGAACCGGAGTTCGCGGGTTCGAATCCCGCTGCTGGCATGGTTTGTAGCCATTCGGAATCGGCTTTAAACTGTAGGCCCCGGTCTCATTAGCCCTCGTGTGCAAAACAGTAGACCATAGCGCTCCAAACCAAACCAAACCAAACCAAAGAAATCTTTGAGATTGAAGTTCCCGATTACAAGTCATTCCGGATCACTGCTAAAAGACTGTGTTTCAAACATTCGATGCTAAAGAGATCGAAATAAACAGGATCCATCCCCAACTGTTGGAAAGACTGTATGGGGAACCATTTCTCCTCTTATATTTAATAAATATTGTTCCATTTTACAATTATGCTGACTAAAAATTGTTCGTTTTAAACTTTACTCGCTTTTAATTTTACTAGGCCTAACCCCTCAAGAATCCAATATGGATGTCTGTATCCATTCCAGGTCAAACTGCTTCATAAATTCGAGTACAGATGGACATATAACTTATTGGGCTATTGTTATATAAGAGATAATTTTAATAACAGAAATGTCTGGGTAACTCGAAATTACCTGGAGTAAAACAACTGTCTGAGTAATAACTCAAAATACAGAGCTATTCATAATTCATTCATAAATCAAACTGTTATTGTAAAAAAATTAAATTAGGAAAAACTTTACGAAAGGAAAAACGAATTTAGCAAAAACAAAAGTTATTTTAAATATAGAAACTATTCAACGTTTTATAATATCTATTGGCATTTTTTAACTCAAGTTTTTTTATTAATGATTTAAATTGGGCGAACTTACAAGGGTGGCATGTACAAACAAAGGTCCCGATTAATCACATTATTAATGGTTTTAATACCGTGTTACTTTTTCTAGTGGGACAATGTAAAAGGCCTTGGTTTCTTACTTCTTTTGCCGAGTGATTTTGGAGAACGGCGTGAAAGGATAACATATGCTGTGAATATCGTTAATAGTACCAAGTTGAAAAGAATCTGTTACGAGCTGGAATATTGCATTGATGTATGTCGTGTAACCAATAGTTCACACATAGAACATTTGTTAGGGATGTTAATAAAACTTCAATTATTTTAATTATTTTTGTATTTAGTACAATGTTTTTGTACCGATGTGCTTTCCCATGATGGTCAGCACGTGCATACACAGCTGTGGACTGAATTTCCAAGAAAAATTTAGGTGCAGCTGTTGACTTCTAGTTTTAGTGGGGACACCTGCGGAGGAGTTATAGCTCACGGAGGGGCACAAGTGTAACGGTCAAGGCCAGACGGGGATGCAGCCGTGAGATATGGGGCAGGGGATAAGCAATAATGTCAAAAGGGGCCATTTGAATGAGCCCACTTGCACACCCGAAGGGGGTGCATATGAGGGAAAATCTCACCAACAAGTGATTGGAGAAGAAAAAAAGGGGCGTTGAATACAGGTGTAAAGTTATTATGTACCAATGACTTATACCAGGCCATGTTGAGATAGGGCAAAGAGTTAAGACACCAGATACAAATGAGCGAAGACTTACAGTTTTGCAGACTTGTTTTATTTATAATTTCATTTTTTCACAATTTGGTGACGCACATAAAATCTATTCAATCGCAATATGGAGCCATTAGAATATGCATGAAAAAGAATTCCGACTTCTGATAATTGAAACTACTGCATTTTTAAGCTTTTCTCACTCTACTTCTAAAGAAGACTCTCCAATCTCCAATTAATTCTTGATAACAAGTAATCATCTGAAATAGGAAAAGTATTACAACTATCAAGAAGTTACTCAAAATGCTTTTTAACTTATTTAAAAGAGAAACATTTCATTTAAAATAAGAACTTCTAGTTAAAAGACAGTTCGAATTATCCAGAATTGACTGTACCACTATGAAAACCTCTATACTTCTAACACGAAAAAGTAAAGGATGGGAGAAAAATTAAAAGTTTTATTTATGAAAATCAGTTGTGATTTCTGATAATTCAATAATAAATAACGCTTTCAAAAATGATTAATGCGCATTTTTACCCTGTCAAAATTTATTTTCGTTTACTGTTTTGTCTAACAGCTGAATATTTTCTCTTTTTGACTTTTCTACTCAAATAAAATCGCACCGTGGGTAATGTCGGAAAACATTCACATAGCAGACAGGAAGATGACAAGAGAAATCAGTAAATTATGCATCGCGTTATTCGAATGTGGATGAATAATTTTCTCTGTCAGAAATCAGTAAAACGCTTCATTCGCAATATGTGACTGTCAGAATTGTTTGTTTAGGGTATAACTTATTCAATAAGTGGTCATCTGTTTTAATGCGTGAAGAATGATGTTTGAACAAATGCTTTACTTCAGTTAAATTTACTTGAAGCAAAATTATTTTTTAGTTAAGTATTTTATAAGAAAATTTAAAAATATCATTAATATGTTTAGGAAATTTTCATTTATAATTAGAAGTGTATTTCACTATAAATTCGAATGACATTTGTTTTATAAAAGTGTTTATTTTTTTACATATAAAATGGGAATTATTTCCTCAATTTTATCGGGAACTAAAATTTTCTCTCTATTTATTTGATTTACTGAAAATAAACAATTGAAATTGTTTTTAGCCTGCAAATAAAACTTTTCCATTTTCTTAAGATTAGTTTTCTGTGACAGCTTTGGAGTTTTAATGTCACAGTGAAAGTAATCACAGTTTAACACAACATGTCTTACAGAAACATTATTAAGTATGCAGTATTGGTTTGGAGCACGACATTCTACCGTTTTGCTACAGGAGGGCTAATGAGACCGGGACCTACTGTTTAAAGTCGATTCCGAATGACTGCGAACATTCATGTGAGTAGCAGGATTCGAACCCACGAGTTCCTGCACCGAAGAGCAGCGTTTTACTATTCGACCATTGTTCAGCATTTGCAATATTGGATTTCATTCAGTACGCACCTGCATGTATTTTTTCTTAAAACTTAAAATGTACTAGTATATATAAAATTCAAATAATTTGAATAATTGAAAGCACACATAGTTAAGCCGAACAAAAATAAAACTTAAGTTGTAGAAAATGAGATTTTATAAAATAAAATTTCAAATAAAATTTTAATAACATTTTAGATAAAGAAAATTTATAAAATATAATTTTATTTCCTATAGCAAAACCAGTAAGTAACTTTTAAATAGTAAATTTTATTAAGGTATTTAAAAATCGTAAAACATAAGTAGATATATAAATATTCATTTATTATTAGAAGATACACTTAAATAACACACCTAACATTTATTTTAGTTTGTAAAATTGTTTATTTTTTGTTTATAATATATAATTTTATGATAATCTTCAATTTACTTTAAAGTAAAATTTTTATTCTAGGTGTTTTATCTGTGTGGACAGTTACCCGCAAGGACGCGTGCTACTAGCAGTTACACTAGAACGCGCGAAGAACCCCGGAGGTCTGGTGTAACTTTTCTCAGCCAAATACCAACGAAATTGCGTTTGATTATGAACAGAAAATTTGTTTTACTAAAGATATTTTATTAAAATTTAAAAATATATTTAGTATTATTTGAAATAAAGTAGAACCTCGATTAACCAAAACTCTCGGTTAACCGAAGTCGATTTTTTCTTTACTTTTATTTCACTTTCTATTATCATCCAAAATTTTCTCTTTACAAACATGCATTTTTAAAGTTTTCTTTTTTCCCACATTCCTTTTGTATGCAATCCATCCTTTCTAAAGAACGAGTGCAGATAAATATTTTGGAATTCAATTCTTTGGACTTCCTAAAAATATATTTTGTATTATTTGAAATACAGTAGAACCTCGATTAACCAAAACTCTCGGTTAACCGAAGTCGATTTTTTCTTTACTTTTATTTCACTTTCTATTATCATCCAAAATTTTCTCTTTACAAACATGCATTTTTAAAGTTTTCTTTTTTCCCACATTTCTTTTGTATGCAGTCCGTCCTTTCTAAAGAACGAGTGCAGATAAATATTTTGGAATTCAATTCTTTGGACTTCCTAAAAATATATTTTGTATTATTTGAAATACAGTAGAACCTCGATTAACCAAAACTCTCGGTTAACCGAAGTCGATTTTTTCTTTACTTTTATTTCACTTTCTATTATCATCCAAAATTTTCTCTTTACAAACATGCATTTTTAAAGTTTTCTTTTTTCCCACATTCCTTTTGTATGCAATCCATCCTTTCTAAAGAACGAGTGCAGATAAATATTTTGGAATTCAATTCTTTGGACTTCCTAAAAATATATTTTGTATTATTTGAAATACAGTGTAACAATAAGTTACATTCGGTCACCCCGTGTGTCTTCGAAGGTGACATGCCGGGGCAAGACCGGTTTCAATGCAGAGCGACTTCGGACTTCTCCCAGCCAATAGCGGTGTCCGTGAATTTTGGGGAATTTTTGACCCTCTCCCCCCGCCGTGCTGGAGTGGACTATTCTTTTTTTGTCTCCGCGAGAGTCGGAATTTTTTCGGACGGAAGGGGGTTTGCAGAACGAGGAAGGTGAACGGCTGGCGTCCACGTTTTTTGTGGGAGAACCCTTGGCAAAGAAATTTTTGCTTTTTTTTCTTAGGTCGACGGCGACTCGAGAGCAGTCTTCAATCAACAAAATGATAAGTTGATTCATTTGTACTCCTTAGGCAATTTATTATTGTATAAAATCATTTAATCAAGACCTATCATTCATGTGTTTCTTGAGTTTTATTTTCTGTCTCAAACACTAGGCCAACGTGACAATATTATTTTTACATACAGTAGAACCTCGATTAACCAAAACTCTCGGTTAACCGAAGTCGATTTTTTCTTTACTTTTCTTTCACTTTCTATTATCATCCAAAATTGTCTCTTTACAAACATGCATTTTTAAAGTTTTCTTTTTTTCCCACATTCCTTTTGTATGCAATCCATCCTTTCTAAAGAACGAGTGCAGATAAATATTTTGGAATTCAATTCTTTGGACTTCCTAAAAATATATTTTGTATTATTTGAAATACAGTAGAACCTCGATTAACCAAAACTCTCGGTTAACCGAAGTCGATTTTTTCTTTACTTTTCTTTCACTTTCTATTATCATCCAAAATTGTCTCTTTACAAACATGCATTTTTAAAGTTTTCTTTTTTTCCCACATTCCTTTTGTATGCAGTCCGTCCTTTCTAAAGAACAAGTGCAAATAAATATTTTGGAATTCAATTCTTTGGACTTCCTTCAAGCAAGCACAATTATCTGTATGAGTGTACTCTTCCCCAATTTCAAACACTCCTGTTCGAAGCAAAAACACACCCCATTTCGAATTTTGGAAGGTCATGCTGCCGAGTCCCAGTACAATCGAATGTTATTGCACCAATGACTACACTACGTATTAAACTAGGGTTGCTACTCACAGTTACGCTAAACAATATGAATAGTCGATTTTTTCGACTGGCAACGTCATTATGACGAAAATCCTCACCAGGGTAGCAAAAGCTCCCATCTTCGACATAACCCAAAGTGCCGAAATGCTCTTCTAGTGACGTCATTAGATAATCTAGTGGTGTAGATAATCGCCGTGAGTAGCAGCCTAGATGATTATTGATGAATTATCGATTATCCGAAGTATTTTCAGTCCCAATTACTTTGGAAAATCGAGGTTCTACTCTATTATATTTTAAACGCATTTTGGATTGTAGATCTTTTGTATTAGTATTCAAAAAGCACAAACATTAGACACACATAAATTGAAACTTAAATAGCATCATTATATTTCACCATTTTAATCAAATAACGATGCATTTTTGATAGGTTCTCTCCTCTGACCACAAACATGAAATAAAATGCAAAAGTGTATACGCATGGTCTAGGTCTCTGAAACCTGAATAAATTAAAAGTATCTCTTTCTGAGAAAAATATTCAGAGAAAATTGCGGAAATGCATGCTATTGGGGTTTAGAAGACCTATAAAATAGTTACTGAAAATTTGGGAAGTTTATTTGTATTGGATGATTTTGTGTGAAATCCCCTATATATTAATAACCTAAGTTATCTCTTCGTCTGTCCTGGAATTTATGAAGCAGTTGCATCTGTAATGAATAGAAGCATCCATATTGACTTCTTGATGAGTTAAAGTTATCAACGTTATCAACATACACCTTTTCTCCCCTTTTTTAACATTTTATGTCTTTATTTCAAGCTATATTTTCCCCTGTTAAGAGCAGGCGATTAAATTTATCAATTTGTCACATATTAAATAGGTAAAAAAAAACATTTTTTCCTATCATTATGACGTCATTCTTTTAACCCTCTCTTTTAATCATTTCATATTTTAATTATTTAAAAATCGTTTGCATTATTGTCACACGTTTTATCACTGAACTTAGATATTGCGTACATAATTGTCTTTTATATTTGGCTTAAATAATAAATTAGGTACATATGGGATAATTTTAAATTTAATCATCTATTATTTTTGTTGCAATGAAAATTTTATCACCGATATTAACAAAAAATTCTGTCTACCTCAAGGGTAATTACTGTGGCAAAAGATGGGAAGAACTTTATGATAATTTCGACGTACTTAAGAAAATTTTTAATTAGCTTTCTAAATGAATTCAAAGTGATTCTAAACTGCATTCACAGTATCGGGAGACTTTGGAGGAGTATGAAGATACACAAATTATTGAACATGTACCAGATAATTCTCAGCCAAAAAACAAACCATATTTTTACCTGCCTCGTAGGGTATTTAGCAATTCTGAAAAATTAAAAATTTTACTGATCCCGTCATGTGACGGGCTATGTGCTAGTGTTTTTTATAATGGTCGGCCTCACAAGCCCGGCAAGCGTCGTCTCGGGTTAAAGAAATGTATAAAGTGAGACTTCGGCGAACAAGCCAAGTGATGACTGAATGGACAGGATGCTGCTTTTCAGTTCCGGAAAAAGAGGGTTCGAAAACTAGTATTGGTATGAATGTTCGTAGCTGTTCGTAATGGGGTTTAACTCCTTGGCATTCACATACATGGAATTTGATTCATCAGAAAAATATTTTTAATTCATATCAGGCAAAAAGTTATATATATAAGCTTAAAAATAAAACATGTTATTAGGAAATTTGCTTTGTTATGCTGCATTTAATGAGGTTCATATATGATATTATTGAAATTATGATATGATATATGATATTATTGATATTATTATCCAGTTGAAATCACTGAATTTTTCAGTGATTAGAATCCTTTTTTTTATGTTGTACAAGGACCCTCAGACTCACAGCTGCTTAAGGTGTTCACGTGTTTCACTTACCTAAGATACCCCAGTGATCTTTTCTATATTCTAAACAGTAGTTTAGAACTTACCTCTATAGCATTTGTTTCTTACCGAGTTATGTTAAATCAAAATTGGACTATGACTGGCATTTTCTAGACCAGTAGCAGCTAAGTAACAGTTTCGGATAGCAGTCGTAGCTACAAGTCACTCAGTTATTCAGTTGTATTAGGTTATACAGCCTTATTCGAGTTAAAATGTAGTTGAAATCTAGACAATGAATTTTTCAGTGATTACAATTCTTCTTTCATGTTGTTCAAGGATCCTCAGACGCACAACCGCTTAAAGTTTGCATGTATTTTCCTTACCCAAGGTATCCCAGTGATCTTTTCTATATTCTAAACAGTAGTTTAGAACTTACCTCTATAGCATTTGTTTCTTACCGAGTTAAGCTAGATCAAAATTGGACTATGACTGGCATTTTCTAGACCAGTAGCAGCTAAATAGCAGATTCGGATTGCAGTCGTAGCTACAAGTCACTCAGTTATTCAGTCGTATTAGGTTTTACAGCCCTGTTCGAGTTAAAATGTAGTTGAAATCTAGACAATGAATTTTTCAGTGATTACAATCTTTCTTTTATGTTTTACAAGAACCCTTAGACGCACAACTGCTTAAGATGTTCACGTGTTTCATTTACCTAAGATACCCTAGTGGTCTTTTCTATATTCTAAACAGTAGTTTAGAACTTGCTTCTATAACATTTGTTTTTTACGGAGTTATGTTAAATCAAAATCGGACATTGACTAGCATTTTCTAGACCAGCTAAGTAGCAGCTTCGGATTGCAGTCGTAGCTACAAGTCACTCAGTTATTCAGTTGTATTAGGTTATACAGCCCTGTTCGAGTTAAAATCTAGTTGAAATCTAGACACTGAATTGTTTAGTGATTACAATCCTTCTTTTATGTTGTACAAGGACCCTCAGACGCACAGCTGCTTAAGGTGTTCACGTGTTTCATTTACCTAAGATACCCCAGTGATCTTTTCTATATTCTAAACAGTAGTTTAGAACTTACCTCTATAGCATATTTGTTTCTTACCGAGTTATGTTGAATCAAAATCGGATATTGACTAGCATTTTCTAGACCAGCTAAGTAGCAGCTTCGGATTGCAGTCGTAGCTACAAGTCACTCAGTTATTCAGTTGTATTAGATTTTATAGCCCTGGTTGAGTTAAAAATTAACTTTCCTTGTATAAAAAGTAAAAAGAAAAAATATTGCAAATTAAGTGCTCATTTGCTTTTAATGCAATGAATAAAACAATAGGGGTATTTTTATTATAATTTCAGTTAAATTTATAAGAAATTTAGTTATTTTTCAAGTCACTTAACTTTGATAATTTCCGTGGCACCCAGTTCAAGAGGGCTAGCACATGACAGTTATCAGATTTGTCTAAGCAATATAATTTCTCCAGTTCCAAAAGACGCCTTAGGGAAATCTGGCGAAAACGAGAGAAACTTGTGCTTCTTTATATCTTTTTATTAAAAAGGCACTAGCTCAATAATCATCTGTTTGCTTGCTTTTCCATTTTTGTCAGAAATATCGGTTTTTTCATAAAAAGTAAAAAAAAATGCATCGTGGGTGTGCACTGCTGCGATATTACTTGAACCTTCACATTTAAGAAATTAAGTTTGAACATAAAAAAGGTTTTACAGTTGAATCTTAGTGAAAATTCACTAAATATTATGGGATTAAATTAGAAAGAAGTTATTATTTTCACATGCCACTGGCAGAAGACACAGCGTGTAAAACATTTTAAGCATGTGTTGAAGTAGAAAAATTAGATTTGTAGGCTGAGAAAATGTAAACTAAACAAGAGCGAAAAGATTTTAAATTTCTGTTCTTATATCTGTATATTGTTTAACAGAGATTAAATATAATTAAAATTATATTTATAGCTTTAAATCTGTTATATATATTTTATCAATAAAATTATTTTCGTTCACTTTGAAAAACTTTTTAACCAGGTTTATAATTAGATTCAGTTTTTTTAAGATTTTTTTTCAGCAGATTTATTTTTTTGTTTGAAAAGAATATGAAAAGAGTTTAAAGAAATTCTTGTTTGTCTTGGAGGTATTGTTCCTTCTATTACACTTTTCACTTTTTAATATTTAAATTTAAGATGCATCTTTCTATTAGTTTAAGTTTTTTAATCAAAAAATTAATTCACTGTTTATTTTGACAGTAAAGTTTTTCTCGCTTGTGTTCTTTCATCAGTAGCATTTAATGTTGCATAGAAATTTGCTATTATCATTTGAATCTGTAGGATTTCCCCTATTTTATTTTTTATAATTGTTTATCTTATTTCATGTTTAATAAATATTGCAGAATGTTAAAAGATACTTATAATTTTCAAAAACAATTTTATTGTAATAGATAAATTATGAAGAGAAGAGTTGTCATTTTTAATTATTTACTTAATGTTTTTTCTACGATTTAAGTATTATTGTGAAAAATGTTAATGCTTTCTAAGAGAATTTTGCATTGTGAAAACATTTGTATAGTTCTTTTTGTGGGAAATTGAAAATCTACAAGTTTAATCAACATGTTTCGAAAAGGCTCAAGCGTTACCTCTTTTTGAGTCTGAATAAAATAATATATGGTATTGAAATGAAAATAAACCATAGCTTTTAGTAATTATAACGAAAGGTTTGGTAACTATAAAATTATAAGTTTATAAAGTTAAGCTTATAATTTTCAAAAACAATTTTATTGTAATAGATAAAATATGAACTGTAGAATTATCATTTTGAATTATTTATTTAATGTTTGTACTACTATTTAAGTATTATTTTTAAAAATATTAATAATTTTTAACAGCATTGTGTATTATCAAAACATTTGTATAGTTTCTTTTGTGGAAAATTGAAAATCTACAAGTTTAATCAAAACGTTTCGAAGAGGCTGAAGCGTTACCTCTTTTTGAGTATGAATAAAATATTATACAGTATTGAAATGAAAAATAAACCTTAGCGTTTAGAAATTATAACCAAAGGTTTGGTAATTATAAAATTATAAGTTTATAAAGTTAAACTTATAATTTGCAAAGACAATTTTATTTTAATAGATAAATTATTCAGAGAAGAATTGTCACTTTTAATTATTTACTTAATGTTTGTTCTACTATTTAAGTATTATTGTAAACAAATATTAATGCTTTCTAGCAAAATTGTGCATAGTCAAGACATTTGTATAGTTCTTTTTGTGGGAAATTGAAAATCTACAAATTTAATCAAAATTTTTCGAATAGGCTCAAGCATTAATTCTTCTTTTGGGGTATGAATAAAATACTATACGGTATTGAAATGAAAATAACCCCCTAGCGTTTAGTAATTACAACCAAAGGTTTGGTAATTATAAAATTATAAGTTTATAAATTTAAACTTGTAATTTTCAAAAACAATTTTATTGTAATAGATAAATTATGCAGAGAAGAATTGTCATTTTTAATTATTTACTTAACGTTTGTTCTACTATTTAAGCATTATTGTAAAAAATAATAATACTTTCTAACAGCATTGTGCATTGTCAAGACATTAGTATAGTTCGTTTTGTGGGAAATTGAAAATCTACATGTTTAATCAGCATTTTTCGAAAAAGCTCAACCGTTACCTCTTTTTGAGTATGAATAAAATACTATACGGTATTGAAATGAAAAATAAACCTTAGCGTTTAGTAATTATAACCACAGCTTTGGTAATTATAAAATTATAAGTTTATAAAGTTAGACTTATAATTTTCAGAAACAATTTTATTGTAATAGATAAATTATGCAGAGAAGAATTGTCACTTTTAATTATTTGTGTTTTTTCTACGATTTAAATATTATTGTAAACAAATAATAATACTTTCTAACAGCATTGTGCATTGTCAAGACATTTTCGTAGTTTTTCTGTGGTAATTGAAAATCCACACGTTTAATCAACATGTTTCGAAAAGGCTCAAGCGTTACCTCTTTTTGAGTCTGAATAAAATACTATACGGTATTGAAATGAAAAATAAACCCTAGCGTTTAGTAATTATAACGAAAGGTTTGGTAATTATAAAATTATAAGTTTATAAAGTTAAACTTATAATTTTTAAAAACAATTTTATTGTAATAGATAAATTATGCAGAGAAGAATTGTCATTTTTAATTATTTACTTAATGCTTGGTCTACGATTCAAATATTATTGTAAAAAATATTAATACTTTCTAACAGCATTGTGAATTGTGAAGACATTAGTATAGTTCTTTTTGTGGGTAATTGAAATTCCACAATTTTAATCAAAATTTTTTGAAAAGGCTCAAGCGTTACCTCTTTTTAGTATGAATAAAATACTATACGGTATTGAAATGAAAAATAAACCCTAGCGTTTAGTAATTTCCCACTCTAAGTTTTTTGGCAATACATATACGCATATACAGGGTGTTCCAAAACGACCGCATAAACTCTGCTCAGCTAAATTCCTCTTTGGGAGTACATAAAAACTGCCCAAAGAAGCGTAAAGAAGCGTTCCTGTACGATCCATAGTTTACGAGAAAAATACGAAAAACAAAGTATGACGTTACTGCCAGTTCAAGGAAAAAAAAAAACTTTATTGGACATATCAACAACAGTATATGCATATCTCTCTTGACGATAATGTTTAAAATGTTCGCCGCTCATATCGCTTCATGCATGCGCGCGCGGTATGGTAGGACGTTAAGCCACCGTTGAACTGGTATTTAAAAGGCTGCATCTTACAGCTTCCTGTAGTCTTCGTATGGTGGCCATGTATTCCGCTCGTGACTACTGTGACATGTACCTGATGCATGGCCGATGTAATGGAAATGCCTTACGAACTGTTGGGAGTATGCCTATGCATATACTGCTGTTAATTTGTTCAATAACATGTTTTTTTTGCACCGGAATTGACGTCATACTTTGTTTTTCGTATTTTTCTCGTAAACTATGGATCGTACAGGAATGCTTCTTTGGGCAGTTTTTAATGTGCTCCCAACGAGAAATCTAGCAGTGCAGAGTTTGTGGTCGTTTTGGGACACCCTTTATTTAAATAGCTTTTATAGAAAAGATAGTTGCAAAACAATTAACACGGACAGAGCTTTATTTATACTGTCACAAGGAGAAACAATACCTATATAACTACTTATAATTTTTTTAAAATTAATTTTATTTCGATTCCTTCTCAGGGATATTCCGTATAGAACATTTCCCTGCTAAGAATCAAGACTAAAATATCGATTTACAAGATTTAGACTTTTCTATCACGTTTGAGACATAGTAGCTCAGAAGTGAAGAATCGTGACGGAAATCCCAAAGGGGTAGAAAATCATTTAAGCGGTTATTTGTGCCCGAGATATGAAAAATCTCACGTTCTTTAGGGCGATGTCTACATCAAGAAATATTTATCAAGCTCGATACAAAATTGTAATACTAGCTGTTTCGCGTAATACCAAAATCATAAATGATAACAAAAGAATAAAATATAAGCATGAGTATATAGCTGTAACATTATTGCTCATTCTGATAGGAATAGTATAAACGAATTCTTTATGAAACAGCCAAAGAGTAAATCAAAACATCGTTCCGGGAAATCTGTATGGAATATATCAAGAAAGTGAATAGAGATTAATTAATGAAACAGAGACAACTAATAAATAAATTGATCCTTAGGGTAGCACTTCGGGATTATTTAAGAGATGGACCCAGCGGCCAGAGGTCTATCATACCAAAATCCAAGAATTCACAACTACAAGAATGCCGTAAATAGAACCAGTAGCTAAAAAAATATTAAATAAAATTATTTAAAAATCGTCTGCATTATTATCATGCGTTTTATCACTGAACTTAGATATTACGTAAATAATTGTCTTTTATATTTGGATTAAATACTACCTTAGGTACATATGGGATAATTTTAAATTTAATCATCGATTATTTTTGTTGCAATGAAAATTTTATAACCGGTATTCTGTCTATCTCCAGGGTAATTACTGTGGCAAAAAAATTGGGACGAACTTAAAGATGATTTCGATGTACCAAAGAAAATTTTTTAATTATCTTTCTATATGAATTCAACGTGATTCTAAACTGCATTCTCAGTATCGGGAGACTTTAGAGGAGTATGAAGATAAACAAATTATTGAACAAGTACCAGATAATTCTCAGCCAAAAACAAACCACATTCTTACCTGCCTCATAGGGTATTTAGCAATTCTGAAAAATTTAAAATTTTACTGATCCCGTCATGTGACGGGCTATATGCTAGTCTTTTTATAATGGCCGGCCTCACAAGCCCTCATTATTACTCTCACTAGCCCTCATTATCCTCACATTAGAGAGCCTATTTACAGATTTTTAGACTATGTATATTGTAGTCATAAAACTAAATTACATAAAATTTTTGCGTTAGAAATGTTCTATTTGATAACCCTTATTCTGAACTATCTTGCGACACCTCAATTTCCAGGATAATAATTCCTTTTGAAGTGTCAGAAGAGGTATTCTATCCTATTAACCCTGAACAGCTTTCCATAGTCCTGTAAGGGTTGTGGGACGACGTTTAGACAATGCAGATTTTAAAAGTCCAAAATCTCAAAAATCCATAGGTGATTAATCGGGAGATTTAGTAGGGATATTAGTGAAAGGCCTTTATACCGTTCTTTTGTTCCATTTCTTGTAAGAAATTTACAGTGGATTTTGATGTGCGACTGCTAGATTTGTCTTGATGGAGTTCCACAGATTGATGGCATTGCGGGTAAAGCGATGACATTTCATTCAGAAACATTGGCGTTAAAATATGTTCCTGATATTATTTAGAGTTAATCTTGACATACTTCTCAACTCTCTTTATTTTTAACTTGCTATTATATGAAAAACCAGCAACAATCATGAATACCTTAGAAAAACTTCCTTTCGATTCTTTGAACCATGTACTTAATTTATTCTCCCCTTTTATGATAATAAATGCCTCTTTTTTGTTACAATCATTTAAATACACCCATGATTCATCTATTGGGACAATTTTTTCCATTTTTCTTTGGATAAATGTTTCTCGTACAGAATTCTGCCCCTTGTCCTGCGATATGCTTTAGAGAAAGACGATGCACATTGCTTATTTTTTGCTTTCTTAATATTTAAATCAACGTTTATTATTTTGTTTACAGTGGACGCCGAGAATTTTAGTGATTTTGCAGCTGTCCTTTGACTAGGGGGATTTTCTTTTAACATTAAACAACGTACGCTTGCAATAGTTTAAGATGTTAGTTTTTTCCTTGAATACTTGTTTGGAATTTCGTGCCATTTGAGGCTCTATTTTGGTGTTTTTTCCTTTCTTTTCGGCTATATTACCTATCGACTCTTTAGATATCCCACAACCATGACTCTCATATCGTTTTTTAATAACTAAACATGAATACTTCTCTTCGGAAAGAACATAAATATAGCCTTCTAATCACTGCTTCGTTAAAAACGCCATTTTGAATAAAAACAAACCTCTCAAGTAGCAGAGATTAACTTTGACTTTTAAAAACATAGTACAATTGCAGTTATTTATTTTGCAATAAAAGATTTTTTAATACCACTAACCAAAATTGTCTAAAAAATGGGCGAACAACCTATGTAGCAGAGAGTTGAAATTAATATCTTGCAAACCCAAAGATTGAAAATGTTGAATAAGGAGTTAAAACCCATAAGGCTCCCAACAGGCTATTACAGAAATTTATGGCGAACAGTTTCCTCCTTAAGACAGCAGCCTTTAAAGAGATAAGGCCTGATCGCTATTAACTTAAAGTAGATCCAGGGGACATAATGACCAGTAGGAAACCATTCCTAAGGCAATTCCAGCAATACTTCAAAAGATACTAATAATGACGCAATCTGGGACAGTCACGATTAAGCACTTTGCCTTGTCTGTGTTCTGTGAATTTGTTCAGTACCCCAAATACACCCATCACCTCTGTGCCAGTCAGCTTACTGAAATAGTGTGAAAAAACAAAGTTTGAAATATTTCTGCAAGGCCAAGGAAAAGATCTTTAACGACATTTTATCTTCCTACATCCAGGAGTATTTCAATCCTTACATCCGAATCAATATCTACTTAAGCTCTTTATGCCTATTATATAACTAAATGGAGAGATAGATGTCAGCCTCTTGTGTCGACGTTCGCTAGACTCGGAACATATACAGGAAAAACGTTGGAAGGCTAGACAGAAGATCATTGATTCATACATTTTTTTAAACTTTATTTGATTTAACTCCTATTATTTTAGTGTTTATTTTTTTTGTTTTATATAAAATTGTATTTCAATTTGTTGTCGAAAACAAATATGTATTCTGACGTCATGAAATGATGAAAGAGTCGAATTCGGTATGGCGTCACACATACACACATATATCTATTATATTTTATTTTTTCATATTACATTTATCATTTTTTTTAATTTATTTTATTTACTTCCTATTATTCTGGTATTTATTTTTTTGTTTTGTCTAAAATTGTATTTCAATTTGCTGTCGAAAATAAATAATATGTATTCTGACGCTATGGAATGATGAAAGAGTCGAATTCGGTATGGCGTCACACATACACACATATATCTATTATATTATATATGTATATATATGTATATATGTATATATATATGTATATGTATATGTATATATATATGTATATATGTATATGTATATGTATATATATATGTATATATGTATATATATAAATGTATATATATGTATATATATGCATATATATATGTATATGTATATATATATATATATATATATATATATATATATATATATATATATATATATATATATATATATATATATATATATATATATATATATATATATATATATATATATATGGGTGTAAAATTTTACAAATATATAACTGAGTATATAACTGAGGAATACAAAATTAAGACATCACAAACTGCTATTTGTTTGAGATTTTTGTAAAATTCATTAATACATCTGAACGTTAAGTTTATTCACAGTTTTGTGGAGAAAGTTTTTAATTTATATCTAACTTTTTTACAATGTCATGAAGTTTTCAAAATAATACAGTAAATAAAGAAATATTTTCAAGAAAACCTGAATCATAATACTTTAATACCATAATTATTTTCTCCAAAACTGTCTTTAATGATAATTTTATGAGAGTTGATGTATCATATAATATTATTTGGCAATCCTAAATATATAGAATTTCAGTATTATGTAAAAAAAAATCAAAAGCAGATTAAAGCCTTTTGTGAAAGAAAGAAAACTTCCTAATAAAAACACATATTAAAAACTTTATAAGATGTTGCGTCAAAAATTACATGATAAAATTTATATCACGTTATTATAATTGTAGAAAATGTAACTAGATGGTAATCCTGTAACATTACTTTTTTATCAGCACAAAAAACATTATTTTCACTTGGAGACCGTTAAGCGTAATTAGTAAATTAATTATGCCTAACGGTCACATATTATGACATAGAATTTAGCTGAATATCTATAGTTTTTTCGTCGTATTCTTGCTTTCTAAATTGTTCTCGGCGTTAAACGAAATAAGCATTGTAAAAAAGGGTAATTTTATTTTTTAACTTAAAAATGTCATTAGTGAAAAGAAAAATTAGATTTTTAGTGGCGGGATAAGCCTCTCAAGGGCATGTTAATGAATATTTTAATGTATAGTTTTGAGATGTACAAATTGTTGAGAAGCAGGTTTAATTTGGTTTAAGGAGTGTAGGAATTGACCACGAAAATTGTATTATCGGAATAGTTAAGATGAATTTAAATCCAGTGGAATGAAACGAGGAACATTAAATATAATTGTTAAATGTGTAAATGCTAATAAAGGGGCTCATTGATGTTCAAGGGCCAAATAAAACATTGCACGTTGGTATTAAACATCGTTTGTTTAAATATAACTGTTTGTACTTATTATCCTCACCCTTCGGAAACGCCATTAAGTAATATGTGGCAGTAAAATTAAGCCTCGTGAATGAAAACAATTAACCACAACAATCTAAACAAACCAAAATGGCTGTATAGTAAAGAAATATTATAAACACATATACAGGGATTTCTCTGATAGTCGTTTAGTTATAGGCCTATTTGAATGACGTCAAAGGAAAACATGCATTATAGCTGATCTATTAACCCTTTGACAGTTTCATTTTTTTCCAGAATTCGGTCAAAAAATGTCACTTTTTTTTTGCATTTTTTTGTTCATTTTACACTTTTAAGTAAAGATATGTTATTAAAATTAACATTTCTAATATTTTTAAGCATTTATTACAACTTTGTTTCTTTCTGTGAAAGCATCACCGAACTAAAGTTTACCTTTAGTCTCATCGATATCCAAGTTAATTTTTGGAATTCCAGTGAAAGCAAATCTAGGAGGCGGATCCGATGGATTATCACAATTAATTTAAAAAAATTGTCTTGCTTGACTGATTCCATCTGTACTACTATCAGAGTCAGTACTATCCAGATCATCTAGTAAACTTTCGCTACTATCATTTACAGATAATTCAGTTTCTGATTCCGAGTCACAGTTCGAATCACAAGAAATTAGCTCCATACGCTCTGAATTATCCATTATTTAAAAGTAAAAATATATTATTCAACACTTAAATCAATAAAATTATTAGGCGGTTAGTAAAATATAAGCAGAAAGCTATACACTGAAAGATAACAATTTGTCTTCTGATACAAAACATGCAAAAAATCCCGAGCTTTTGAACCAATCAGAGTAGAAAATACAATAAACTTTAAACTATCATTTACTGGACATCTATACGAATAATTTGTTACTAAAATTGGAAAAAATACGGCCAAATCAGTGAAAGCGAAATAGAAATTAGATTGCCCGTACACCGTACGGGAAAATCAGTAAAGGCCCGAAAGCTGTACCCATACGGCGTACGGGCAAAACAGGGAAGGGGTTAAAACTAAAGTTACAGCTGGTCTAGTATAGAATATTGGGACTAAAACACTCTTCACTAGTAATATTAGGGAAAGTGATCTGGTGGAGCTCAGACCCTTCAGTGCAGCAGATATGAACAATCATGTATTACTATTCTTATCAATGGTCACGCTAGATCTGTAAATTCCAACGGTATCAAGTCCTTGTCGAACAGTAACAACTGTTGTGATATCCAGACCTCCCTCCAGAATGTAATGGATTGCCTCAGGCTTTCCATACATGATCTTTATTCAAGACTATTGCTTGTTTTAGGTTTTATCAAAGTTTATAATATCATGAACTTCATGTAAAGTCAATAGCTTTGTACTGATCTTATAAATTTACAACAACTACAAATCTCTTGATGCCAACAATTTAAATGCCAATCGTTATATTTATCAAGAGATTTTATATTTAATCCAAGAAATTTTACTTTAACGTACTGTAACTTAGTCAAAATCTAAGCTAGAATGTCAATGCTGAAAGTCAGAGTATAATATAACAGAAATAATTTGCTCTAGCACCATTGAAAGAGAGCATTTCTTTCGCTGTGTGGTTGTGTTATGAGAAATGTTCTCTTTTTTCTCTTCTTGATGTACAAACTAGTCACATTAGTGTGGTCACCTGTCAAAATCCACAATAACCATCTTTCGCACAGTAGACCGCTGCGAGAAGTGCAGGGAGAGAGAGTCAATTAGCTTCCTGAAGGTGTTCACTGGGATGTTGAGCCATGCCCACTTCAGAGCTGTGGCCAGCTGCGATAGGTTAAGTGAGGATCCATGGTGCGAACAACTCGATTGAAGTGTCTCCACAGATTCTCGACTGAGTTCAATTCCGGGGAATTTGCTGACCAAGGGAGTACGGTAAAATCATTCCGGTGCTCTTCGAATCAAGCAATTGCACTGCGAGCATTATGATAGGCCGCATTGTTCTGTAAGTGGATGACATCAACATCAAGTAAAAACAATTCGCATTTAGAGGTGAATATGGTCTGCAAGGGCAGATACTTATTTGTACTGATCAACCGTGCCTTCCGCAATGATGAATGAACCCGAGAATACATGGAAACATTCCCCATACCATAAAGCTCCCTTCTCCAGCTGGGACCCTTCCTATAATTGTTGCAGAGGTTTTTCTTTCTGATATTTCACGCCGAATACGCCAATGTGAATCTCCCTGATGGAAAATAACACTTGATTTATTGGAAAAAGCTACCTCTCTCCAATCAGTGGATGTCCAGTTATGGTATTGAAGTGCGAATTCCAGTCTTAATGAACAGCTGTGAGTATAGGTGTATTACCAAGTTCATTCGGTGTGGAGGTTCATAAATAGCAATGTTTGTTGAACCGTCGTTGTTGAGCCACTGTTGGAAGCCCCTTGGTTAATCTCGGCGGTCAGTTACTCAACTGTTGCACGTCTTTTCACCCGAACACAGTTAACCTCTGCTATGTATGGCCAGTGGTATATCACATTTGCCAAGTCGCTTACTTTGGATAGTGAAATTTTGCCATTCAAGGTATACCTTTACCACGTCGGACCGTGAGCAGTTTTCAAAATTAACCGTCTACCCTTCCCCCGAAAGCCAATGATCATGGCTTTTTGGAATCGGATATATCACTCAGTTTCTGCAAGATTGATAAAACTGAAATGTTTTCCGAAGGCCTATAACACACTTTATATATTATTATTATTTTTAATTTGCTGATGACACGTGCCTTCTGTGATTGGTTATTTAACGTTGACGTCAAAAGTAGGCGGTGGCCACATTAATATGACTTTACAGTGTAGTTGCAGATTTTATATATTTTGCTCCTTTTTATTGATTTTTTTAACTTGTATCGAACTATTTTTACACAAGGTATATTGATTTTGACCCTACAATTATGCAGTTAAAATTAAGTGCAATAAAATATTTCATCTAAACAGTATTTTACGTGTAATAATTTTTCCACATTAGAGAATATTTTAGGTGTAACAAATTTTTCACATCACAAAGAACGAACTCAATATAACTATAAAAAATCTCTTAAATTTTATAAAAAGAACTTTACATTTGAATAGCTCTGACTAATATAATTCAATCGAATTTAATATTCTTGTGAAAAAGGTAGCCCTTTTTATTTATTCATTTATTTTCTGTTATCTTTGCTTCACTCCATAAAACTTTATGGGTCGATTTCCTGTAACTCCATTTTTAACATACCATCCATTAAATTATACACTAAAATGCTAAAAAAAATTCCTTTATGAAAATTTATTTAGTAAAACATGTCACAGAATATTATTTCTTGCGCTGGAAATAAACCTGATATTTCTACTCGAAAAGCTTTTAGTTCTAATTTTCTTTTCTTATAGCTCACCTCCACTCGTGTAGAAACAACTGTAACTGGGGAAAAAAAGCTGAAATAATTTTTTTTTCGGAAATGATCTGAATGATTTATAAACATAATAGAAAATATTTATTCTCTTTTGAAGGAGGTTGTTTTATTATACCTTTTATATCTGCTGACACTATGAAATTTATTTTATTCCTGTTATTTTTTTATGAACAGAAAAAATAAATTATTCAACCACAAAAGAAAAATTTCTTTTAAACCCGAATTAACTTTATTTATCACCTCAAAACGTTACGACATCACGTAGAAAAAATACCAGTAGGAGTTTTTGATAATGTATATAAAGCAATTATTTTCTTTGAATAATATTTTTAGTGGTTGATTTATCGGTTATATATTTACACATGCCAATATCTGTGTACGCACGAGCTCATATCTTTATGTACTAAAAATTTAAGGAGATTTTTTGTACAGTCCGTGAGACAAAGGTACTGCATCAATCTTTCCCATTTTGGTCAAAAGTTTTTGAAAGACAACTGTTTATAGATATGAAAACATTCATTTTTATCAAAATAAACTAAACTAAACTCTTCGGAGCAGCAGCTCTTAGGGGTCAGGGCCTACGGTGCCATTATCCGAGACCAAGGGCCCTGGGGTGCGAAGCATATGTTCCGGTTAGGTGGTCAACCTTATGGGGAACCCCCAGTGATTAGTTCTTATGTATGCTTGATCCTCAGTTTGTTTATCCACTGAAAGGATAAAAAGCTGAGTCAATCTTGGCCAGTACGGGGATCGAACCTCGGACCTGTGTCATGGTAGCTATAAGCTTTACTCCGACGCCACTGGGCTTCATTTTTATCAATATATAAGGTATTAATTAGAAGGAATTTACAATTGATTTTTACATTTCTTAGTATGATCAATGTAATGGGTGCATTTCTATGCATAATGGAGCATCCAGTATTTACTTGTGTTTACGTCTCTCTTAAAGAGTATATACTAATAATATTTCGAGATCTTTTTCTGTGTTTTGTGGAAGTTTAACCCTGTATTAGGTGAGAAGAATTGTTTATTTGAAGCTGTTTTCAGTTGTCATTTACAATTTTGAAAATATCCATTGTCTACTTATATTGCAAACGATAGTTTCCTTCAACTCAGTTCATTATTTGCTGTACGTGTAAGTAAAATTTATGTCATCATCAGGTAGACAAATCAAAATCATTTTACCACCAACTAAAGTTTTCCACGCATTCAATATCTAAGATGCTCTAAAGTACCTGTTATTTAGAAACGCTTGGATGTGAATAAATATTGCAATACCCTATATATTGCGTCATGCTTTAACAACTTTCCTATCTGCATTTTGATAGATCTTGAGCTGATAGTAAATTAAGATGTCAACATTTCTATAACGATTAGAAATATACTATGCATTTTTCCCAAACAACTTCTTAGTTTAGATATTTCTTAAAACCAATAACGCATTTTTAACATTAAATTGAGTAGATAACTCAAGTGGAAATTATACAAGTTGAATTATCTAAAATTTAAAATTTATTAAGTTGGAATTAGCAAAGTTCGACTACTTTTACCATTTTTTAAAAGTTAATAACTCTCTTATTTTTATGAAAATCCAAACATTAATGCTTTAGTTCCTTATTTCTAGTACGTTTAAGTTATAAAAATCTATATCATCATCAGGTAGACAAATTACCACCAACTAAATTTTTCCATGCATTCAATTGCTCTAAAGTACCTGTTATTTAGAAACGCTTGTATGTGAATAGCTATTGAAATACCCTATATATTGCGTCATGCTTTAACAACTTTCCTATCTGCATATTGATGGATCTTGAGCTGACAGCAAAATAGGATGTCAACATTTCTATAACGATTACTATGAATTTTTCCCAAACAACTTCTTAGTTTAGATATTTCTTAAAACTATTTATTAGCTAGCATTTTTAACATTAAATTGCCTAGGAAATTCAAGTGGAAATTATACAAGTTGAATTATTTAAAATTTAAAACTTATTAAATTTGAATTAACAAAGTTCGACTGCTTTTACCATTTTTTAAAAGTTAATAACTCTCTTATTTTTAGGAAAATTCAAACATTAATGCTTCTGTTCATTATTTCTAGTAAGTTTAAGTTATATAAATCTATGTCAGCATCACTCAGGTAAATCAAAACCGTTTTACCACCAACTACAGTTTTCCATGCATTCAATATCTAAGAGGCTCTAAAGTACCTGTTATTTAGAAACGCTTGGATGTAAATAAATATTGCAATACTCTATATATTGCGTCATGCTTTAACAACTTTGCTATCTGCATTTTAATAGATCTTCAGCTGACAGCAAATTAGGATGTCAACATTTCTATAACGATTAGAAATATACTATGCATTTTTCCCAAAACAACTTCTTAGTTTAGATATTTCTTAAAACTAATAACGCATTTTTAACATTAAATTGAATAGAAAATTCAAGTGAAAATTATACAAGTTGAATTATCTAAAATTTAAAATTGATTAAGTTGCAATTAGCAAAGTTCGACTGCTTTTACCTTTTTTAAAAGTGAATAACTCTCTTATTTTTAGGAAAATCCAAACATTAATGCTTTAGTTCCTTATTTCTAGTAAGTTTAAATTATAAAAATCTATGTCATCATCAGGTAGAGAAATCTAAACCATTTTACCCCCAACTAAAGTTTTCCATGCATTCAGTATCGAAGATGCTGTAAAGTACCTGTTATTTAGAAACACTTCGATGTGAATAAATATTGCAATACCCTATATATTGCGTTATGCTTTAACAGCTTTTCTATCTGCATTTGATAGATCTTGAGCTGACAGCAAATTAGGGTGTCAACCTTTCTATAACAATTAGAAATATACTATGCATTTTTTCCCAAACAACTTCTTGGTTTAGATATTTCTTAAAACTAATAACGTACTTTTAACATTAAATTGAATAGAAAGTTCAAGTGAAAATTATACAAGTTGAATTATCTAAAATTTAAAATTTATTGAGTTAGAATTAGCAAAGTTCGACTGCTATTACCATTTTTTAAAAGTTGATAATTCTCTTATTTTTAGGAAAATCCAAACACTTTATGCTTGTTTTAGTTTAGTTTAGTTTAGTTCTTTAGGCGTGCGGTAGGTTTTCATGCAGGGTGTGCAGAAAACATGGATTCTCCAATAAATCTTTAATTATTGAGACGTCTGAGTTCTCTATTCTGAAACGGGTTATTTATTATGAATATAAATTTAAAGATTACAATAAATAAAATATTTACTTACGAGTAGTCGAGTTATAACTATAAAAACAGCTAAACTTATAAGAATTCTACTAGCACTGAAGCAAAAAATGCTTTAGTTAATTATTTCTAGTACGTTTAAATTATAAAAATCTATGTCATTATCAGGTAAAGAAATCTAAACCATTTTACCACCAACTAAAGTTTTAAATGCATTTAATATCTAAGATGCTCTAAAGTACCTATTATTTACATACGCTTGGATGCGAATAAATATTGCAATTCCACTATATATTGCGTCATGCTATAACAACTTTCCTATCTGCATTTTGATATCTCTTGAGATGACAGCAAATTAGGATGTCAACATTTCTATGACGATTAGAAATATACTATGAATTTTTCCCAAACAACTTCTTAAAGTAAGTTTGATAGACTATAAGGAAAAAAAATATATAATCTATATCTAAAGTTTTAGCAACTCATCTTCTATCTTTTAGACATTTCCTAGAAACTTGTAACGTGAAAGAAAACATTCTGTTTGTTTCTTAATATTTTCTTATCATGTCTAAAGGTAATGTCACTTTAATGGCTTTCCAAACCCTTTTTGTTAACAAGTCCGTAATAGACTGTATCTCAAATGATTTTCATCAGCTTGTTTTCTTTGTTGTTTTACTTTTTTTTCAATTTAGCGCTTTAAAAAAGATAACTAAAAAATGGTAAAGTATTGTTATGAACTTAAAAACTGGGTTCGGGGATTGAATGGACTTTAAAGGCTACAGAATGGAAACAATGATTATTGGTAATCACTTCAAAAAATACAATGTCATATCGGAACAACTTGAGCACAATGCCGCGGTCTCACGTACCTCTTTCCGCATCAAATAACAAACACCGGTGAAACACAACACACCGTGCGTACTTCTTACACCGAGAGATCCACTGAACGACTTTCTCGCTTGGGACTCTGCCTGCCTTATATAGGCCTGAAGAAACTGCTGGAATAATCCAGAAACCGGAACCGGAAGTTGTCACATGACCCCCACTTGGTAACATTTGACGACACTTGGCGGTGAACTAGGCGACAAAATAGGCTGCCAAAACTGTCGCCAAAGAGCCGATATCTCGCCAACTCATAGAGTCCCATGCTAAATTTACGGTTCACTAAACAAATTCGTAACAGTCTTTTTTATGAATTTATTAACTTAAAAATTTATTTGTTAATATAAACTTCATTAACATTCCTGCAAGTAATAATTTCATAAATTTATGGTATCAAGGCGAAAGTCCTATTTAGTAATGTTTAATTTATAAATAATTTTTCTGTTTGAAATGAGACATTAAGAATGTTAATATCTAATAAATAAGAATGTAAATATACGCAAACTTTAAGCAAATAAGAATGTTAATA
>CM063504.1:78246777-78329277 GCA_032207245.1 Pardosa pseudoannulata
TATGTTGCACTTCAGCTATGAGAGAACAGCTGTTTCTTTAATCGAAACCTAAATTGAAAACAGAATTTCAATTATGACTTTTGAATTAAATGCTCTAAGCTTATTGAAAAGCACAAAATTTCCTTTCTGCAACTGAGTAGTTAAAACTTTTAGAGTAGTTAAAAAGTTTTTTTCAAGTGTATTTCAAAAAGTTTAAAAATTCAACTTAAACATTTAAGGAATTTCATATTTTATCTGAACTATACGAAATCCTTTTCTGAAATTTTGTATTCAATAAACGGCTTCACTCAAAAATTTTAACAAAAATCTCGAATTTATGAACTTTTCTACTTTTTGGTTAGACGTTCAATACCTTCCTAAATTTCCATGTGATCATTATTTCCAAATATGTTGGAAGAAAAACATCTTGACTTTCACCTATGCAAAAACAACGTTTTTTTCTAATCGGAACTTAAATTGAAAATGACATTTCAATTATGACTTTTGAATTAAATGTTTTTCTATGTTCATGCATCATTGAAAATTAAAAAGTTTCCTTCCTGGAACTGGGTAGTTAAAATATTTTTTAAAGTTTTTACGTGTATTTCAAACAGTTTAAAAATTTAACTTAAACATTTAAGGATTTCAATAACTCTTATCTGAACTATGCGAAATCCTTTTCTGAAATTTTGTATGCAATAAGAGGCTTTACTCAAAAATTAAAATAAATCTTCAAATTATGAACTTTGCAAGCATTTTCTACTTTTCGGTTAAACGTTCAATACCTTCGTAAATTTTCACGTGAGTCTTATTTTCATACCTGTTTGAAGAAAATATCTTGAACTTCAGCTATGCGAGAACAGCGTTTCCTCTAATCGGAACCTAAACTGAAAATGGCATTTCAATTATGACTTTTGAATTAAATGTTCTAAGCTTATTGTAAATAACAAAATTTTCCTTATGGAACTGAGTAGTTAAAAATATTTTTTCAAGTTTTTACTTGTATTTTGAAAAGTTTAAAAATTTAACTTAAATATTTACGGAATTACATAACTTTTATCTAAACTATACGAAATCCTTTTCTGAAATTTTGTATGCAATAAGCGGCTTTACTCCAAAATTAAAAAAAAAATCTTCAAGTTATGAACTTTACAAACATTTTATACTTTTTGGTTAAACGTTCAATACATTCCTAAATTTTCACGTAAGCCTTATTTTCATATCTGTTGGAAGAAAATATCTTGAACTTCAGCTATGCGAGAACAGCGGTTTCTCTAAATGGAACCTAAACTGAAAATGGCATTTCAATTCTGTAATTTGAATTACGTGTTCAGGACTTTATTACTTATCTCTCTGGACTTTATTACTGTGAACTTTATTACTGGACTATTATTCGTTCCTTGAGCTGTGGTGTAGTACATTGCTGTTGTTATTTCAAAGCCATTAATAACCCAAGTTTGCTTTATATCGTCTTTAATTATAGTAAAATGCCACTGATCTATATTACAATATTCAAATATAGAACAAAAGACAAGGAAATATGCTAAAAAATATATAAAAAAATT
The DNA here is from genome assembly GCA_032207245.1 of Pardosa pseudoannulata. Classification (NCBI taxonomy): domain Eukaryota; kingdom Metazoa; phylum Arthropoda; class Arachnida; order Araneae; family Lycosidae; genus Pardosa; species Pardosa pseudoannulata. The sequence continues at coordinate 78,248,322 of CM063504.1, forward strand.
AAAAAGTAAAAAAAGCACTCCACGTGCTACACCTGAAAGAAAAAATTGCCGAAGTCCACTCTTTTCTTTCCTTCTGAACTACTCTAACAACCCTATACTTTTTACATTATCCTGTGCTGATGCGTTCGTTGTTCCACTGTCCTGTTCAGAATGCGTCTTTTCCCGTCTCTGTCCAGAAGGACCGGGACTCCAAGGATGGTCCTGAATCGCCTCCTGGAGACCAATCACAACTCTCCAAAACTTGGTGAAGTTTAAGTGCAATCGTTTTCACACCCCATGCTTCCTGGAGTGGAGTCGCGAAAAAAGGTTTGGGTATGGAACCCACAACGTGTGAGTGCGGCGAGCAAATCAGTTTCGCAAACATTATGTAAAACATAGCTGCACTCTCACACTTTGCATTAAAGTTGGCAAAACAGATACTTTGTTAGTTTACTATCAAGACAGACAAACCTAAACCATAAGTACACTCAATCATTGTGCTGTGTGTTTGCTTTGTATGCATAAACGGTTATAGTTTTATAAAAGCTTCATCAAAATTTTCACCATTCACCTAAAATCAAAATAATTAACTATAATGTAATAAAATTACAAACTATATCTTCACCAGAAGAACTTTAGTACTTTAGATAGTAAATATATAAAGCAATTGTATGGCGTTCTACACAAAATCATTTTGAATTTTTGAATACTATAAAAAATAAAAATTAAATTAATTCTACATTTGATGCAAGATTTAAACTATTTTTACTTCCATCTATAAATAAGCCCAAAAATAGCAGCTTTTAACTGCTATTTTTACTTCACTACAGATTTTGAAAATATCAAAGGTTTATAAAAGAAAAATGTCATTTTTAACTTTTGTTTCATCCATACGCAAAACGAAGGCTCAATATACATGCACAAAACACTGGTTGCCTCATTATTTAACTATTTGCGCTTTTTAATACATCAGCATTAAAAAATTCTTTAAAAAAGATAAGAAGCGAAATCTATTTTTCTATATGAATTAGCTGAATAGAACACCTTTTATTCTGGTCTTACGATAAGAGTAAACATATTTTATGCATTCTTTTCTTTTCAGCATCGCCTTCGGATGAAAACTTTCGCTGCTTGCTGAATGCAAGACCATTAGCATGATTGATTTCAAAGTAACTCAAATACCCTTCTCTTTAAATATGGGAAAAACACTTTAAAGGGAGAAAAAAGTTTTTTAATATTTTAAGGAATAATATATTTTTAGTCATATCTGACTGGAATCGGATCGACATTTTAAATATAAGGACGTTGAAGAAAAGAGTGTTTTTTGATTTAATAAAATTCTGAAAATCTATATGAACAACTGGTTTTATGTGAGTTAAGATATGCTCTGCTACAAAACTGATTATGCTGAATAAAATAACTGACTTACCCGTGGAGTTACAACTTACATACACTATTTCAAATGTAATAATAATTAGATAAAATAGAATGAAATATTTTTAGTCATATCTGACTGGAATCGGATGGATATTTTAAATATAAGGACGTTGTAGACAATAGTGTTTTTCGTGATTTAATAAAATTCTGAAAATCTATATGAACAATTGGTTTTAAGTGAGTTAAGATATGCATTGCTCCAAAACTGCTTACTGTGAATAAAATATTTGACTTACGCTTGGAATTACGGCCTACATAATCTATTTTACATTGTAATGCTAATTAGATAAAATAACTTAAATAATATTTTCTTTAAATATGAAAATAATTTAAAAAATGTTTTTAATATTTTAAGGAATAATATATTTTTAGTCATATCTGACTGGAATATGATCGAAATTTTAAACATAAGGACGTTGAGGAAAAGAGTGTTTTTTGATTTAATAAAATTCTGAAAATCTATAGGAACAACTGGTTTTATCTGAGTGAAAATATGCATTGCTACAAAACTGATTAGGGTGAATAAAATACTTGAATTACTCTTAGAGTTACGTCCAACATAATCTATTTGAAATGTAATACTAATTAGATAAAATACCTTAAATACTGTTCTTAAATGAGAAAAAAAATTAAAAAAGAAAGTCTTTTTAATATTTTAAGGAACAATATATTTTTAGTCATATCTGACTGGAAAAGGATCGACATTTTAAATATATGGACGTTGAGGAAAAGAGTGTTTTTTGTTTTAATAAAATTTTAAAAATCTATATGAACAACTGGTTTTATATGAGTTAAGATGTGCTCTGCTACAAAACTGATTATGCCGAATAAAATAACTGACTTACCCTTGCAGTTACAACCTACATAATCTATTTCAAATGTAATAATAATTAGATAAAATAGAAATAATATTTTTAGTCATATCAGGCTGGAATCGGATGGACATTTTAAACATAAGGACGGTGTAGACAAGAGTGTTTATCGTGATTTAATAAAATTCTGAAAATCTATATGAACAATTGGTTTTAAGTGAGTTAAGATATGCATTGCTACAAAACTGAGTACTGTGAAAAAAATATTTGACTTACCCTTGGAGTTACGACCTATGTAATCTGTTTTACAGTGTAATACTAATCAGATAAAATACCTTAAATAGTCTTCTCTTTAAATATGAAAAGAATTAAAAAAAAATGTTTTTAATATTTTAAGGAATAATATATTTTTAGGCATACGTGACTGGAATCGGATCGACATTTTAAATATAAGGACGTTGTAGAAAAGAGTGTTTTTTCGTGATTTAATAAAATTCTGAAAATCTAATCTATATGAATCATTGGTTTTATGTGAGATAAGATATGTATTGCTGCAAAACTGATTAGGACAAATAAAATATTTGACTTATCCAAGGAATTACATAATCTATTTTAAATGTAATACTAATTAGATCAAATATCTTAAATATTCTTCTCATTAAATGTGAAAAAAATTAAAAAAGAAAATGTTTTTAACATTTTAAGGAATAATGTATTTTTAATCGAATAGACATTTTAAGTATAAGGACGATGAGAAAAAAAGTGTTTTCGTAATTTAATAAAATTCTGAAAATCTATATGAACAATTGGTTTTATGTGAATTAAGATATGAATTGCTACAAAACTGATTAGGACGAATAAAATATTTCATTTACCCTTCGAGTTACGACCTACATAATCTATTTCAAATATACTATTAATTAGATAAATGACCTTAAATACTCTTCTGTTTAAATGTAAAATAAATTAAAAAATAAAATTATTTTTAATATTTTAAGGAATAATATATTTTTAGTCATATCTGACTGGAATCGGATCGACATTTTAAATATAAGGAAGTTCTAGAAAAGAGTGTTTTTCAGTGTTTAATAAAATTCTTAAAATCTATATGAACAACTGGTTAAATGTGGATTAAGATATGAATTGCTACAAAACTGATTAGGGCGAATGAAACATTTGACTTACCCTTGGAGTTACGACTTACATGATCTATTTCAAAGGCAATACTCTTAGATAAAATATCTTAAATATTCTTCTTTTTAAATGTGAAAAAAAATTAAAAATAAAATATTTTTAGTATTTTAAAGGTTGATAGATTTTTAGTCATATCTGACTGGAATCATATCGTCATTTTGAATATTAGAACATTCTGGAAAATAATCTTTTACGGATATTTAAGAAAATTCTGCAGATATATAGGGACAATTCATTTTAAACGTGTAATGATATTTATTTGTACAAATCGGATTCCAGGGGAGAAAATATTTGACTTACCCTTGGAGTTACGACCTACATAATCTATTTCAAATGTAATACTCTTAGATAAAATACCTTAAATATTCTTCTTTTTAAATGTGAATAAAAATTAAAAATAAAATATTTTTAACACTTAAAAAATTGATACATTTTAAATCATATCTGACTGGAATCGAACCGTTATTTTGAATATTAGAACTCTCTGGTAAATAATCTTTTATGGATATTTAAGAAAATTCTGTAGATATGTAGCAGCAATTCATTTTAAGCATATAAAGATATTTATTTGTACAAAACTCATTGTAGGGGAGAAAATATTTGACTTACACTTGGAGTTACGACCAATAAAATATATTTTAAATGTAATACTGGCTTGATGAAGTAACTTAAAAACTCTTCTCTTTAAGTATATAAAATAAGCACTTTAAAGGAAATTTTCTTTAATATTTGAAAGAATAATATATTTTTAGTCATCTATGACTGGAAATATTAAGACACTGTGAAAAAGAATCTTTTTCGGAGAATTTAAAAAAATTCTGAAAATAAATATAAACAATTCGTTTTAAATGTATAAAGATAGCAATTCCTACGAAACTGATTTTTGCAAAGAAAATATTTGACTTATTCTTAGATAGTTAAAACTTATAAAATCTATTTGGAATTTAATACTAGCTAAATGAAGTAGCCTAAAGATTATTTTCTGTAAAGATTAATAAAAAATACTTTAAAGAGATCACCGTTGTTTAGTATTTTAAAGAGTAATATAATTTCAGGGATCTTAAATATTAATATATTGAAGAAAGTAATATTTTTCGGAAGGGGAAGAACATTCTAAAAAACATATGAAAAATTCACTTTTAACGTATAAAGGCATGCATTTGCACAGAACTGATTATAGTGAATAAAATATTTCATTTATCCATGGAGTTACGACCTATATAATCTATTTTAAATGCAATATCGACTGGCTGAAGTAGATTAAATATTATTCTCATAAAATATAGGAAAATCTCTTTGAAAAGAGAAGAACTTTTTTCAGTATCTTATAGAATATGCTTTTTAGCCATATCTCACTAGAATCATATCGATATTTAAATTTTAGGATCAAGTAGTGAAAAAAAAGAGTGTTCAGGATTTTGCTAGTGAGCTTAGAAAATTCTGAGAATAAATAGGAAGAATTAATTTTAGGTGTATAGAAATAAATCATACAAGACCTGTAGCAATAAACACCATGCCAAGGCTCTTCTCTTTAAATATGGAAATATTTTATAATAGAGTAAAAGAAATATCTTGTACAATAATATATTTATTTGTAATTTCTTACTGGAATTCTATCGAGAACTAAATTTTAGGATTAAGAATTAGAAAAGAAACCTTTGTACAATTCTGTTTATCTTCTTAAAAATTTTGAACATAAATAAGAAAAGTTAATTTTAGGTGTGTATAAGAATTACAACAAAAAATTCAATGCCAAATCTACAAATAAAAAAAATATATAAAGATCAAAAGTAATTATTTTAATTGTAAATTTTAAATTTGTAATATCTAAAATTACTTTAATTAAGTTTTAATCATGGATAATCGAGCTTCAAACAAATATTTAAATTTCAAAAATATCCACCAAAAAGTTAAAAAATATTCTGCTTGAGCATTGTATCCATAAAGTACCGAGACTCTATATAAATTTCATTAATTTGGTGAAGTATAGAATACTTATACTACATTATCTTGCCTTAAAATCTGTACAATATTTAGACTATTAGAGATTTTTAAAAATCATTTATTTAAAATTATAATAAGTACATTTTATTAAACCAACTGGTTAAAAATTTAAAATATTAACACCATTCATGGTTTTACATGGCCAGTCTTTTACAAGTAAAATTAAATACATAATATTAAATTAAACATTAAGATATTTAAAGTATTAACTATTTTTATCATTATTCCTGGTCAGTATATTAAAAGTAAAAATAAGTGCATTATACAATACAGACAAAATCAAGACCTTTAAAATAATAAGTTGATTAATACAGTTCTCCAGTTTTAGAAACCTATTGAAATTAATTATATTAACTTATCTGAGTTAGAAATGATCTTAAGCATTAAGATCCCCCTATCCTACAACTAAATGTGCATAAACTTTCTTAAAGTATCTAAAATTTTCATTTTTTTCCTGGTAAGTACATTAAAAGTAAAAATGAGTGCATTTTCAATAGAGATTAACGAAGATATTTAAAGTAATAAATTGATTATTGTATTTCTTTGCCTCTAGCAACCTATTGAAATTGAGAATAAGACAGTTATATTCATTAAGTTGCAGGAAAGAGATAATTTCTGAAGTTTTGAAACATCCTTCAGCATACACACTGACTGAAAAATCTTAATCTTAAATGACTTTCTGAATATTTTTTTTCAAATAACTTCTGATTTTTCTTATCGTAATTCATTAGGATCATGCCATAAAAATATCCAGATGTTACATAAAAGACACCTTGTATTTTTAATATATTCTAGAAATTAGTTAATTTTAGAATGTAAAATAAAGTAATACCTTTCTCCAGGTTCATTAAAATATTATTCCATGATTGAATACTGTATTCATTGCAGAAACTAATCCACTGTATTAAAGTGAAACCTATACGAGTATATTTGAGGTTTAATTAAATAAAAAAAAATGTATTTTACAGTGCTATATATGTCTGCACAACAGCATCGCTACTCCAGTAACTCTCCATTTGGCTAACCCACACTATTTCCGACGTCATCAAGAGTTCCATTAGAACATCCAATAGTTTTCTAAAGTCCAAGTCATCATTCTGACATTATCAAGAAGTCCATTAGAACATCCAATAGTTTTCCAAATTCCAAGTAATCAAGAGGTCCATTAGAACATACAATAGTTTTCCAAATTCCAAGTTATCAAGAGGTCCATTAGAACATACAATAGTTTTCCAAATTCCAAGTCATCAAGAGGTTCATTAGAACATACAATAATTTTTCAAATTCCAAGTCATCCAGAGGTCCATTAGATCATAGAATAGTTTTCCAAATTCCAAGTCATCAAGAGTTCCCTTAGAACATCCAATAGTTTTCCAAATTCCAAGACTATTACTCTGCTGCATTCGCTCGCTAGTGTGCTGCGGCATGATCTGCGCTCACCGGGCACTTTGAAGGGGGTTCACCGGGTGAAGTGGCCCAATACTTGTGATCTATCTTCCCCCACTGGGGCAATCCTGAAAGGCCTCAAGCTATATGGGCCCGGATCGGTGTATGAATGTCTGCACAATTGACGTTTTAAAATGTTGGAATACAGTTTATATACTTCAAATCTGCATTGAATTAATGAAGATTATAATAGGTTTAAATTGTTATTACTAATTTTCTTTTACATATGTGGGGCATTTTGCATTTAGTAGCATTTTTTTATACAATCCGAAGATTTGTTATCCTTTTTTAACATGAGAGACCTTAAAGGTAGAGCCACATAGCTCATTCTGAGGGGATAACACAATAACACACAAATATATGCAAGTCTTGATTGGAAATAGAACCAAAATCCTCAGTGGAGAAAGCACAATACACTAACTACTTTACAATTTGGTCGGCAGGTTTGAATTACGATACCATGCTTCTTTTAATATGGCGTCTTCAAAATTTTAATAACTTTTGAAACGACATAACATATATAAACACTGGTTTGACCACACTTCACTGTATAACATGTTCGATCTTGAATCGCCATTATTTCAAAATATTCGCTTTATTTAGGAAGCTTATTGAAAATTTGTAACCATTATTTTTCAGTTTGTCAGAGATTTTCAAGAATACTTACATCCTTTTCTAAATTCGAAAGCAGTTTCAAGATTAGTTAAAGAAACACATTAGAAGCGAAATTAATTGCAGGTTTAAGCGAAATAGTTTAAATATTTCGAAACATATAATAAATAATCCCTATTTGAGAATAACGCTTGGAATTAATGTTATATTTGTTTCAAAATATTTCAAAAGGAGTAGAAAAGTTGCTAAAATTTGACAGCGTGTTGTATTGATAATATGTCAAGCATATAAACCATTTATTCAAATTTTCCATAAAAGTTGCAAAGTAACCGACATGTTCCAACTGAAAGAAACAGTTGCTATCTGGGATTATATTTTACAAGTATTTAATTATATATGCATTTGAAAAGTTAAGTATGTGAAAAATTATCTCTTTTGGGGTCGTACCGTCTAAAGGAGTCTTGTTGCATGCTGATAGTTTATCTATTTGAATAGACCATAAGTATTTAAATGCTCAATATAATTATACAACAATTTGATTCTAAGATCTGTCTAAAGTTTTATACATAAAGAAATAATTTATCTTTATTGATTGTCATGGAAAAAGAGTACAAAAACAAAAAGCACAAAAAAATTTTAAAAATAAATTTTATATTATATTGCATTCTATACTATAACTTAATTTCGAAGGACGGTATTAACGTACTAATTAAAATAATTAAACAATAAATAATAAAATAAATAATAATTAATACAAAAAATAATAAATAAATATAACATAATAAATAATTATAAATATAATAATAATAATAATAATAACAATAATAATAATAATAATAATAATAATAATAATAATAATAATAATAAATAATTATATAATAATAATAATAATATAATAATAATAATAATTATAATAAATAATTATATAATAATAATAATAATATAATAATAATAATAATTATAATAAATAATTATATAATAAATAATTAATACAATAAATTGATTATATAAATATGCTTTTCATTTTATGTCAACATTTTAATTTTATGTCATTAATATGTCAACATTTTAATTCTACTTTATTTAGAAGCAGGATTAATGATGTTACAAAAAATATGTAAGATAATAGAATTATCAATAAAAATGAGTTTTTGGATTATAATATTAGAATATTTCATAAAGAATCTTATAACGTTTATTAAAAATGTCCTTACTACATTGCATATTAACAAATTGCTTTCATGTTTTAGATATATATTCAACAATTACAATAATTAATACAATAAATAATAATTTATACAAAAAATAATAAATAAATATAATATAATAATAATTATAAATATAATAATAATAATAATAATAATAATATAATTATAATAAATAATTATATAATAAATAATTAACACAATAAATTGATTATATGCATATGTTTTACATTTAAGAGAATGAGAGACAATTTCAGTTTTAAAATATTTTCAATATTTTACTCTCCTTTATCTAGAAGCATTATTAATGATGTTACAAAAATATGTAAAATAAGAGAATTATCAATAAAAATAATTTGGATTATAATATTAGAATATTTTATAAAGAATCTTATAGCATTTATTAAAAATGTCTTTACTACATTGAATATTAACAAATTGCTTGCAGGTTTTACATATATGTTCAGCATTTACACAGACTTCAGCATTCACAAAACTTTGATATTTGGTACTGATTTTTATATGCGTTTAATACAGTTTTATAAGATTATTGTTTCAAATTACATAAAGTTAAACTTTTTCCTGTTTCATGGATTTAAATCTCCTGTGAAATGAGTAAATATTTTACAGGTTATAAAAGCATATTTACACTAAACATACCATATAAGTGATCAAATGACCGGTAATGTATACGTAAAAAAGGCGATGGGTAATGAATTGAAAATTTTTATTCTTTGTGCTTGTAATACACAAAAATTGACAATATACAATTTTGTTTAATTATAATAAAGTTTATTTGTTTATTTCCTTCCCAATATCTCTATTTCATACATTCAATCAGGAAATTTAAATTCCGGTCATTTGACCGGATATGGTAGAAATAGGCATGTATTAAGTGTTGATATGTTTAATGTTAAAGTTTTATGACAAATACATTAACAGACACTGTCTAGATATTTGAGAGAGACTTGGAAAAATTATTCACCTGAAATAATTTAAAGTTACTTACAAAATACCAAAAGCATCTTAAAATTATGGTTTTTTAAATTGAAAAAAAAACGGGTATAATAAAATCACAGGTTTTAGGGGGAAAATAATCATTTAATTTCAAAAACTTCTTTAAATTATTAAGCTTATACCTAGCTTGATAATTTCAAGATTAAAAGCGTTTCATATTTTTGGTTAAATTTTGACAAATGCAACGTTCCTTATCCTATTAAAATCATTCAAATTGGAAGACAAATATATTTAGAATGCAATTTTAATTAATGATGCCTAAAAATAACCCCATTAGTAAAATATGATAACATTTATTTATACTACGAATAATTCATCTACATCAGGGGTGGTTAAAAGCCGGCCGGAATGCCGGATCCGGCCCTTTTGCTTACTTTATCCGGCCCGTTGAAAAATCCTGCAATCATGCGAATATCGTGCAATTTTTTAATCTCTTATGTGCAATTTTGTTGAAAGCTCCAAGCCAAACAAAACTTGTCATGAGTTTTGATCTTTTTCCTCTTTTGGTGACATTAAAGTGCATATGATCCTCCGTATATTTGGAATTTAAATCCTATTATATTTCCTATAGAACTAAATAAGGAATTTTTAAACTATTTTGTAAACTTACACTGATGTAATACATAGAAAGAACGAAAGAATATTTAAAAATTTTAGAAGTTAAAATAATTGCTTTATGTAAATGATATTTAACATAAAGGAAATTTGGAATCCTTTTATAATGCTATAAAAATACAACACATACATACAAAAGTTAAATCAACTCATTATTATGCAAGATATGTGGAACATTATAAAAGAACGTTTTTGGATGACATTTATGCCCAATTTTTAATACAAAATTCTTTTGTTTTAGAATTCAAGTCACATTTATATTATATGCAATATCATCTCTGTGTTCACATTAAAAATACCCTTAAGAGGTTATTTCAAAATTAAAATAGTATTTGTATGCGTAGTGTACATATATTTAAAAATATATAAAAAATAGAGAGTATTATAATTTGAACAGCTGTAACCATATCCCTATTTTAATGTATGCAACATACATACTCTCATAAAGCGTGTGGTCGGCTTACTACATAGAATTGAACTCCTCTCACTGTTCGAGGGACGACAGACAGCAGGACGCGTACTGTTTATTTTGATTTAGCACTAGTCGCATACTCGTCATTTCTTTTGAGACTAATGTTTGTTATTTTGAAAATGTAATAATAAATTGAAAAAATGGACTTTTTGTAGGTAAAATTTTAAAACATTGGTTTTATTTTATTGTAATAATTAAATCATTTATTTGTAGGCTTTTGTGTAATGCACAGCGTATAGTCCTCTGTCCCGGGAGACATTTTGAAAATTTCATTTTGGTTCATGCTTAAAAGTATTTGCCCACCACTGATCTACATACACACAAAATAGTTAGATTTATCGGTCGAGTAGAATATTTTAAATATTAGATGCGATAATATCGCATAAAATTTTAATTTCTTCTTTATTGTTATAGATTTCCTCATAAAGAGGTAGGAGAGTTAATTTTATAATTTTATAAGTGTTGTAACAAGTTTTAAAAATATACCTAATAATTTTGTATGATTATGATATTTTGCATGATAATTTTGTTATTGAGTATTAAGAAAATAGACAGACTTTCAGTATGAGCTAATACTCCTTTAGAAGGTAAGTTACCCGCTAAAAAAGAAGAAATATAACGTTCTTTTAGTGTTTGACACCAGTGAATAGCTAATATTCTTTCCTCTTTCTTATTATGCTCTTCGTAATTCTATCTGCCTCACGATAAAAGAGTAAATAACATTGTAGTGTTATACATTTTCTTTTCTTTTTGCATCGCCTTCGGTGCGTGCATTCATTGCTCACTGAATGTAAAACCATTAGAGTGATTTATTTGAAAGCAATTTTATATGCGTACAGATAAAAGGTGGGATGAAATGGGGATTTTTTTTACCCTTTGCTTCGGGAGAGAATTGAATAATGCTGAATTTCAGAGCACAAGATTTAATTTCTGGATTGTACAGCTCTAGAGAAACTCGTAAGTTTTTCTGGAGAATGAAATTGCTTTTGACAATTGCAAGTAATTTATGTATTAAAGCTTCACTAAAGGTTTAAATTTACTAAGCATTTCAGACGTCTTTGATGAAGTACCAAATAGTATGTTGTCGCAGAGAATTAAGTATATTCTTAAGGCATGTATGTCCCTATTTAGGTATTGCATATATTATTAAGGCATTACTTCCATTGAATTTACTCATATCCTTAATAACTAACAGAAGAAATTATTTTACTGATTCGAGGATTTAGTTTGAAAATTCTTTTGAATAGCTTTTAACTGTGAGAGAACTCATTGCTCTTTACATAGGTATGCTATCAATTTTTTAGCTGAATTCAAAATGGAATGATTTAACAAAAATAAATGAAGCTAGGATTTCTATAAGTAAAGATAGTGTACATTTCAGAGTTAAAACAAATATTTGTTACTGAATGATTATTTTACTTCAATAAACGCCCAGTTTAAGTCTTTATTCTTCCTTTTAATCTTTAAATCTTGTACTAATGCAAAAAGTACTAATGCAAGGTAGCTCTCATTAAATTTAGATATTTACCTATGATCAAATTTATAGTGGATATTATTTTGTTAGTCAAAGACTAAATTTTATTTGTCTTGCGTTGTGTAGATTATTTAAGTTGTAAATTTAACCACATATTCTGAGAGAATACAGACTTATTTTTTAAAAAACTAATAAAATAAATTAAGAGTTATTAATTTCATATATTACACACTTATAATAAACGCATAAAAAGGTTGATAGTTTAAAATAAAAATAATAAGCAAATTTATTATTATGCTATTTACATGTCTATGTACAAAAATTTGATTCAAACTTCATAAAATTTGCTTTTCCGAACTCTTTACTAGGTGCCACATTATCCAAAATTTAACATGAGATACTAATTATTTATATAAAAAAGAAGATAAAGGACCTAATTCTAAATTTAAATATTTATAATAAGTGCCTTTGTGGATTAGGAGGTATGTGATAGGGCGGTACTCAAGTTGGGAACTCTTTGTAAAAGGATGTAGACACTTTGCGTTTACTCTCGATTGGTGGGATGGCAATATTGACTTCAGTCTCACCACTGGTCTGGGGCCCCTTCTAATGATTGGGTGATTCTGTGAGGCTGCGGCACGGTCCCCGAACTCTGCTCTCAAACAATCTTCTATAACTTCCTATCTAATCCTCTCCTCCAATCCTCTCTAACTTCCTATTTTTCCGGAGTCTCTCTCGGAGCCAACTCTTCCTTTGGTCCCCGAACTCTGCTCTCCGATTTCCGAACTCTAACTCTCTTCTTAACTTTTCTTTTTTATATTACTTTCAACGTCTGTCCTTTCTTACTTCTCTTCGTCCAATCAACAGAGCTGTATATATCCATTGGCCTCCCTTTCCCCGCCTTTAAACCGCAAATATGAATAAAACATTACCTCTTCAAATTGGGCATTGTGTCTTAGGGACTCATAAATAATTACAAATAGATACATTCTTATTTAGTGTCATGAACGGAGACATGATTCTAATCTGAGACTGGGATCAGAACCTCACCTCTCAAACCCGCACACCACAAAACCGTTCAATTAATTTTTATAGGTCCTCTCTCCTTTACAAAAGATGTGATAAGGTCAGATTTAAATCCCAAGGATTTCACTTCTCGTTTTATTTATATCAATTATGCTAATTAATCATTTATTAACTATATAAATTATATTAATTATCAATTATATTAACGATCTAAATCAAATGACCACAGTCTGATATTTAGATATGAAAATTACTTAATTTTATAGCACATTATTTAGTTTAACTACTGGATACATTATACCATATTAAAACATTATAGGAAAGATCTTCCGATTTTCTAAAAAATCATATTAACATTTGTAAGTAACTTACATATTGTTGGACCATCAAGTACCTGTTGCTGTTGCAAATGCCACTTGGAAGAAGCAAGCACGTTTTAGCCAGAGGCTACACGAGGCTACATGAATTATGACAAAGGTATGTACTTTTAGTTTTGAAGAGCACCGTTAGGCGTAAAGAAAAACATTTGTCAAGTAGGTCCTCATAATTTATAAGCAATGCCCAAGCAGAAGACATTCAGGCTTGGTCTGCCAGAGGTATCATTTGAACTCGGAGAACATTGTGACCACAAACCTGTTTTACGTGATCCAGCAGATCTTTACTGGATCGAATCTGGATTTCAGAACTCTTCGGAGACCAGTTCAAGATTTTATTACCAAGCAAATGAAGGGAATCCTGCTTATATACACTTTTCGAACCTTCCAGACTTGGAAGGCCCGCAGAAAATTAGGAACTAAATTTACATACATTTGCATAATGAAATTAAATTAACATAAATTAAATCAAAGTTAAAATCAATTTTTAAAGGCAGCTTGCCTCGCTTGTTTTCGAACCCGGAACCTCTCGTTCACGAGTCCGCCGCTTTACCGACTGCGCCACGGCGTCCTTGCCGTGAGGAACGATTTTCGCTACATTACCCCCCTCTTAGGAGGAAGCAGCGTCCCGCTGCAGTCTTGTTTGGCTCCTTGTAACAGGTCTCCTGGAAGTAGGCATCTCCTCTTCATCCAATTGTCTTTTTGGATCAAGATAGGGTTTTAGTCTTATTACATGAACGACATCTTCTGATCTTCGACGTCCTTTATTTTGTTCGACACTTTCTACTGCATATGTCACGTCAGACAGTCGGCGTGTTACTCGATAAGGTCCGAAGTACCGTCTCAGTAGCTTTTCGGATAATCCCACTTTCCGTACCGGAGTAAAGACCCATACTAAGTCTCCGATATTGTAGCTAACAGGTCGATGCCTCTCGTCATATCGGCGTTTGTCTGCAGCTTGCGCTTCGCGGATATGGAGTTTTGCTAGCTGTCTAGCTTCCTCTGCCCTGGTAATAAGATGATGAGCATAACTTTCGTCAAAAGTTTCGGTATTAGATGGGAAAATTACGTCAAGAGGAGTCTGGATATCTCTACCATGGACGAGAAAGAATGGGCTAAATCCCGTACTATCTTGTTTTGCTGAATTGTACGCAAAAGTCACGAACGGTAGTATGGTATCCCAATTCTTTTGCTCAACGTCTACGTACATAGATAGCATGTCAGCCAGTGTTTTGTTGAATCTTTCTGTCAATCCATTAGTCTGTGGATGGTAGGCGGTCGTCAGAAGGTGTGACGTCTGGCATAACTGGTTAACGTTTTTAACAATATTGGCTAAAAAGTTACGTCCTCTATCGCTTATCATCTCCTTAGGAGCTCCGTGCTTCAGTACAATTTCTTCAACCATAAATTTAGCGATTTCAGTGGCCTCAGCAGTTGGTATTGCCTTTGTAACTGTGAATCTAGTTAAGTAATCTGTGCAAACGATAATCCACCGGTTGCCATTTCGGGTAACTGGAAAACGCCCAAGTAAATCTACTCCAATTTTGGCAAAAGGTATGTCAGGGGGTTTTATTGACTGAAGCTGCCCCGGTGGGAGTTGTGGAGGGGATTTCCGTCTCTGGCATTCTCGGCAGTGTGAAACATATCGACGTATGCTCCCATATAGTCCTGGCCAAAAGTATTTTCTTCTTATTCTGTCGTAAGTTTTGGCAAAACCAAGATGACCGGCGGTTGGAGCATCATGGAGACTTCTTAAAACATCACTACGGAGTTTCTTTGGTACCACCAAGAGCCACTGTTGTCCCATCGGATCGAAGTTCCTTTTGTAAAGTACACCATTTCTTATTTGATAATTTTGGCATGCCTCACCTCTGTTGAGGATTGTTATGATGGTCTTCAACTGTTTATCCTTTTGTTGTTCTTTTCCGTAATCTTCGATAGTTGCGAAGGACGGGATTTCGTCATTGCTTTCAGTTATTGGTTCAATGAGGGGCTTTCTTGACAGAGAATCCGCATCCAAATGTTTACGGCCACTCTTGTAGATAATGTTTATGTCGTATTCTTGCAACCTGAGAGCCCAACGCGCCAATCTTCCCGACGGATCCTTAACGTTCGCCAACCAACATAAAGAATGGTGATCAGTTACTACTGCAAAAGGTTTTCCATAGAGATACGGCCTGAATTTACCGATCGCCCAGATGACGGCAAGGCATTCTTTTTCTGTTGTGGAATAGTTTCTTTCAGCTGAAGTAAGGGACCTTGATGCGTAGGCTATTGGTCTTTCTTTATTATCCTGGATTTGTACCAGAACCGCTCCAAGGCCATGACCGCTAGCATCTGAATGTATCCTTGTTTCCGAGTCTGGGAGAAAATGCCCTAGAACAGGGTCATTGGTCAACAACTTTTGGAGTGTTGAAAAAGATTCCATCTGAGGTGTGTTCCAAGAAAATTTTGAGTCTTTCTTCAATAAGTCATGCAGGGGTTTTGCGATCTCAGCAAAATTTTTGATGAATCGTCGATAGTATGAGCATAAACCCAGAAAACTTCGGACATCCTTGACATTTTCCGGGGTAGGGAACTTTGCCACAGCCGCTGTTTTCTGTGGATCGGGATATATTCCATGTTGATCAACTAGGTGTCCGAGTATAATTAGCTTCTTTTTCCCAAATGAACATTTGGCAGAATTTAGTGTTAGTCCCGCTTCTTTAATGCACTTCAGGACTTTCCTCAAGCGTATTTGATGTTCTTGGAAGTTCGGTGCGTACACAATGATATCGTCTAGATAACAAAGACAAATATTCCACTTTAGACCTCTTAGCACCGTGTCCATCATTCGTTCGAAAGTTGCGGGGGCATTACATAGCCCGAACGGCATGACTTTAAATTCGAAAAGACCATCTGAAGTCACAAAGGCTGTCTTTTCCCTGTCTTTGTCGTCAACCTCTATTTGCCAGTAGCCTGACTTTAGGTCCATCATAGAGAAAATTTTCGAACCCGCCAGACAGTCCAGGGCATCATCGATGCGAGGTAATGGATATACATCCTTTCTGGTTATCTTGTTCAATCTCCTATAATCAACACAAAAACGCCATTCACCATTTTTCTTCTTCACAAGCACGACTGGAGATGACCATGGGCTATCTGACGGCTGTATCACGTCTTCTCTTAGCATTCGCTGTACTTCTTCGGCAATCAAGCGTCTTTCGATGGCTGATACACGGTAAGGTCGTTGCTTGATTGGGGCGCTGTCACCTGTATTGATTTTGTGCCTCACTGAACTACATCGAGTTTTCCTAGAATTTCTCTTAAAATCAAATATGTCACTAAATTCTTCTAATAGGTTCAATAGTTCGTCTTCTTCAGTGGTGGTTAGATCAGCATCGAGAATTTCTTTTAACTTTTCTCGAGTTACCCGTTTTCGGGACTTGTGCTCCTTGGGAGTTTCTTCCACTTTGTCACTCAGAGAGCAGATGGCGTTATTTTCGATTGTCGCAAAACAGCCTATATTCATCCCTTTCGGTATCAGTTGGGTCCGTCGGGAAAAGTTCGTTACCCACACTTTACAACAACCATTCTCAATGTCGACAATTGAAGCTGGAACAGATAACTCTTTTTCGTACTTCAGAACTTCGCTACCAACAATCATAGCTCCATTTGCTTCTTGCACTGTTGAATTCAAAGCAGATATTTGTCTTGTAGAGTTAGCTTCAATTAAGTAATTCGATGCGGCGATTAGAGAGAAATTTGATTCAGTTGAGACTGTATTGTATGGAAGGATTTCGGCAAGTTGGAGCTCTTGGTTTCCACAATCAATAACGGCATCGGTGGCACGGAAAAAGTCCCAGCCAAGTATCATTTGATGACTACACTGCGGAAAAACAAGAAATTCAAACGGCTTCACAGTCCCGTTCAAGTCTATTTTTAATACACAGCGTCCAGAGGCGGCTACAGTTTTACCACAAGCAGTTTTCAGTATAGGTCCATTCTCAATAAACATAGGAGTATTCAATTGTCGGCGTAATTCTTCGGATATGACAGAATAATCAGCACCAGAATCAACGAGAGCTTTTATACACTGTCCATTCGCGGTGATACAGGTGGTGTTCGCTTTTAACTTGGCTGTGGTGTACGTCGGAGGATTTTCTTTCACTGCGGCCTTACCTCCTGCACAGGTCGCCCGAGTTAGTTTTCCTCACTCCTGCGACTCGGCGACAGACTGGGCCTTCGGTATGGTGATGGGGATCTAAAGCGGCGATTCGGCGAACGACCTCGATTTGAGCTTGGCGACTGTGATCTAGCGGCTGATCGGTTGCTTTCTTCGGCGGCGCGACTGCTATTGTAATTTGAGAGGGCTTCACGTCCAAAGTTTCGACGGTAATCATCGAAAATAGCCTTTCGATCTTTGCAGTATCTTACAACATGTCCAGGTCGACCACAGTGAAAGCAGACGGGTCGATTATCTGTGGTACGCCATACGTCGGTCTTCCTAGGTTTTTCGTACGTTACATGTCGAAACTGGTCCCGGGTAGTCTCCGGTCGCCTATACGTCGGCTGGATGCGGCGCTTGGGTATCGCGAGTGGTTTCTGGAAGCCTGCTTCAGAAATAGGATTTAGAGATCTTCCCACTTCTTCTCGGACAATGGCTGCAATGGATTGTAGTCCTATTTCCTGCTCCTCTGTTTGCGACGAGGTGAGGGTTTGTATTTCCTCACGAACGATTTTCCTGATTAAGGACGTCAAATCAAGGTCCGATGAATCAATGGAGGCTATTGGTACGACATTAGGTAATCTTGTAAACTTTTGATGCCTAATCCGTTTCTGATTAATTTCTTCAATATGCTGGCACCATTTAATAAAATCGGCTACAGTCTTAATTTCTTTTGTTAATAGTGCCTGATAAATATCCTCGGCTACCCCTTTCATAAGATGAGATATCTTGTTGTCCTCTGACATGCTAGGGTCTGCTTGTTGGCAAAGTCTCAAAACCTCCTGAATGTACGATTGGGTAGATTCACCAAATTCCTGGGCACGACTTTTGAGTCTATCATTGGCTTGCCTTATATACAACTCCTCGTTGCCGAAAGTATTTTTTAATTCATCTTCAAATTTCTTCCACGATAGCAACATGTCCTCATTATTTTCAAACCATTTCTTCGCCGTTCCGTCTAGGAAGAAATACACATTTGCTAAACTCATGGTATCATCCCATTGATTGAATTTTGATACCCGAAGATATTCCCTCAACCACACTGTTGGATCCTGTCCGGGCTCGCCTTTAAAGATAGTCGGCTTTCTCGGCTCTCTAATCATGGTTGGAGTAACGAGAATCGGTGAGGATTTAAATTCCGGCTCCGTCATTTTCCTTGCCTTTACTTGCCTCGCCTTGCCTTCGTAAAGTCCGTGTTCCGGGGGAAGGTTTTGGAGTCGACGGCTTCGACGACACTCAGTTTCTTCCAGACTGATTGCAATACGATCTTTACCCGGCGCCTCCACCAAACTGTCGCGTAGATGAAATGAACTGAACTTGGTGAAATGACTGAGAAACGCTCAAGACCAGTTCAAGATTTTATTACCAAGCAAATGAAGGGAATCCTGCTTATATACACTTTTCGAACCTTCCAGACTTGGAAGGCCCGCAGAAAATTAGGAACTAAATTTACATACATTTGCATAATGAAATTAAATTAACATAAATTAAATCAAAGTTAAAATCAATTTTTAAAGGCAGCTTGCCTCGCTTGTTTTCGAACCCGGAACCTCTCGTTCACGAGTCCGCCGCTTTACCGACTGCGCCACGGCGTCCTTGCCGTGAGGAACGATTTTCGCTACAATATATATGTATATATATATATATATATATATTTATATTATATATATATACATATATATGTATATATATACTTATATATGTATATACATATATATACATATACATATATATATATATGTATATATATATATATATATATTTATATATATGTATATACATATGTATATATGTATATATGTATATATATATGTATATATATATATACATACATATATATATATATATATATATATATATATATATATATATATATATATATATATATATATATATATATATATATATATATATATATATATATATATATATATATATATATATATATATATATATATACATACATATATATATATTCACGACAATCTGTACTGAGATTATTCTATAGAGAACTGTTTTATTTTCCTCTCGTATTACTTGGTTTAATTCACTTACAAGTTCCAAATGAAATTTTACATATATATACATACATATATATATATATATATATATATATATATATATATATATATATATATATATATATATATATATATATATATATATATATATATATATATATATATATATATATATATATATATATTTATATATAATTTCCTTTCATATATTTCTTCGCTTTTTAAAAAATAAATGTGTTCTACAGTTTTAGCTGCTTTACATATATATATATATATATATATATATATATATATAATTTCCTTTCATATATTTCTTCGTTTTTTAAAAAATAAATGTGTTCTACAGTTTTAGCTGCTTTACATATATATATATATATATATATATATATGTATGTATATATATATATATATTATATATATATATTATATATATGTATGTATATATATATGTATGTATATATGTATATATGTATATATATATATGTATTGTATATCTATATATATATATATATATATATATATATATATATATATATATACAGACATATATATATATACATATATATACATACATATATATATATATATATATATATATATATATATATATATACATATATATATATATATATATATATATATGTATATATATATAATTTCCTTTCATATATTTCTTCCCTTTTTAAAAAATAAATGTGTTTTACAGTTTTAGCTACTTTCACAATAATAATGAATTATATTTTCCTCAATATATTTTCAGACACCAAGAAAAAAAATTAACACAAATATATCTCATCAGGCTTGAGAATCTTGAAGTATTGTTAGGATAATATATATTGTATATAATATTATATATAAAATTCTTCTGTTCTTGTGTTTGTAACATAACTCCTCCTAAACTGCTGGATTGATTTGATTATTTGACTTACGCTTTAATATTCATTAATATCCTCAAGCAATTTTAATGTCTGTTATACTGAATTTTTAACTTTATATAAAGATCAGACCTCAATCAAAAAGAGATGCGCACAACTAGATGATACAACAGTCTTAAACTGAAAACATTATGATTTTAAATTTCTACTTCTAAATTTTTGACTTTCTATGCAATATACTTACTTACGCTCGCCGAACGATGGTCGAATGGTTAGGGTGCTGGCCTTCGAAACCGGAGTTTGCGGGTTCGAATCCCACTATGGCATGAATGTTCGTAGCCCTTCGGAATCGGCTTTAAGCAGTAGGTCCAGTCTCATTATCCCTCGTGTTGTAAAAAGTAGACCGTAACGCTCCAAAACCAACCCCCCCCAAAAAAAAAAAAATACTTACGTTCGCACATGCATTACGACTAGATTAATCAAAACTATAAAACCAGTTAAGAGATTGTCAAAATGAATATTTGAAGTTTCAATGTTACGTAGTACGCACGTACAGACAGGCTTAGGGAAAAATTGATTCAGTTATGTTACAACGTACTTTTACGTTAAATCTGAAAGACGAACATTTTTGCAATTACAGTTTTTTATTCTCTTACTTAAAGGAAGTAAAAATTAACTTTTTTCCAAAAATAGAACTATAAACTGGTGAATATTTAAAATGGGTATAAAAACAAAGATTTTAAATTTTTTTTTGAAAAATTCTCAAATACGTAACAAAGCTATAAAAGTTAAATTTGATATAGACCAAGAAAAAAACCAAACACCTTAGGAAGGTTAATATTTCGGAGGCTTAAGGTTGAAATGGATTCAGTTATGATTACAACGTACTTTTACGTTAAATCTGAAAGACAAGCATTTTTGCAATTACTGTTCTTCATTCGCTTACTAAAAGAAGCAACAATTACCTTTTTTCAAAAATAGAACTATACATTGTTGAACATGTACAGGTAAAAAAACAAAGATTTAATATTTATTTTTGAAAAATTCCCACATATGTAACAAATCTACAAAAGTTAAATTTGATATACACCAAGAAAAAACCGAATACCCTAGGAAGGTTAATATTTTGGAAGCTTACATCCTTTTTAAAAAAAATATCTTCCGAGGTGCAACGACGAATATATTCTTTGCATAGATTCTATTTCTTTTTCGTCCTATCAGTTGACGATAAAATAAACTGCCCAAAGCATGCACTTCTATATCGTGAATGTAAAACGACATCTCTATCGGTATCCGTTCATTCTTCGTAAAAATACTAAAAACATATGCTATACAATATTTTGCAAGATTTTTTTTTTGTAGTTTTTAAGGAGTTTATGTACTGTTACGAAATGATTAGAATTGTTTTCTGTCTCCCAACGTCCCAGAGGATTTCACTTTAGCAAATCTTTTAGAAGGGTTTAAATTTGTAAATACTTCAAGGAAATCGAATGAATTGTTTTCTGATTTTCTAACGGGAAATCACTAGTTGGAAAACACTAGAGATGTTATCGGACTTTTTAACATGATGTCTGGATGTTAATAATCTAATACTATGAAGCAAGACCTTTAAGTTTTTCTGAGAAACAAAAAGATTTCTATTGGGATTTCATTTTGTTTATCCTCAATTGGGAGTTACCGGAGTTGTTATTTGATTTTACAATCTGAAATTACAATTATAATCTACTTTCTAATTTCCTAACAATTAGAAAAGATCTTTATTTCGTTTTGAAAATATACATCTAAAATATATTTATATTAACCCAATGAAATTATTTAGTAATTCTTAAATCATTGTTATTAGATTGTTAAGCGTAGCGTATCTGAAGTTTAACTGAAATCTGGTATGATGAGTGACCCGGCAATGAGATCTGTGTAAGCCAGGATACTAAATCCTTCTGGTATATCGTCTAGAACTGTGCTAAGAGGAACCTAGTAAACCATGAAAGGGCCCTTTTCTTTTACGCAGCCTTCATCATACCTATTTCTTTTTTTATATAATACACCTTAATTACTTTTTTGACCTTAGAAATATTAAGAGGTTTTGCACAACACTTTTATGGGTAAGATGAATCATGAGGATTTCATAAGAGTGTGACATCGACCTTTTTAATGAGTCTTGAGTAACGATCCAGAACCCTGGGTTACTTTTATCATCTCTCTAAATTTCCTGCTCATATTGTAGCGAAAATCGTTCCCTTTTGCCAAGGACGTCTTTGCTCAATCGGTAAAGCATCGGACTCGTGAACGGTTGGTCGCGGGTTCGAAAGCAAGCGAGGCAAGTTACCTTTAAAAATTGATTTTAATTTGAATTTGTTTTATGTTAATTATAATTCCTAATTTTCTTCTGGCCTTCAAAGTCTGGAAGGTTTTAAAACTGTATATAAGCATTGGAACAATTAAATAGTTTGGACTCAGATGAGAAAGATGCTGAAATTGCTGTATGACCACCAGATACCAGTGAACTAACCGGTGAAGATGAAAGGGATGATAATGAAGTAAGTACTGGTGAGGTTATCGTAAACTCTGGAGGTTGAAGAGGGCCATGACGACAATTGAGAGCCTAAAGTGTCCAAAAGCTCTAGTGTCAAGAAAACAAATTGCAGCATCTTACAGAAATTTTTGATGAGAAGAGGCGAGTAAAAGGATCCAAAGATAGAGTTAACGGGAATATGCCTAATTTGATACAGTCTTAAAACAAACATATGGGTATGGTCGATCACCACAACAGATTAACTGGACTATATTTCATTAGGTTTCGTGGAAAAAAGTGGTACTGGCCACTTTTTATTCGTACTCTGGATATGATAAATGCATGGATATTCCACAAGGTTGTCAACAAAAGTGATGCCATAACCTTAAGAAGTTCTGAAGATAAATAACAACGGTTTATCTAAAATTGACTGTGAACAGGACAAAAGGTAGACCCAGGATTTCTTCTGTACCTAGTGCAAAAGAAGACATCACCAAAATGGTGTTGACCATTTTCTAAAGAAGAGGGAGAAACAGCGCCTTTGTAAAAGACAGATCTGCAAAGGAAATATACTGCAGGAAATACGATAAAACATTTTGCCAGGCTTTCTTCTCCACCAAGTTGAGTGTTATACTCAACTGAAAATTGAAGAATTAAAGTGAACAAGAAAGTATTATTGAGACATTGTAGAAGTTTATAGACAGAAATTGCTTTTCACTAATGAAGAGAATACTGAAATTGCTAAGTGGAAAGTTTAAGCCCTTTATCCTAGTGTATTATTTAGAGGACTGATTAGATTTCCTGTATACTCAAAATTTCGAAAACTTTTGTTAGATTTAGTCTATTTAGGTTTAATATACCTCAGAAGGAATGATTATTTAAACAAAATAAATAAATTGGGGTAAAAGAATTCACTAATCCAATCTCAGGGAGAATCGATGTATCAGGGTACTATAAAGTACTTAACTACAGATTTGCATAAACGAAAGATAATTTAATAATAATACTGCATTAAAAAGGAAGTAAATTAATGTAGAAAATACACTTTGATAAAACATTTAATATAAATTTTTCAAAAATAATAGTTAAGTATTTTAATATTTTGATACGCCTCACATATATAAAATTAGAGTTTAGTGGCGAATTAATCTTGTTCTTAGTTTTGTTTTTATCATTCAGACTCATTATTTACTAATCCCAGAACTTATCAATTATCACTTCAAAATTGCAATATTTCTTTTGCTCATAACATTTGTTAAAATGCCCTAAACTCAACAATCTTTGTTAGAAAGAAAGAAATTGAAAGGTATCACATACAATTCTGAAGTTAACACTATGGAGCTATTGCCATCTACGTCACGTAACCCGCAGCGACTTTTCTTTTAGCTATCGTTTTGAGTACTTCGAGACCGATAAAAAGATAAAACGATGTTTCAAATTCATATACGTGCCATTATTTCTTAAAAAAAATCTTGTAAGTAACGGTATTTTTCGGGAAAAAACTTTCATGAAAGATACATTCTTCGCTTAAGGTGCTTGAGAAAAGGATGAATTAAACATAAAAGGTATCGAAAATTTCTATTTCACTGGAGACAGGTTTGAAGATTTTTTATATCTATATTGTATTTAGGGATAAGGATTCTAGTCAAGAAATGAGTGTGTTGGTATCAGTGCTCGGAAAGTGGAAATTCCCTGAGTGAGGATAAATTTTTTGAACTGTTGACAGAAGAGTTAGGTTGAAGAGTAAAAAGAAAGTTTTAAGACTCCTTCAATACTAATGATTTTCTACATTTGTTTACGTTACTAACGAAATTATTAAAGCTACCAAGAAGTACTTAAAACTGATTCGTCTGTAATTAAAAGTATTAATAGCTTTGATTTTTTTTGGATGTTTTAGTATTTAAGAGGTTTGTAAATTCTTAATGAAAGTGTACGCTTGGCATTTTTAGACATTTTCAAAGAGACATCAAGCAAAGTTTGAATCCAATTTAAGTTAAGTAAATGCTTAAGTGTCTAAACTACGTATTATGCATTAATTATTACAACTAATGTTGCTACTTGAAAGAAATAATTTAATAAATACTAATATGACACTAGTATGCTATGGATATATATATGTATATATATATATATATATATATATATATATATATACATATATATGTATATATATATATGTATATATATATATATATATATATATATATATATATATATATATATATATATATATATATATATATATGTGTGTATATATATGTATATATATATATGAATATATATATACATATATATATATATATATATATATATATATATATATATATATATATATATATATATATATATATATATATATATATATATATATATATATATATATATATATATATATATATATATATATGTATATATATATATATATATATATATATATATATATATATATATATATATATATATATATATATATGTGTATATGTATATATATATATATATGTATATATATATATATATATATATGTATATATATGTATATATATGTATATATATAATATATATATATATATATATATATATATATAATATATATATATATATATATATATATATATATATATATATATATATATGTGTGTATATATATATATATATATATATATATATATACATACATATATATATATATATATATACATTCTTCATAGCATACTAGTATCATATTAGTATTTATTAAATTATTTCTTTCAGGTAGCAACATTAGTCGTAATAATTAATGCATAATACGTAGTTATATACATATATATAATATTGGTGAGCGTCGTGAGAGATGGAAGTAACCTGTATAGATCAGCATGCTTACGATATGGTAGGGCATTATTCCCAAGGGCTTCCACTAATTCTCTGTGACATTCCATTTCATTTCTCCCTAAGAGAACGGATATTTTAATATATATATATATATATATATATATATATATATATATATATATATATATATATATATATGCGTGAGTGTGTTGTATGTTATTTTACATATGGTAATATGCAAATATAATATGATATAGGTAGTACATACACTAATCATATTGAGATTCGCAGTGTCTCAATCTACCTATTGTTCATACTTAAAAATCATGAACTTATTTTGCTGTAAGGAGGGGACGAAATTGGCATCCAGTTATTATTGAAAATTAAATTTATCAAAAAAGATTGATTTTATACCATGGTGTTGAATATCTTAACCAGACAGAAAAATTAAGGTTATTGTCACAGTAATCTTCAAAATATTTATTTGTTCTCTTGTGCTATATCACAATATTGAAATCTGCAGCATAATATCTAAGTCTTTGGGTCCACTTGCCTATTTTTTGTAATGATCCTTAAAATATTGCCAATTTATATCATGTTCGGTTTTTATTTTCTATTATGAAATAACAAGGGAGAAATCTTGCAAAGGTAAAGAAAAATACCAAATCTAATAAGAATATCATCACTTAGAAACGGTGAAGCAATCCCGTCAATTACATTAATCAATTTACAAAATAAACAATGATATAATTAGGCAATTTAAAAACAAATAAAACATTTCAAGTTTGCATAATTTATAAGGGTTTTTGAGAAAATAAGTGTCTAGAATTTTTCGACTATTATCAATGGTTTGGCATGCTCTCTTAACCCTCTCGCTGCGTATTTATTTTGTCAAAATAGATTCAAATATTGCGTATTTTTTATTACATATTTCAAATATATATACATTTTAGAGTTAAAATATACAAAAAATTTTTAAAAGATTTTTTTTAAATATAGAATTAGGTCCTAGAAAAAAGGTGTTTAGAAATATGAAATTGTAGAATAATGATATAAAAGCTTAATTTTGAAGATTAATCTTGGTTAAATTATCATTTATTTTATAAAATACAAAAGCAAAATGTATATACTAATTAAAAAATGCAAAAGACTTACAAAACATTGATTAGAAATGAAGTCTTGTATGATAAATTTCGAAACAAAGCTCGATGCAAAGTCCTACCTCGCAATCCTTGCACCAAATTCGCGTTTCTTTTAAAATTTTTTGTTCTACCTTCAGTTTTTTTAAAAACAGACAACACACTATCTACGAGGCTCTTTCTTGATGGGATTTGGGCTAGCAAAGTGTCGAGCAGTTAGTCTCATGGGTCTATACTCTCATGTACTGTTGGTCTCTTTTACTATTATTTCCAACAAAACCTCGTCAAAATAAAGTTCAAAATAGTCCAAAACAGTTGCATTTTTTTTCCATAGTGGAATTTAGTACGGGATTTCCAAGGAAAGGAAATGAAACAGGAGCTGGTCGAATATTTTGCATATCAATATTGCACCACTGTCGAACATTTTGGTTGGTTGGTTGGTTGATTGAAGTTTAATGGCGCTAAATCCTCTTGGGACAAACTGCGCCAAACAAGATGTGGCAAAAAACAAAAGACAAAAATTAGATTAAAGTAACAAAAAAATATAACATTCAACACAAAACACAAAAGATTGAGTTATATACAAATTGGAACAAGAATTGGAAATTGAATGAAGAATTAAGATTTTAAGTTAGAAAAAAAAATTAAAAAATTAAGAAAAAAGTGAAAATTAATCAAAAATTAAATATTAGAAAATTGAATGACAAACAAAAATCAGATTTCGGTATAAAAACCAGCACGGCGAAGAAAGGGAAACAAATTTGGATGTGGAGTTTCCCCAATGATTAAATTAAGATTAGGAGATGGATTACCAAAAAATTTTATATACAATGATTTAGAACAAACACAGGACGTTAAAATATGTGCGACTGTGTAAGGAGTCGAACATTTTAAATAGAAAATAAATTTTCAGATTCATCCCTATCCTCAGAGGAATCAGAGAAATTCTCATCATTTTCGCTATAACTATCTTCAATATACCTGAAATAAGAGTCAGAAGTGCTACCAGTGGCGGAAATATCGTTAGGAGTATAGGTTATATCACTCACGAAACGCTGCCTGACAGACATCTTACAGCTATGAACAGCGCACTCAAAATGCTAAAAAAAATTCTTCTATATATCTCACAAATGTTCACAATTGAAGCCATCTGCTAGTTTAAAGCTAAATAAACAACTAAAAATCACAGTAAAACCAAAATGAAAGAATAAACGGTGAAAGAGCGGGTTGCACAGTTAAATAGACTGCTAAAATGCATGCCAGCGGAAATCGCGGGTTGAGCAAATTTTGCTACATCTGTGTTGCCCGTGGAAATCGCGGGGTGCGCAGCGAGAGGGTTAACTTGGATCCTGACATTAACACAATTTGCTCGTATTAAATGTTAATATATTTAATTTTTGTATAATTAATTTTCATTGCTATTATATTTAGTTTTTGCTTAAGTTAAATTTACTCTTTTGATCAGATGCAACAGATTATTCTTGTATCAAACATTAGATTTGTTAAATTAAAATAAAATGTGAAGATGACAAAGGTATATTTCTATCCAAAATGGTTTTACCTTCCTTAAAGATATTTGTTTAAAATCATTTACAATAATGCTGCATAGAGATGCAATCCTATTGTTCACCATAGCTGGGTAAACATCGAACATCGGAACATCGGATTGTAAGAACATCGGATTGTAATTCCAACAGGCCCTGGTTCGACTCCCGTACAGTGAACTTTATCTAAAGACTGGAATTTTAATTAAAAATAACGTTATTTATTATTTGTCTAAAATCTGGATGATTCCAAAACCTTCTTTGTTGTTGGAATTAGATGTTTCTCGATTATTCTGTTTGAATATAAAAGCTGTGGTGTATATTTTTCTCTTAAAATAATTTAAAAACCAATGCAAGTAAATGTCGTCATATAAATACCGTTTCCTTAAATTTCATTTAAAAAAATTAAAATACAATGTATTTTACTTTTCTTGAAATTACGTTGTTTTGTTTTCGAAATCATATACAGTATTAATTTAATAAAAAATATCAATTTTAAAATTAATGTAAACTTCATTTATAATCCTTAGTTACCCAAAATGAAGATTGGCCACGAAACTGCTAGCATAATTATGAAACTACCCTTTTTAATGGATAACAATAAAAATATAGATTAATTAAAACAGAAGAATTTAAAATTATATTTTATTTTCAAGATTCTTATAAATTTACGAGATTTAAAGATTTCTACTAAACACAAAAGTGCAATTTTTTACGTATAAGTATATTTCTGTTTTAATCACTTAATTATAATTTCATTCTACTCCTTAATTCCTTGAAAGAGTTTTTGAAACTTTTATGCTAGAAAGATTTTTGGATTAGTAATTAATTATATAGAATGTAGTTTCGAGGTCAGATTTTTCTGCTTTATTATTACATAAATATATGTTTTGAATATTTTTGGACATTACTTTCTCAATAGGTTGAGTAGTTAATTTATAAGAATTATATTTATGTTTGCAGTTTCAGTTTTCTTGAAATATTTGATTCTTTGTAAATCTAAATGGGTTATTTAAAATCTAAATAAACTCAAAATTCAAAAAGTTAAACAGAAGAATTTTAAACGTATATTAGCACATTATATGCGGGACACGTACTAGTACGTTTTCTGACGATTTATACTTGAGAGTACGGGTACTAGTACGGGTTAGTGTAACAACATGGTTTGTTAATGGGTTCAAAAATAACGGTATATACAGGAAAACGAAGATGAATGATCTTGTCTACTACATAGACTCTGGAAAATTTTAGACAAATAAAAACTAGTTTTTACATTACTCGATGCGGAACCACAGAACGAGAAAGTTGAGTGAGTAAAAAAAATGAGTTTAGATTTAAAATTAACTTTTTATTTATCCTTGCGAAAATGAGTGAATTTAACGAAGATAATTATGATAAAATATTCGCTGACGCATCATCAGATGTTTCGTGCAATGGTGACATCGTAAGTGAATATTTCTTGACTTTCGTTATTATTTATATATTTCATTTTATGTATTTGCTTATAAATTTCAATATAAAATACGAAAAGTTTTTTTAAAAACTTAAATAACTTTCTATATATTGATATTTAACTGAATAACTAAATTTACACGCAAAACGCCCTCTCCCGGTACAATTCCGCTGCGAAATGTACCCTCGCACAATATGTTAAGAATGTTTAGTAAACATTTTGCAGGAATCTGTAAATATTTAAGTCACAACGAGCATGGTGAAAATTAACAAAAGCTTTCTAAAATATACATTTTCTAGAATTTTAATGGGATTTTAAGCAAAAGACACAATATGTTTAATGTAAGTATACTTTTATTTACAAGTGCTCAAATTTTCATAAATCTTTTCTAATATTCTCCTGAAATGTACCCGCACACAATGTGTTAAGAATGTTTAGTAAACATTTTGTAAGCATCTGTAAATATTTAAGTCACAACGAGCATGGTGAAAATTAACAAAAGCTTTCTAAAATATAATTTTTTTAGAATTCTTATGGTATTTTAAGTAAAAGACTCAATATGTTTAATGTAAGTATACTTTTATTTACAAGTGCTCAAATTTTCATAACTCTTTGTTAATATTCTCTTAGAATGTACCCGCACATAATGTGTTAAGAATGTTTAGTAAACATTTTGCAGGAATCTGTAAATATTTAAGTCACAACGAGCATGGTGAAAATTAATAAAAGCTTTCTAAAATATAAATTTTCTAGAATTTTTAATAGTAGTATCATATTAGTATTTATTAAATTATTTCTTTCAGGTAGCAACATTAGTCGTAATAATTAATGCATAATACGTAGTTATATACATATATATAATATTGGTGAGCGTCGTGAGAGATGGAAGTAACCTGTATAGATCAGCATGCTTATGGTATGATAGGGCATTATTCTCAAGGGCTTCCACTAATTCTCTGTGACATTCCATCTCATTTCTCCCTAAGAGAACGGATATTTTAATATATATATATATATATATATATATATATATATATATATATATATATATATATATATATATATATATGCTTGTGTGTGTGTTGTATGTTATTTTACATATGGTAATATGCAAATATAATATGATATAAGTAGTACATACACCAATCATTTTGAGAGTCGTAGAGTCTCAATCTGCCTATTGTTCATACTTAAAAATCATGAACTTATTTTGCTGTAAGGAGGGGACGAAATTGGCATCCAGTTATTATTGAAAATTAAATTGATGAAAGAAGATTGATTTTATATCAGCTTCTTGCATATTTTAACCAGACAGAAAAATTAAGTTTATTGTCACAGTAATCTTCACAATATTATTTTGTTCTCTTGTGCTATATCACAATATTACAATCTACAGTATAAAATCTAAGTCTATGGGTCCACTTGTCTACTTTTTAAAATGATCTTTAAAATATTGTCAATTTATATCATATTCGGTTTTTATTTTCTATTATGAAATAACAAGGATGAAATCTTGCAACAGTAAAAAAAAATACCAAATCTAATAAGAATATCATCACTTAGAAACGGTGAAGCAATCCTGTCAATTACATTAATCAACTCACAAAATAAACAATGATATAATTAGGCAATTTAAAAACAAATAAAACATTTCAAGTTTGCATAATTTATAAGGGTTTTTGAGAAATTAAGTGTCTAGAATTTTTCGACCATTATCAAGGGTTTAGCATGCTCTCTTAACCCTCTCGCTGCGTATTTATTTTGTCAAAATAGATTCAAAAATTGCGTATATTTCAAATATATATACATTTTAGAGTTAAAATGTACAAAAAATTTTTAAAAGATATTTTTTTAAATATAGAATTAGGTCCTAGAAAAAAGGTGTTTAGAAATATGAAATTGTAGAATAATGATATAAAAGCTTAATTTTGAAAATTAATCTTGGTTAAAGTATCATTTATTTTATAAAATACAAAAGCAAAACGTATATACTAATTAAAAAATGCAAAATACTTACAAAACATTGATTAGAAATGAAGTCTTGTATGATAAATTTCGAAACAAGGCTCGGTGCAAAGTCCTACCTTGCAATCCTTGCACCAAATTCGCGTTTCTTTTCGAATTTTTTGTTCCACCTTCAGTTTTTTAAAAAACAGACAGCACACTATCTACGAGGCTCTTTCTTGATGGGATTTGGGTGTATATGACTAGCGAAGTGTCGAGCAGTTAGTCTCATGGGTCTACTACTCTCATGTACTGTTGGTCTTTTTTACTATTATTTCCAACATAACCTCGTCAAAATAAAGTTCAAAATAGTCCAAAACAGTTGCATGTTTTGCCATAGTAGAATTTAGTCCGGGATTTCCAAGGAAAGGAAATGAAACAGGAGCTGGTGGAATATTTTGCATATCAATTTTGCACCACTGTCGAACATTTTAAATAGAAAATAAATTTTCAGATTCATCCCTATCCGCAGAGGAATCCGAGAAATTCTCATCAGTTTCGCTATAACTATCTTCAATATACCTGAAATAAGAGTCAGAAGTGCTACCAGTGGAGGAAATATCGTCAGGAGTATAGATTATATCACTCGCGAAACGCTTCCTGACAGACATCTTTCAGCTATGAACAGCGCACTCAAAATGCTACAAAAAAGTCTTCTATATTTTGCAGAAATATTCAAAATTGAAGCCATCTGATAGTTTATATCTAAATAAACTATTAAAAATCACAGTAAAGCCAAAATGAAAGAATAAACGGGAAAGAAATGCACAGTTAAATAAACTGCTAAAATGCATGCCCGCGGAAATCGCGGGTTGCCCAAATTTTGCTACATCTATGTTGCCCGTGGAAATCGCGGGGTGCCCAGCGAGAGGGTTAACTTGGATCCTGACATTAACACAATTTGCTCGTATGAAATGTTAATATATTTAATTTTTGTATAATTAATTTTCATAGATATTATATTTAGATTTTGCTTAAGTGAAATTTACTCTTTTGAACAGATGTGACAGATTATTCTTGTATCAAACATTAGATTTGTTAAATTAAAATAAAATGTGAAGATGACAAAGGTATATTTCTATCCAAAATGGTTTTACCTTCCTTAAAGATATTTGTTTAAAATCATTTACAATAATGCTGCATAGAGATGCAATCCTATTGTTCACCATAGCTGGGTGAACATCGAACATCGGAACATCGGATTGTAATTCCAACAGGCCTGGTTCGACTCCCGTACAGTGAACTTTATCTAAAGACTGGAATTTTAATTTAAAATCACGTTATTTATTATTTGTCTAAAATCTGGATTATTCCAAAACCTTCTTTGTTGTTGGAATTAGATGTTTCTCGATTATTCTGTTTGAATATAAAAGCTGTGGTGTATATTTTTCTCTTAAAATAATTTAAAAACCAATGCAAGTAAATGTCGTCATATAAATACCGTTTCCTTAAATTTCATTTAAAAAAATTAAAATACAATGTATTTTACTTTTCTTGAAATTACGTTGTTTTGTTTCGAAATTATATACAATATTCATTTAATAAAAAAAATAATATCAATTTTAAAATTAATATAAACTTCATTTATAATCCTTAGTTACCCAGAATGAAGATTAGCTACGAAACTGCTAGCATAATTATGAAACTACCCTTTTTAATGGATAACAATAAAAATATAGATTAATTAAAACAGAAGAATTTAAAATTATATTTTATTTTCAAGATTCTTATAAATTTACGAGATTTAAAGATTTCTACTGAACACAAAAGTGCAATTTTTTTTATGTATGAGTATATTTCTGTTTTAATCACTTAATTATAATTTCATTCTACTCCTTAATTCTTTGAAAGAGTTTTTGAAACTTTTATGCTAGAAAGATTTTTGGATTAGTAATTAATTATATAGAATGTAGTTTCGAGGTCAGATTTTTCTGCTTTATTATTACATAAATATATGTTTTGAATATTTTTGGACATTACTTTCTCAATAGGTTGAGTAGTTAATTTATAAGAAACTATATTTATGTTTGCAGTTTCAGTTTTCTTGAAATATTTGATTCTTTGTAAATCTAAAGGTTATTTAAAATCTAAATAAACTCAAAATTCAAAAAATTAAACAGAAGAATTTTAAACGTATATTAGCACATTATATGCGGGACACGTACTAGTACGTTTTCTGACGATTTATACTTGAGAGTACGGGTACTAGTACGGGTTAGTGTAACAACATGGTTTGTTAATGGGTTCAAAAATAACGGTATATACAGGAAAACGAAGATGAATGATCTTGTCTACTACATAGACTCTGGAAAATTTTAGACAAATAAAAACTAGTTTTTACATTACTCGATGCGGAACCACAGAACGAGAAAGTTGAGTGAGTAAAAAAAATGAGTTTAGATTTAAAATTAACTTTTTATTTATCCTTGCGAAAATGAGTGAATTTAACGAAGATAATTATGATAAAATATTCGCTGAACGCATCATCAGATGTTTCGTGCAATGGTGACATCGTAAGTGAATATTTCTTGACTTTCGTTATTATTTATATATTTCATTTTATATATTTGTTTATATATTTCAATATAAAATACGAAAAGTTGGTTAAAAAATTAAATAATTTTCTATCTATTAAAATTTAACTGAATAACTAAATTTACACGCAAAACACCCTCTCTCGGTACAATTCCGCTGCGAAATGTACCCGCACACAATGTGTTAAGAATGTTTAGTAAACATTTTGCAGGAATCTGTAAATATTTGAGTCACAACGAGCATGGTGAAAATTAACAAAAGCTTTCTAAAATATAAATTTTCTAGAATTTTTATGGGATTTTAAGTAAAAGATACAATATGTTTAATGTAAGTATACTTTTATTTACAAGTGCTCAAATTTTCATAACTCTTTGTTAATATTCTCCTGAAATGTACCCGCACACAATGTGTTAAGAATGTTTAGTAAACATTTTGTAGGAATCTGTAAATATTTAAGGCACAACGAGAATTGTGAGAATTAACAAAAGCTTTCTAAGATATAAATTTTCTAGAATTTTTATTGGATTTTAAGCAAAAGACTCAATATGTTTAATGTAAGTATAATTTTATTTACAAATGCTAAAATTTTTATAACTCTTTGTTAATATTCTCCTGAAATGTACCCGCACACAATGTGTTAAGAATGTTTAGTAAACATTTTGTAGGAATCTGTAAATATTTGAGTCACAACGAACATGGTGAAAATTAACAAAAGCTTTCGAAAATATAAATTTTCTACAATTTTTATGGGATTTTAAGCAAAAGACACAATATGTTTAAGGTAAGTATACTTTTATGTACATGCGCTCAAATTTTCATAATTCTTTGTTAATATTCTCTTTAAATATCTCGTAATGTGCACCATAGACTCAAAATATTTTAATAGCAGCGAGACAAAATTTGTATCACTGACTCCTTTCGAAAGGAAAATAAATAAACAGATTTTTATGTTCTGAACAATCTGTGCCGTTCTATTGGAAAATAACACTATTTGCTAATTACATAAAATCTGACCCATTTGAATAAAACAGAAACGATTCTTTTTCATACATTCGCTTAGTTAAACTCATTTGTTATGTATACAGCTACATTCCTTTTCAACTGTTTCATCCTAAAAAGAACACAAAAAAAACAAACTTTCCGTAAGAATGGAAACTGCTCTAGAAAAAAACCTTTTAACTGCCGTAAAAAAATTATGACAGCCATTTGAATGAAATCGATGCTTTTATTTACAGAATTTATGCATTTTTGCGTATTGATAAAATTGCACTAAATGCAATTTCTTTTGTATTTATTTAGATAAAGAAGATAGCCTACGAAAAAGGGAACACTTTAAGCACTTAAGGCGTTTTTATATGGCAGATTTATAAAGTAGAGCAAAATTAGCCTCCCTAAGAAGAGTTATTTGTTGATTAATCTAGATCTTGTTCTTATTTGTAACAAAAACTATAGATTGAAATGGAAGTGAAATAAATAAATATTAAAACATATGCAGAATATAAAAAGAATGGAATGAGCTAACAAATTTTAGTTTTGAATTACACTTTACCTTTTAAATTTCATTAATGTTTGATATTTATAGATGTAATTCATATTTGCTTATCTAAATATACAAGTACTGTATTTGCTTATCTAAATGTACTAGAAACACGAGTCTAATTTTTATTAAATATTTGTGACTTTCTTAATTGGATTACAAAATAGCCAATTTGAGGTCATTTTTTAAATGTTAATACTAGTAATAAGTTGAGGAATGCACTTTGGTTTAGAGAACAAATTATTAAAAACATCTCTTTGTATTTCTTGTCTATTTAATTGATCTCATTTAAACGAAGCTATATATTTACAAAGGTATCAAATTTGTACTTCCTGCTTCAATTTCAAATGAGGAACTTGATAATGTATACTTATATACATATACAGTAGAAAATCCTTTTAATGACCCCACGATACAACGACCCCTTCCTTAGAACGACCATCTTAAAATGTCTCAATTATTTTACCATAGGAATAATGTTAATTTTTAATCATTACAACGACCCCAAGCTTATTATTTTTCATTAGAACGACCGCTAATTTTAGTCCGCAGAACTCCTGAGCAAGTGAACTATTTCAAAATTATTGTACTGTGTGCAACTTCAAGAAACCTGTACTCCTCTCTTTTTGTTTACTTACAGTAGGGGAGGGGACGTGACAAAAAGGGGAGAACTTAATCTTCAATTATCTTTTGGTGAGTTTGTTGCTGTAGACGAAACTTTACAGTGCTACGGAGAAAATTTGAACGAGGACGATTTTGTTGCCCGTATTACCGGAAATGAAGAAATCTGCGATTCCGAACGACGGAGAAGAAATCATCCAGTCTTTTGAAAAAGTGAATGAAAAAAGCCTTTAATGTAATCAATGCCTTGCGTCCATCTTTTGAAGGACAATTTAATTCTGAAGATTTCCTTCAAAGTCTAACGGATAAGGAATCCAAATGAACTTGAAACAGGCGTCAATCAAAGACTTTTTTTTAAATTCAGCAATGGAAATACAAATAAATAGAAGTGTTCTCTAGGTATGTAATATTGCATCATTTCTTTGCTCAATATTTTCATTATTTTTTTCAATTCGTTACAACGACCTTTCGTTACAAAGACCATATGATGTTGGTCCCACAGGGGATTGTTATGCCGAGGTTCTACTATAACTAAATTTTAAATTGAATTTCTATATCTTTGCTTTTTTAGTATATATTTGAATTTCCTATGTGTAACAAATAACATGTGATATAAAAATATTTTTGATACGTTTAAATTGTTTCAATTATCATAAATATTTAATCATTAGATATTTGGAATTACTCGTCTTTTGTAGTTAAAATAATAATCATTTAATGCTGAAAAAATTTAATGAGCAGTAAATTATATTTTTAAATCAAAGAGCTTTTATTACATTCCTTATATTGATTTAAAATAAATTATTTTAAAATATAGCTCATAGTATTTGAATGAAATTATTGAGGTAATTTTAACTATGTAAGACCAAAATTAAATGAACGAAACCCTGTATATTTTTCTTTTAGAGAAAAAAATTGACTTACTGGGAAGATTTCTAGTGAAAACATTGATATGGAAGTAGAATAGCTCTTAAGTTTACAGTTTTATCCTTTTGTTTAGGAAGAAAATAATTTCAAAAGTACTGAAAATATTTATTCGCATAGTATAGAGTGTTATTGTAGAAAATAAAAGGAAATTCTTCGTTGCAACTATAAAAAACATTCAATAGCAAAAGCAATGAAAATATTTTTTTAAAAATTACCTATAAGATTGTTCAGAAGTATTAATTTTTCAACGTTTAAATAGACTGAAATCAAAATAGTTAATAGAAATCTTTAGATCGTTTAAAATACATAACTAAACATTTTCAACCAATTCCGAATATAATTTATCAAGTGTAAGTTTTTAAGGGAAGCCCTGTGACGTTGGGGTAGAGCTTCGCGCTCCCGCAACACAGGTCCGAGGTTCGATCCCCGGACTGGGCAAAGTTGACTCAGCCTTTCATCCCTTCAGTGGGTAGAGAAACTGAGGATCAAGCATGCTTGAGAACTAAACGTAAGAAATGTAATAAAAATATCACATTATTCAAGTGTAGATAAATAATAGAAATTACAAATACCATTAGCTTCTTTTACCGTTTAGTAAGATAATTTCACCGATTTATAAACTTATTTTAAGTTTATGATTCTTTGCATCTAAAATCATTATTAGTTAAAACCTTCATTAAAGATAAAAGATGATAACGTTCTATATAAAATATAATCTCAAAAATGACTTTTCTACGTACATTGATCTTGGCATTGTACTGCTTGTAGTACTAGTATAGTTTATTGTTATTTCTTTCTATTGAATTTTTGATATAAGAAAGTAGGAAATGTAATAAAAGTGCCCCATTATTCAAGTATATGATTAATAATAGAAATTACAAATTTCATTATCTTTATTAGTTAAAACCTTCATTAAAGATAAAAGATGATAACGTTCTATATAAAATATAATCTCAAAAATGACTTTTCTACGTACATTGATCTTGGCATTGTACTGCTTGTAGTACTAGTATAGTTTATTGTTATTTCTTTCTATTGAATTTTTGATATAAGAAAGTAGGAAATGTAATAAAAGTGCCCCATTATTCAAGTATATGATTAATAATAGAAATTACAAATTTCATTATCTTCTTTTACCGTTTAATAAGATAATTTACATGATTTATAAACTTAATTAAAGTATATGATTCTTTGCATCTAGAATTTTTATTAGTTAAAACCTTCATTAAAGATAAATATGATAACGAACTATATAAAACATTAATCTCAACAATTATTTTTCTACATATATTAATGTTGGTATTGTACTGCTGCTAGTACTAGTATATTTAATTAATATTTTCTAATGAAAAAGCATATTGTATTAATAAACTTTTTGTCATCAGAAGGTGAGTATTGTAATGAAAAATGTCAGATTACTCGTGCATATGATAAATAACAGAAATTACAAACAATAGTTTTAATTCAGCAGAACGTTAACACAATACCACTACAAAGTGATGTATCTGAATAATCACATATTACTGTTTAACATATGGAAATATTAGAATTTGATTTTTAAACCAATGAATACAAATGCAGTGTTTATCAAATTTTCTATTTATAGTTCAATTTCAGTCGATTACAGTGATTTGCAAATTCAAACTAATTTTCTTTCCATTCAAAAATAACCATATTAGTTTAATATTTTGAATGTCATTTTAGCTCAAATTCTTTGTTTCGTTATTTATCTTTAAGAATATTTGATGTCTGCTAGATGTCTTTTATATCTTTCTCATATTTAGAAGAATTATTGCTCTCAAAGAAATTCCATTTCCGTTTCTTAAAAATACGTCAACAAATTTTCGAACAATGGTAAAATTTTATTGCCTGGTACTAATGCGAGAATTTGACGTGAAAATCTGTATTTTTTCCCCTAATTTCTCTATCGGTATTGGTAGCGTTACTTACTAAGAGCATTTCAAATTGATGTCACGATTTCATACTTGAAAATGACTCCTGCTATGACTTAAACGTGGTCAGGAATTCCAAAACATCGAATCGATAGCCTCACTTTACGCCAAAAGATTTCTCGTTCATTACATGGGAAAGAAAAATCTATTTTTGTAGAATTATAACTGATTAGAAAAAGAAATAATGACAACAAGTAAATGGGTATTGTATATAAATACATATATTGAGGGAAAGAGTAGGAAAGTTTTTCTAGTAAAATAACGAACTTAAGTAAAGATACTTTTATTAGCAAATATGTAGTTTGACCGATGTAATAACTGTCGTTTATACGATGGTCACTTTGAAATGTTTGAGATATAACTAGGTTTTTAAAATTATGCTTACAAAATTTTAGGTGTGTTCAAAGTAGTGTCCTCCAGCTCACTACTCTTTTGTAGACGAATTTTCCACAGATTAAATGCCTCAAGCCATTCATTTCTTGAAATAGATGAAAAAATGCATTTATAGCCACATCAATCTCTTCTTCTGAATGAAAATGACGTCCACGTAAGTTCTTTTTTAGATTAAACAACAACCAAAAGTCACCCAAAACTAGATCAGGTGAATACGGTGAATGTTATATCCCTTTAATGTTTTTGGTTTAAGAAACTCAACTGTTAATCAGGCTGTATGTGAAGACGCATTGAAATAGTGAAGCATTAGTTCCCTAACATTCACTTCTTGTAGAATTTGTGGAATTCTTTTAGTGGTATACCAGTTTGCTGTTACTGTCTTCTGTCTTTCCAACTTAATGGCATTGACCAATCCCGTACTTCTGAAGAAAACATCCCCAGTGCGCGTTGTCTTTTCACCATTGTCAGCGGGGGATCAACTTCAAAGATCCATACTTTGCTTTCTTGACGTGTTGGTACGTAAAAAAACGGTATCAGCGTTTCATCACTTATTACAATTTTAGAAATGACGCGGTGGCTACCAGCATTTAGCAATTTAAGAGCTTCTTTACTGATTATGACACGCTCCCCCTTTTGGTGCTCAGTTAGATCATGGAAAACCCAAAGGCAAACTACTTTTTTCATATGTAATTCTTCATTAATACTTTTGTGTATGGCTGCGGATCCAGTGTTAAGTTTCTTCTGTATAATTTGATAGGTACAGAGATTATCATAAATTAACATTTTTCGTATGGCAGACACATTATCCGGATTACTGCCGACGGCGGCCTTCCTGTGTGTTCTTCATTCTGAAGAAGATTACGACCTCTGCTAAATTTTAAATCATCTGAATACAGTAGCAGGAGATGGAGATTCATTCCTAAATGCCAATTGCAACCGTTGAAAGCATTCTTCTTGATTTAACCCTGCTTCAAAATCATAGAAAATCATAGCGTGAAAATGTTCTCACGTCAACTGCATTCTCTCTTCTGTTTAAAATTTATTCTACGCTAAACAAGTTGAAGTAAGTCAGTAAAAAATTGTATGCTATGTTAAAATACTTTGTATTTTAAAATTAAACTGTTATTTTTATTTTGTAAATTCTAGTCTGAATGTATCTCAAAAATTTCAGAGTAACCCTCGTATACTAATGTTTAAAATTCCAATAAACCGGTTAATTCCTTGCCTGTGGCACCCGAACTCTGTTCAGGCTACTCAAATGCGCCACGTTTAGAATGCCCGACGTGAGTTCGGGCAACAAAAAATCTGAGGGGCATGGAATTCATAAGAGTCGATATAGATAATGGTATTTTTGTATTAGTTTATTATATTTTTCCAGAAAATTATGGCATTTGATTTATTAAACAATAATTTGAGAAAAAATTATTGTAATCCATTAACACTTCCGCTATATGTGTAATCGTCGATTATTTTTTGTTGCGATGAAAATTTTATCAGCGCTTTTAACAGCAAATTCTATCTACCTCCAGGGTGTAGTGGAAATTTTCTTCCATTTATTACTGTAGCCAAAAAATTGCGAAGAACTTAAATATAATTTCGACGTAACTAAGAAAACTTAAATTACTGAATTATCTTTCCAAATGAATTCAACGTGATTCCAAACTGCATTCATAGTATCAGGAGACTCTAGAGGACTATGAAGATAAAAAAAATTATTGGGCCTCTACTAGGTAATTCTCAGCCAGAAAGAAAACCCTTTGTTATCTGCCTTATAAGATAGTT
This sequence comes from Pardosa pseudoannulata, assembly GCA_032207245.1. Taxonomy (NCBI): domain Eukaryota; kingdom Metazoa; phylum Arthropoda; class Arachnida; order Araneae; family Lycosidae; genus Pardosa; species Pardosa pseudoannulata. The sequence continues at coordinate 78,290,302 of CM063504.1, forward strand.
TACAATTCAAAAAAAATGAAAAACATTTACTGATCCCTTCATATGACGGGTTATATGCTAGTTTTTAAAATATTTTTTTTCTTTTACATTTCCATCAAAACGGTCCAATTTACAATTTATTTAAAAACATTTTACAATTTTTGGATTTACAGCGTTAAAACAGGACAACGTCTGTCGGGTCGTCTAGTCTTATATAAAAAGCTATGAAAACAAGGTCGAGAAATGTATTACCACATATTTTTAAAATTTTAAATTAAATTTGTTTTATGCTTTTGTTATACTGGACTTTCTCTTTATCAACGAACTTTATGTTTCCTATATTTTAGCGAGGAATCCAAGACAAAGAATTTAGCGAAATTTTAAACTGTTGCGTAAGCTAGAGCTATTTTAAGTTAACCTTTTTTTTATTATTGATCTTTTGACAAAAATATCCTTACATTCGTTCATGGGATACCTAGCATGAGCTTTCACTCAGAAAAACACGAAATATATTATTACATACTTATGTCTACCTGAATACTTATTTTTGTAGCAGGAATATATATATATATATATATATATATATATATATATATATATATATATATATATATATATATATATATATATATATATATATATATATATATATATATATATATATATATATATATATATATAAATGTTTAAATGTATGCAAGCACCCATGCCTGTCCAGATCATTCTTTCTATAAATCTATATAAAATGTACAGGGAAAAAGATTAAATACATTATAGCATTTAAAACAATGGTAATTGTAAAACAACTAATGATAAACATTTTGTAACTCTATTTCACTGCCTATTTTTGTCACTCCTTTTCTATTACAGTTCAGCCAAAACTTGATATAGTCAGAAATATATCATTTAACCGTTTAAAATAATCACCACCGAAATTAAGTAAATCTAGCCCTGCTATTTGCAAGATTAAATGTTTGGCTCTGATAACTCATTAAGGATAATATCTCTCTAATGGAATAAATTACAGAGAAGCTAATTCTAGGTTTTTACAGAAAGAGTTCTAGCATATTTTCAGTGGGGTTAAAATTAATTTATTTTGTAGACTAGTAGAGTGAAAGGGTGCGCGAGTGTTCTTTAATGTGGTCGCACTTTTATTCAGCGCTGATGATATTTTGCTGATTTGAGTCCACTCATAATGTTTTTGACTGAAGAACAGTACCCTATCATTATGAACGTTAAAATAAACAACATTCCCTACATTATTAATAATGTTAATGAGTGATACGAAAAATACGCTTTCGACATCAGAGTTTTATCTTCGAATTGAATCTGACAATTGACAAGCTAATTAAGAAATGCTTTATTTGACGCTTAATACACTAGATTGTGCCTGGCATTTGAATGAAGGTTAAACGTAAATTCTTTCAACAACACCTCACGATGCCAGCTAGCTATTGTCAATGTTAACAACCACAGTGGAGAGGAGATTAACAAAATGTAGATTTTACTATTGTACTAGTTTGTTATGAATGATAAAATAAACATTTTTACCTATGTTATTAAAAAACTTAATAAGTGATACGAAAAACACACTTATAACATCACACATCTATCTCCGAATTGAATCTGACAATTGACAAGCTAAGGAAGAACTGTTTTACTTGACGCTCAATACGCTAGATTGTGTATGGCATTTGAATGAAGGATAAACGTAAATTTTTTCAACAACACTTCAGTATACCAGCTAGCTACTGTCCAAGTTCACCACAAGAGTGGAGATGAGATTAAAAAAATGTAGATTTTACTAATACACCAGTTTGTTATGAATGTTAAAATAAACATTTTTATCTATGTTATTAAAAATCTTAATAAGTGATACGAAAAACACACTTATAACATCACACATCTATCTCCAAATTGAATCTGACAATTGACAAGCTAAGGAAGAAATGTTTTACTTGATGCTCAATACGCTAGACTGTGTATGGCATTTGAATGAAGGATAAACGTAAAGTTTTTCAACAACACTTCATTATACCAGCTAGCTACTGTTCAAGTTAACCACCACAGTGCTGATGAAATTTTAAAAAATGTAGATTTTATGAATGCACCTGTTTGTTATGAATGTTAAAATAAACATTTTTATCTATGTTATTAAAATTCTTAATGAGTAATACAAAAACTCACTTACAACATGACACATCTATCTCCGAATAGAATGTGACAATTGACAAGCTAAGGAAGAAATGCTTTATTTGACGCTCAGTAAGCTAGATTGTGTATGGTATTTGAATGAAGGATAAACGTAAATTCTTTCAACAACCCTTCACGATGTCAGCTAGCTACTGTTCAAGTTAACCACCACAGTGGAGATGAAATTTTAAAAAATGTAGATTTTATGAATGTACCAGTTTGTTCTGATTGTTAAAATAAACATTTTTGCCTATGTTATTAAAAATTTTAACGAGTGATACGAAAAACACACAACATCATAAATCTATCTCCGAATTGAATCTGACAATTGACAAGCTAAGAAAAGAGTGCTTTATTTGACGCTCAATAAGCTAGATTGAGCAGGACATTTGAAAGAAGGATATGCGTAAATACTTTTAACAGTATTTCACGATGCCAGTTAACTACTGTCAACGTTAACCACCACAGTAGAGATAAGAGTTTACGAAACGTAAAAAAATCCTAAAAACTAATTCACTAGCAATTTTTTCTGGTTATTAATATTACGTATAAACCTCTAATTAATGCACATATTTTTTTTAAATGGCCGGCCAAAAATATCAATTTTTTATGTAAAAAATACAATTTAGAACATTGAATTTAGAATATATATATATATATATATATATATATCATATTTGAATAAGTAAGTGTTTTAGCTTACAATCCCATCTAAATGATAAATATTAATAAAAAGATTGTTTTTGCTTTCACATTGTTATTTTCAATTGTCGATTACATTCGAGTGTGAAAAATTATAGTAACATAAACTACAACGCCGCTCGAATTATCTCTTAAATTTTATCAACAACACTTCAAGATGCCAGCTAGATACTGTCAGCGTTAACCAGCACAGTGGAGATAAGATTTTACGGAACGTAAAAAAAATGTAAAAATTAGTTCATTAGCAATTTTTACTGATTAGTTAATTATACTTTTAACTCTTTAATGCACAGTTTTTTTGAAAAAGGCCGGCCAAAACAAATCAAATTTTGTATGTAAAAAAAAATTTAGAACGTTGAATTTAGAAATGTGATTTTTTTTTGTTTGATATTTAATTTATTTAAATACTTGTCACTGGAAAAGAAATTCTGAATTTAGATGTCTAGAAGATTTTAACATAAAGTAAGGAAAACTTCTTTCTATTATTATTTCACTATTTTGAGACATGAAATAAGTTCATTTAACAGAAATAAAATTTAAATTATTTAAACATTATTAAAATGTCTACATCTTAAAATTTTTTTAAATTAATTAAAACTTTAAAGAATTATTTTTTAAATTAAAAACTAAAAATTAAAAATTAATTATCCTGTAGATTTAAAATTATAAATATAATTATCCACAAGGAATGAAACGGTGTCAACTACTGATTTAATGCATGATAATGACATTGAAAAACAACCAGGTTTATAATCGTTTATTTGTTATAACTACCTTTCTGCCATGTTCTTTTCAATTTGTTGGGAATCGTCAGACAAAAGACATCTGATTTTAGATGTCATGTAAAATTAAGAAATAAAAAATATTTTGATTATTTGAACTTTCTTGTTGTTTAAAAGAGATTAAAGGCCATTTAAGTCTTCACATCCTTTTCCGTTATTGCTCTTTTTCCGCCAGAGCTGTAATTTGCTTTCTTCATGCCCTTTTTTTTAACAGCACTTTTAGAACTTATTTTTGCAGGCATTTCTCAATGTTCAAATACAGAAAGACAAGTCATAAGTAAAAGGAATAGGGTCGAGTCATCAATCAAGATTAGGCACCGTCCGTTGATTTGAACACATAACTACAGTGAATGCGAGACTAAAGCTTGTTCTGTCAGGTGGGTTTTATAGCTGCGTTAGGAGAATCCCCTTGCATTGTAAAAGAAACAAAAAACAGTTGTTCCCATAAAAGCAAGATTTGCTTCAAATCCTAAAATAAATACTCAAGTTTTATGTTTGAATTGCTTTCGTATGGGGATATTGTTTTCGAATCAGAAAATCGCTTTTTTTTGGTCTTTTTATTTTATTTTATTCCTGGGATGTGCGTATGTGTCCTCTGCAGAAAAACTAGAATATAATTCGTGAAAGGTTTAGGAAAATAAAGATATCTTCGGAGAAAAAAAAGAAAGAAAAAGAAGCTTATCTGTGTATGGTTTTAAATAAGTTTTAAAAAAAGGCACTATTTTTTCTGATAAAAGGAAAATATTTATTGGAGTGGAAAAAAAATTCGTAAGCAAAAACCCTATCACGGGGTATTTCGAGTAAAGTATCATTTTTACGTCTCCATTTTTAAAATCGAAAATATCTTTCAAGTAATGAAAGTCAAAATGAATTTGACGATTTGTGTTCAACAAAAGTAAGTAAACAAGTAAATAAATAAATAATAAAAAGTTAAAAAAAAATGGAGGAGTTGTGAGAAATTTTCTGAATTGCAGTATAAAATTTAATTTAGTAATAAAAAATCCATCATTAATACTACATTTATTAACTCTTTGTACCACTGTGTTCTAAATCTGACACAGTCAAAAAATTGATGTGATTTACATATTCAGCCTTAAACGAATATTTTAGTTATTGTTACTATCAAATAACGCTGCAAATATCATAGACCATTTAAAATTGACCGCTGTGTAACAATAAGTTACATTCGGTTAAACTTTTTTTTACCCCTTTTAGTTAGCCATTGTTAATGACATAGAGTACAGGACCACTTTGAACTAGGAGAAACTTCAGACTTCTTCCAACCAATAGAGAATGTGCACACGACGTCATGTGCAGCAAAAATAGCAGCTCAACTTCCTGGTTGGCAAAACATTTGAAATTGTGCTTGTTATTAAGGCTTTAATTTTTTCAATAATCTGAAAATGGTAACAAGATGTTGTACGTATGGCCGTTTCAAAAAGGTGAAAATATTGGATTTTATTGTTTCCCTAAAGATTCTACATTGATAATGCTTTGGATAAAAGCTTTCAAAAGGCAAGACTAAACTCCAAGTTCTTCGAGAATTTATAGCAAACATTTTCAGAATGGTAATAAAATGTTAACCTTACTGTAATGTAATAGATTATACAAAATTATTATGCTCTAAGAATTCTTTTATTATTGCTAAGTTTTTTCTCATATTTCTAATGCATTTTTTTGCTACTGTGAGAAGTACTGTACCTATAAATGTAATTATTTTTTGTCCTTAAAAGGATCAGGTTTTACACATTTTTATTAGATTCTTATTTATGTAATAGTTTACTGTTCTTGAGAGCATAATCAAAGTAGTTATACTCTGACTATGACATTTAATGATGCTGCGTAAAGTGTTTAATAGTTTTAAAAAATATATAAATTTGTAATTGCTCAAATATCTATTTTGAATTACGTGGCCAGTTTCTTATGTTTCCTTCCCCTTCCTTTAAAAAAATTAGTTTTATTGTATACGTGATCCATATCGAAGCTCATAATGAATGTATGCAATGTTTTGCCAACGAAAAGGTGAGTTGTAGTCAGCATTCTTATTTGTTTACAAACATGCACTTTCTCTATAGAAAGGCCCATTGTTTTTTCGGGATTCTAACCCCTCCGTTCGGATGAGGACCCTCTGTTTTTTCTCCTGGGGGCAGTCGGATTATTTTAGAGGACAAGGTTGTTACCAGAGGAGACAAGAGGGTGAACTCTGCTGGTATCCGCAGCTTGCGGGATAGACATTTTGGATCGACACGAAAAAAAGGAATAGCAATGACATCTTTAGAGACCGACGCCGAATCCAGAGGAGTCATCCGTATTTACAAATGATCAGTTGTATTCCAATTGTATTCCTTAGGCATTTAATTGTATAAAATTATTTAATCAAGACATATTTGCCCATGTGTTTTTAATGAGTTTTAATTTCTTTTTTCTCAAACACTAGGCCAACGTAACATTATTTTTACACGTTAGTACTTAACTACATTTATTAACCCATTGTATTACCATGTTCTAGATTTGAGACATAGTAAAAAATTTGTGTGATTTACATTGTCAAATTTCAAAGACTATTTTAGTTATTGTTACTATCAATCAATTCTATAAATAGCATTGGGTGTATTTAATTGACTTTTCATTCTTAAAACTACATTCATTAACCCATTGTACCACTGTATTGTAGATCTGAAGCATATCGAAAAATTGATGTCATTTTTATAGTGAGCTTTAAACAAACTGTTTCAGTTATTAACTGTTCTGTTCGTGAACCATTCTTATTCCTTTCTTGCAGATCTTAACACATGTAAAAATTGATGACACCGACAACAAAACTGTTTTAAAAGACTGATTTTGTTATTGTTACTATCAAGCAACTTTGCAAATAGCCAAACTATGGCTGAATGTTTAGAGCGCTGATCTTTGGTGCCAGAATTATTGGGTTCGAATCCCAATGTGTCATGGACGTTCGAAGCCTCTCGGAAGTGGCTGTAAGCAGGTCCCGGTCTCAGTAGCTCTCGTGTTGCAAAACAGTAAACTGAAGCACTCCAAACCAAAACCAATTCTGCAAATAGCAGTTACTTTTTACATGCAACGTACGCAAATAGTTGGTACAATAAGTCCTAAATACAAAATATCAACACACTAAGTCTAATTTTTTTTACTCAAGCAAGATAGATACTCACGTACAAATTTCCCGTCGTAACTAGTCAAAATTCCTTTAGGGATGGTCAAAATGGGTTTCAGAAGTTTTAAAGTGAAAGTTTCCTTTTAACGTAAATACAGAAGTAAAGTGGATCTAATCCAAATTGATTCGGTCAAGGTTATACTTAACATTTCCGTTAAACTTGAGAACTGAAATTTTTCGAGGTTATAATTCATCTTCTAATTAATTCCAGGAAATAAAATGTAGAAATATGTTTTGAAATTTCAGTACCAATATTTATTTTTTAAGCAACATATAGACCAAAAATATTTTTCCTGAAATTAGTATTCTAACAGAGTAAATAATTTGCTGAAAGAATCAGGCACCAAAAGAAGAAAAATTTTTATTATGGCCAAGTGCATTCATTTATTATAAGTATATACAAAGAAAGATATATCACTTGAGCGTAACTATTTTATTTTAGTTTTATTATTTTATTTATTTTAGTTTTTTATTTATTTATTTAGTTTTTATTTATTTTAGTTACCAATATTCATTTCTTAAATAATATATAGACCAAAAATATTTTATTTTTAGTAACTATTTTATTTTATTTAGTAACTATTTTATTTTAATATTATTATTTTATTTATTTTAGTTACCAATATTCATTTCTTAAGCAACATTTAGACCAAAAATATTTTTCCTGAAATTAATATTCTAACAGAGTATATAATTTGCTGAAAGAATCGGCACCAAAAGAAGAAAAAGTTTTTATTATGGCCAAGTGCATTCATTTATTATAATATAAGTTTATACAAAGAAAGAGATATCACTTGAGCATAACTATTTTAATTTAGTTTTATTATTTTATTTATTTCAATTTTTTATTTATTTAGTTTTTTATTTATTTTAGCTACCAATATGCATTTCTTAAACAACATATAGACCCAAAATATTTATTTTTAGTAACTATTTTATTTTAATATTATTATTTTATTTATTTTAGTTACCAATATTCATTTCTTAAGCAACATATAGACCAAAAATATTTTTCCTGAAATTAGTATTCTAACAGAGTAAATAATTTGCTGAAAGAATCCGGCACCAAAAGAAGAAAAGTTTTTATTATGGCCAAGTGCATTCATTTATTATAATATAAGTTTATACAAAGAAAGAGATATCACTTGAGTGTAACTATTTTATTTTAGTTTTATTATTTTATTTATTATTGTTTTTTATTTATTATTATTAGTTTTTTATTTATTTTAGTTACCAATATTCATTCTTAAAGAACATATAGACCAAAAATATTTTATTTTTAGTAAATATTTTATTTTATTTAGTAACTATTTTATTTTAAAATTATTATTTTATTTATTTTAGTTTTTTATTTACTTTACTTACCAATATTCATTTCTTAAGCAACATATAGACCAAAAATATTTTTCCTAAAATTAGTATATTAACAGAGTAAATAATTTACTGAAAGAATCCGGCACGAAAAGAAGAAAATTTTATTATGGCCAAGTGCATTCATTTATTCTAATATAAGTTTATGCAAATAAAAAGGTATCACTTGAGCGTTACTATTTTATTTTATTTTTATTATTTTATTTGTTTTAGTTTTTTATTTATTATTATTAGCTTTTTATTTATTTTATTAGTTTTTTATTTCTTTCAGTTACCAATATTCATTTCTAGCAACATATAAACCAAAAATATTTTATTATTAGTAACTATTTTATTTTATTTAGTAACTATTTTGTTTTAATATTATTATTTTACTTATTTTAGTTTTTTATTTATTTTAGTTACCAATATTCATTTCTTAAACAACATATAGACCAAAAATATTTTTCCTGAAATTAGTATTCTAACAGAGTAAATAATTTGCTCAAAGAATCCGGCACCAAAAGAAGAAAAGTTTTTATTATGGCCAAGTGCATTCATTTATTATAATATAAGTTTATACAAAGAAAAAGATATCACTTGAGCGTAACTATTTTATTTTAGTTTTATTATAAAAAATATTAATGTAAATGTATGTGTAGGAAAAATTAAGCATATTTCTCTTTATTTAACATAAAATTATTTTCAAAGCGCAGTCATTCCACTTCCTTGAGAGGAAAGCCAAGCTTTAAGTTTAATTTACAAATTAACATAAAAAAATATTCAAAAGACTAAAACGTTTTCTTTTCTAAATGTTTAGTGTATCGTCTAAAAAAGTAATTGCGTACTTATTATTTTAAATATTAATGCAGTATTCCATTACGGCCGACTTGCTTTTAGAGAAAATCCTTTGCGTATTCCATTAAAAAGGCAAAACTTCGTTTGCTTTTGAAACATCTTTTAATGGCTTATTTAATAGCACATAAAATGCAGATGCCTAATTTTATCCAGGATTTATTTAATCATATTGCAAAATACGCTCTTCTCTTTCAAACTAGGGAATTTCCTTTAAAATTGTTTGATAGCAAGAGAAAGAAAAAGATATAGAAAATACATATTTCTATGTATTTTGTTAAAAGGCAATTTATAATTTCTCCTAAAAAAAAGATAGCATTCTAAAAGGAGGATTTTATAAAATAAGCCAGAAGGAGAAAAAGTTTTGCCCAGCTTATTATCGTGAAGAAGATTATAATTTGAAAATAGATTGTAACATCAACGGTGCTATAAATTACATGATTGTTATATAACCGTCCCTTTTTGGTTTAGAGGCAGTCTTTTTTTAATTTTTAATTTTCCCCATTTTAAATTTATTTTGTAAGCTAAGTGGTTCATTATTAGTTAAGTGAAAAGATATTCATTTCATTATTTATTAAAAAAGGATACAAAGGTATTCCTTAACCCTTAAACACAAGTATACAGAAATGCGATGCTTGCCAGCATATCGAGTCAGTTTCATGTTAATTTAAATAATTAATCATCACATATCTCATCTTATAGAGTATCTCGTATTAGATTTATTTGAATTATTTTATGTGTTAAAGTTATTTAAAGTTTAACCTCTTAACGTGCACACTCGAGTTAACTCGAGCGTTCTAAACTGGCCAAACTGTGCACACTCGAGATAATTCTAGCGGCTTTGTACTTTATGTTGCTATAATTTTGCAAGATCAAATGCAATCGAGAATTGAAAATAACATTGGGAAAAAAAAAAATAAAAATAAATAAATAAATAAATAAATAAATAAAAATAAAACACAATCTTTTTATTGATATTTATAACTTACATAGGATTGTAAGCTATAACACTTGCTTATTCAAGTATAAAAAAATATATATTTTTTCTAAATTAAATGTTCTTAATTGTGTATTTTAAATTAAAAATTGATTTCTTTAGGCCAGCCTTTTAAAAATACTGTGCATTAAGGGCTTAATATAAAATTAAAAACATTTATTTATGTAAATTTCATTTTGTCATGTCTGAAAAACATATCACTTTTCATATTTCAAGTATTTTGTGTTTTCACGAAGTTTATTTTAAGTTTAATATAAAATGAAAATATAAAAAAGTACTAATTTACCTTTCATTTTCTATCACTTTTTAATATAAAGTTTTATTCATGCATTTCCTACGTTAACTTTTGACAGATGTAAAATAAGCCCTTGTAGCAGGTAGTAAATTAATAATAAATAGATATTTAATATAGTGTACATCAGTTAATTCTCTGCATACAAAAATAAGTTCATAAAATAAATAAATACATAAATAGCTCACCTAAAATTTTAAGGCTCTAAAAAACTTAAACTTCAAACGTTTACTCATTTGGCAAAAAAAAAATGAGAGCTATTTTAGATCAACAGTATTAAAATCTTTCATGAAGTGGTCTCACATGCTCGGTGAAAACACTAAGTCACGTCAAATCAGTCAAGGAGAGAAATCATTCGAAATCCTTGTCCAAAGAATTTTCTTGCCAAACAGAGGAACTTATCAAAAAGAACAATGATTCAGATAGTAAAGGAAAATCTTAGACTAAGAGGTTATTTGTAAATAATTAGCCATTAAGAAAGTGCCATAGTTACCTTAAAGCAAACTTGCTGTCCTGCGGCTTTCTTCTCCCGGCAACTGAAAAATTTTCTTCATCGTCTAGAATACGTTTTTGACTTTTATGAATCTTTCAACCACCAGAATGGTTGCGTACACATAAGAAGTACACATGGAGGTAAACTGAAAGAAAATATATCTGGAAAGCTCATCCGTCTTCCGTAATGCTTTGATAGATTGTCAATCATGGTTGCCTTAAAGATTCATTTTTGAAAGAAATGACTGAAAACCTCTGCAAACACTTACCAAGTCACTAGCTTGGAGTCAATAAAGAAGGACCTAAAAGTAAGTCTGTTCAGTGAAGACAAAGGGTCTTTCAAACAGAACTCTGCTTCTGCTCATAAGGCGTTGACGACCCATTGGTGATTAGAAGGGAATATGCCATTCTACGTAGATAATACAGATTGATCACCCAGTAGTCGGGATTTAAGTATACTTGCCTATACACTGTAGTTAGTATTGGAGACAAAGGAGTGAGAAAATTGGTAACTCAATTTGAAAAGTATTAAACATTTTTTAAGGAAAGTGATAATGGAAATTCCCATGAAAGTAGTTTATGCCTCGATAGATGACTGTGAAAAGTCTTAAATCCTGTGTGAAGTCAAAAGCGATCATTTTGAAACAAGGGTGCAATATGTTAAATTTAAAGATTGGAGACATTTAAGAATATTTAGTTTTAAATTTAATTACATTTTTTTATTTTATAGCTTTGATAACTGTATTAAAACTTATGTAACTTGTATGTGCATTTCTGAACTATGTTTTTATACTCCTGGACAGTTATATATTTAACTTGTCTTAAATAAAACACTTGGCATTATGAGTAGTGACCAAAAAGAATATAAGTCAATCGTATGAAAACTTTTAGAAATCTGAGGAAATGGCCTTATGAGGAAGGATTAGGGATATGTATGTTAACAAATCACGAAATTGAAATTGTATTTTAATTTAATTCAATTTCAGAAAATCTTATTAAATGTGTTCCCATAAAGGAATATGTATAATTGGATCTCTAATCACTTTAATTCAGCTGAATAATATGATCGTTCTTTTAAAACTTCATACAACCAGAGTTTTTATAAAATGAACTCAATTGCATGTTTTAGAGGAGTTATTCCATATAAAATTTAGATAAGCTCAGAAGGGCATTGTAAAACTTAACATGCTGGTCTGTCATTTCATAGAAAACAGGATTTACATAGGAACTTGGGCTTGAAGATAGCAAGGATGACAACTAGAGGGCAATGGTTGCAGGCATAGAGGATGAGAAAGGATGGGTTAATATGACTTGGATATATTGAACAATGACCGAATGGTTAGGTCGCTTAACTGAGGAACCAGAGTTTATAGGGTCGAATAGCATTGGTGCATGGATATTCGTACCGTTCGGAATTTGCTTTAAGTAGTAGGTACCGGTATTATTAGCCTTCGTGTTACAAAAGAGTAGACTGTAATGCTCCAAAGCAAACCAAACCAATCCCTTGGATTCTTGGAGCTCTCCAAACAGGGGCGTAATTTGGGCGTTTCAACTGAGGGGCAAAATTTCTTGTCAAAACTATAAAATATAAATAAACCTAAAAGAAGGAGAGAGACAAATTAGCTAATTTGTTCATTCTCTAACATTTCTGGGAGGCATTTGAATCATATCGCCCTTCAGAAATTACGCCCGTAAGTCCAAGATATGCAAGTGTGTAACCAAAGTGCTAAATAAGCGTGTTGGGGATAATCGGCATTAAAAAAAAAACCGTTTTGGCATTTGTATCTGTATAGCACGTTTTTCTGCAGCATGAGCATAAGGATGTAACAATGTACACCCAAGACGCATGAGCTTGCTTGAAGATTTGTTTGTGGGTTTGGGTCAAATTCTTATACCACACCTTCCTCTATGACATGTGTGAATGTAGCAATGTGGTATGGTGTAATACTCCAGAAATATTTATTTTTATATTAGTTGACAGAGGTTGTTTTTACTAAAATGCTTATTTTAGTATGCTCTTAGTGGCACTTATAGTCAGGGTTTCTGGGATCCTGGGCAGCCTGTTTCGCTCGTTTGGATACTGACAGCAATAGTTCTTCCACTCTACAAGCCGTATGTGACAGGACTCCAAAGTCGGGAAAACACCACCACTTTTGCCACCTGTACATTCTAGATTTCTAATTTTTATTTTGATTCGTTGATCCACCTTCTTTATCATCATTCCGATCAATCATATTGATAAATTTGATTTGTGAATTCTCTCTCACTCAACATGTGTCGAGGAATGACTTCGGCCCACCCCCACCTGTAAGCCTCAAACATAAAGGAAATACACCCCTCCAAATTTGATAAACCAGGTCCATAATGACCAAGATAACCTCTAGGAATCCATAAATAACTTTACACGTGGCTATTTTGTCTTAGTGTTAAGACTGAAGACACTCGTCTAATCTCATTTGGAGATCCAATTTCACATACATCGGTTCTCATCAATTCCCATACTTCATATCTTGAGATCCTCTCTTTTTGCAACCAAGATTTAGATCCGAAATTTTTATGCTCCTATTTATTTCAATTTAAAGAAAAAAAATTAGATAGATCTCAAATACCCCATAACACTACATAGTTCTTCACTAAATCTGCAATGAAACTGTCCAAAAAAGCACGACTTGGCAGACATGTGTTCGGAAAGCACTCATAGTACATTCTTAACGTGTCTCATCCATTTTCGCCAGTCACATCATGCATGTAATACATATAGTCAATTCTGAGTGAGTAAATTCATTCCTTCTTTCTTCTGCAAAGTCCTCGACTGAAATAAGCTCGCCTCCCACTCATCCATAAGCTTGCGAATATCACTCTTTAACTGTCGTAATTTACATTTGTGAACACAAATTTCTCTGTAAACTTTGTCAAAGTATGACAGATCACATGTTATGTTTAGCAACGACTTTTACAGACACCTTGTAATTTTATGTTGTACTTTGAGCGATGGGAAAGTTATAGTTTAAATTATAACATTTTCCAGTAACTATCAAAATTTATACAAAATTTACAAAAAGGTCCAGCAATCTTAAGAAACGTTTTATCGAGAAAAGTTTGAGAACATAGAAGCTTTTAAAAAAGTACAAAAATAAATTAAAAAAACCCTGACATTGAGAAAGGTTAACAATACATTAAAAGGAGAAGCTCGTCCTATTTCATAGGGGTTTACAAACGAGGGATCATTTTGTCGAAGATCCTGATTTTCTAGCTTAAAACAAAGGGCATTTACCTCTTAGTAAATACATGTTTTAGAAAAATGTTTGAAATCCACTTTTGGATTTGATAGAGTTTATGGACCATATATTTTCATTTTGTATCTCATGTAACGATAAAAAGCAAATAATATTTATTATAAGGATAAAAATTCAAAGTTGCTTTGAAAGAAAATCACTATAGAATATTAGCTGAATTATTTAGTAATTAGTAATAAAAAAGGTAATTTAAGTACACATATGTATATGTACATACTTATTTTTGAATGCATAGAAATGTACTATAAAAATTTATACACTATAAAGGAGAGAAATTTCTATTCCTTATAAATAATTTCATTTTACTCCCAGAACCCTTATGTAAAGCAACACTTTCCAGACTCTAAGTTACTTTCATCTTTATAGTTACTTTGATTTTATTCCTTTGCATCTCAGTATAAAACTTTTATGCCGTTTCATGAAAGTTACCTTTGATCTGTGGAACGGCAAATAAATAGTTAATAAGAATGAGTCCTATAAAATTACCACCTGTTTTCACGGATTTACGCACCAAAGTTTCATCGCTGCAGACGAGATTTTTGATTTGTGGGAATCATCCAAAACTATATTTTCATATAGACAGGCGTAAATAGGAATGACACTGAACGATGAATTAATCAATCACACACTCGCACAAATCAACAGTTCGCTCATTCGGTATTAGTGAAAGATTAATTAACTGAATTACTTATGTCAAAACTTTCAAGAATCTTAATTCCTTCGGTGCTTCACGTTTCACGAATCCAGAATATCGAGACGGGTTTAAAATAAAAGGAAATGTGTCATAGATAGTGAAATATAAATGATGAATGCTTTTAAAATGTGTGCTTATTTCCAGTTATTGAAAATGGATGCTTCGTGAAATGGCTTGTAAGCGTTGCTTCTATTTCGCAAAAGGACACATGCAGATCAAATGGCGTGGAATTTAAAATCGTTGTTCTCAAAAGAATATTTGATAGAATTAGTTATGAATAATTTAAATTTCTTTACATTAAGACAGTCACATTTCAAGAATATTATAAAATTTAAGAATTATTAATAGCTTGTAATTGAGACTGGAATTAAACTACAGGCTCGTATTTCCATGGTTAAATCATCGCATTTACCAATTCAAGTTTTACAAGAGCAGGAAACTATTTAAAAAATAGAATCTCACATCACACACACGATATAGTCATATGTAACGTCATGCAGTGGATTTTTGTTTTGTCCGACGATGTCCGACGAAGATTAAAGGTAACTAGCATATATTTTGTGGCATCGCAGCATACGTATACTATTTGGCCAAAGAATACAGGCTGGTAAAATGCTGGGATTTAAAATCACTATGCTAAAAACATATTTAATATTATGTTAGGAAAAATTTTCGTTTCTTTACTTAACAGACAGTTGCGTTAGATAAATTGTAATTAAGAGTGATATTAAACTTCAGGACCATATGTCAATGCTTACTTTAAACTGTCGCTATTAAAAAGTTCAAATTTGACAAGAGGATGATATTATATGGAACGTAGTATCTCCCAGCACTCACATTAAAGATATATGTACGCCATATAGTGCAATGAATTCTTTATTTATTTATTTTTCTGGATGGCAACTCTAGGAAAAGAGGAAATGATAACAAACATGGATTATATTTTATGACATAGCAACATTCATACACTTCTATGGTTTTGGGAGACTTAGCTATACAAACAATCAATCTTAATGTATTTGAACTACATTATAGGTTACTATCTACAAAATTTACATTAAGACATTGAGAGAGAGGGACAAAATCTTATCTTCATTGTTAAGTCGCTGCCATTAACTGGGTATTACTTCTTTAGGAAAAAAGCCTGCATTTACCCAGAACGACGAGGGATAAAAAGCCGTCTTATTTTAGTACATATTCAGTTGAACTTTTAACATAATTATTTTTCTTTTTTAGTTTTTCCATTTATGGAATCAGTCCTTAAAAATTGTTGTTGTTTACATACTTGAAACTCATGTTGGGGATAAGGAGCTCACAAGAACAAAACAAAACAAAACAAAATTTCGTATAAGTCGGTGTTGGGAAAATCGATTTAAAAGTGACATTCTCTTATCAGTTTCCATGGTGACTACATAATCCCACTGGCTGAAGACCCAAGAAATTATTAAAACAAATGCTTGTTTTTAGTGGCACAGGTCTTTTTTCATAAGATACAAACACAATTTTCGAGACATCCTCTCTTTCTGACCGAAACACTCCTTTCTCAGTTTCTCAAAGGAGATCGAAACACACTTGTTCATGTCTCAATAATGGCCGTCGCTTATCTAACTCATTTGGGGTTATCCACCGCAATTTAATGCAATTGTTGTAAAGTACATAGAACATATGTTCGCCTATTTGGTATAAACGCCTAATATTTGGTTGCGAAGTTTTCTATATGTACAATGGCAAGCATGCTGAGAGATACATGCAAAAGTTAAGGCATTATTAGAACCAGCAATTACTTAAATAAATTAAATATTTCACACTTGAAATAGTTTACAAAATTTTAGAGCTGGAATGTAAAAAATAAATTTTGTATTATAACTAATTCTGAGTTAAGAAAGCTAATTGTTGACAATATTTTTGACAGATAATTATGCGTATGTACCATGATGACAATCATTGCAACACTATAAAATACAAAATGTAGAGTTATGGTTACCGATGATAGATAGACCGCCCTTCTATTCATAAACTTGGCACAAGGAAAACAGTAAAAGAGTAAATATACTGTTGATATTGTTTAATGTTTGTTTAATTATAAGGATAATCCTGATGTTTGAATGACTGTTTACTGTCCTCCGAAATCGGTTTTACATTGTACATTCCTATATTATTCCCTCTTATGTAGCAAAAGAAGACAATAGAGCTTCATACCAAACCATAGAAATGTTGTGAACATGAATTATCATTCTTTAATATATTTCATTCATTCACTCATTCTTTTATTCATTTCATATATTAATTTGCTTCATTATACGTTGGTTTCAGATAAGCGTTTATGTAGATACGACTAATTTGGTCACTATGTGTTTTTTCTTACTGTAGACGTCAAGAGCCTAAGAACATTGGGTTATTACTTTCTGACAAATGGGTGACAGCTTGACAACATTAAGAACCTGTATAGGTGAATGTAAGGTATAGAAAAAGAACAAAGCATTTACATGACACTCTGATTTCAAACTTAAATATCTTGAAAACAAATATCGATAGAATGAGGCACAAAAGATATTTTTGTCGTTAAAGTTGTATAAAATTTATATGTAAGTTTTGAAGTAGTTAGAAAAGTTTTTACAAGATGGCGCTGCAATCACCTTAATGTGTAGAGCCTTTAACTGTCACTCAAAAGTCCAGACTGATCAGTTTCACCCTTTAAACTTGAAAGGAGATTATCTTTCGTAAATAAGCTGTCCAAATTATGTATTCTGTTAGACAATGTTTTCTTTTAGTTAGAACACAGACTTATGCCAACAAGACAAATATGTTTTAATGTTTCAACAACCAGGCATGAAGCGAAAGTCATTTAGAAGTATTCCAAACACAGCATCATAGACAGTGGAGAATGGTGATCCTAGATGAACTGTAGTTGTTTTTGACAATGTTACTGCAATTTCTGAAATTATTCAGCTAAATCCAAACACATTAGCCAATTACTTCAGAACATTACAGCATTTAGAACATACTTAGAACATGACTCTGATATTGTGTTTTCTGTAGAAGTGGGGGTTTTCTATGGGGAACTAGGAGTCAAACAAAACATAAAAAGGTTTATGCCTTAAAAAACCCATAGAAAAGACAATAAAAATATATTATTTGAGTGGGTGACGTATAGTAGTAATACGCGTTATGTCCTTAACCCAATATTTAATATATAAATTGAATTTGGCTTTTCGCCAACTTAAGTTTAAATCTTAAAGATAGGCATTAAAAATAAAGGAGAGGAGAAGTTATTAAATTAATGGATTTTATGGATATTAATATAATATTTAAAAATTTAATAGAAGACAATTGATTGAATTTTTTTAAAGATAAAAATTAATAAAAAAGGAGAAAACAAAAATGGACTAAAAAAGTAAGACGATTATGGAGGATGGAACTCTGAGCTCCTCTTCTCGTTTCGGGATCCAGGTCTCTCTCTCTCTCTCTTCCATCCTGTCTGTTCGGATGAGAACCGCCAGTCTGGAAAGTTCATCAAAATTCCTTTTGCCTGGTGACACGGTGGAAAACCGCCAAGCGCAGGACTAAAACATGCCAATGTGTGGAGTGGGGATATGTCATATCATGAAAAGGGCGAAATTATAAAACTATTGCAATGCAGCGCTCGCCAAGGAGAACACCAAGTGACGCTCCTGGTATGTGTGATGTCATCTGATTGAATATCCAGAGCGGCTTATGCGATAAAAAAATAGGTTTTTCGACTCACCAACGTGATAATTGGGAGCATGGCAGGAAAGTTACAAACAGGGAATTTTTAAGGGAAGCTTATAGAATTAATGGAAACTAAATGGAACAGAATTAAAATTAACTAAATAAAACGTTATGACAATGACAATAAATGTTACTGCTCACAGTGTCAACTGCTTGCAACTTTCGTAACAATTTCGAACTGCTGAATAAAATCTTTGCAGTTTTTAGAATAAGCACACCGTTTATTGAGTTCTTTATTCGATCTCTGTGTACGAGATATGTAATTTCGAAATCAGGGAGAAATTACAGGGAGTCATTACAGTTTCGCTATAACTGAGCATCAAAACAATTAGTAGCTTTTCGACATTTCTAGCAGTACTCAAACGATTTTATAGATGTCAAAACATATTAGATGTATAGGTCCAAAATTATTGAGTGTATTTCATGTTTAAAGAAAAAAAATGAGGTACGTAAATGTCTAGTATTTTCTTTGTTAGACAGCTTAAAACAGTTTTATACAAAAGTTTTGCTTTTACTTTGAAAACCTTATCTAGTCCAAAGAAGCAGTATTTCAGGTTTATCCTTGTGTCAGCCACCGTAAATGTCTGACTCGGGGATCTGAATTTACTCATGCAATAAAGTAAAAAGCACGCAGTAGACGGAAAGTGATTTTGTTCCCTTTTTTATCCAGATATGAATGTGCTCAATAATGTTAGACCACTTAATATATAAGAAGAAAATGATACAATATAATAGACTACGCTTGATATAACTGATATTTCTGGCAATAAATGATTTCAGCAATAGTTAGTGAGTGTACAGGTTTAAAAAAAACATATTAATGTTGGTTTTAAAATAAAATCAACATTAATATGTTTATGAAATTTTTATTTATAATTAGAAGTATATTTATCTATAAATTCAAATGACATCTTTCCAATAAAAGCGTTTACTTTTTAGATATAAAATGGGAATTATATCCTCAATTTTATCGGGAACTAAACTTTTATCTCTAGTTATTTGATTTACTGAAAATAAACAATTATGTTTAGCCTGCAAAAAAAAACGTCTCGATTTTCATCACATTAGTTTTCTGGGACAGTTTTCTTTGATGTTACAATGTCATAGTGACAGTTAATCACAGTTTGAACACAACACGCCTTACAGTAACTTTACTAAGTATGCAGTATTGGTTTGGTGTTCTACAGTCAACTAATTTGCTACACGAGGGCTAATGAGACCGGGACATACTGCTTACAGCCGATTTTGAACTGTTATAAACATCTATGCCATGAGAGGAATTCGAATCCCTTAACTCCGGTAATGAAGAGCAGTGATCTACCATTAGGCCAGCTTTTAAAGAGGCATTTTTATTTTAAGTAAATGACATCCCCCATTGTTTCAAGAATTAATGCACCCATATAATTAAGTGTAGTTCTAATGTTCAAATTTTAATTTAAGAATGATACTGTTCATGACATCCCCCATTATTTCAAGAATTCATGCACTCATATAATTAGCTGCAGTTCTAACGTTCAAATATTAATTTAAGAATGATACTGTTCATGACATCCGAATGACATCCCCCATAACTTCAAGAACTCATGCACCCATATAATTAGCTGCAGTTTTAATGTTCAAATATTAATTTAAGAATGATACTGTTCTTTAGTCCTCTTAAAATTTTAGCTTTATTAATACCATTACTTAGCCACAAGTATTAACTTCTGACAGACTACAATGCCTTTAAAATTTTTATTCATCTCATGTTATATTTAAAACTTATATAACATTTATTAGTGCACCTTATTTCGAATATACAAATAAGAAGAGGGGGAACTAAGTGATGATTTATAATTGGTTCCAGAAGTGTTTTCTAAAATAATTGCATGAAAGTCTTATATTGATTGAAGCAGAGCTTAAAGTAAATATATTGTAACTGCGAAAATTTTTGGTTTTCCGATTTCGACGAAAATACACATTTTGAGAAACTCTGAATCTATTTTGGTTAGTTTGAAAAATAAGTTCAATAACTCACGTGAAAGGAAACTTTAAATAATTCATTTAATCGTAAAGTTTTGCCGTTAATCCATGAGTCAAAAATGTTTGAAACTTTAAATTTAGAAACTAATTCTCTGTATAAATGAAATATCAATACAACAAATATTAACACTGTCGTTCACCGCCAGATGGCAGTACTTGAACTCTTAAACTTCACGAGAAAAATTTATTTCAATGAAACACTCTCACCAATTTAAATTAACAAAAATTATTGTTTTGTAGAGAATAAGTTTGCGTTTCTTCTGTTTTATTACTTCCAGTATGAATACGAATATTAGTAATATTACTATTAGTCACTATTATAACTCTACTAATATCTTAAAGGGGGATGTATTTGAACTATATTCAATCATAATTATTATCTTGAACAGGAACAATGCTTTGAACCTCCAAGGAATTGTGCAAATGAGCAAATAAGTTTATGATGATAAATTAAATATATATTGATGTGTAAGGCATAATTAGAGTACATGGTATTCATATGGTATCGACATATTGCTTTACTACTATTACTATTATTACCTAAGTAATGAAGCAAATAAGTAAAAACTAAAGTGTCTGAATCATATTAACAAAAAAGAGTGATTTTTTGGTATAAACCTAAAGAATATTTTCAATATCTTAAAGTTCTATCGCTGTCTTTTATTAAAACTGCGGCTTTTTTTCTTAATATGTTTGTTTTCAATAGCTTTTAAGCTCTTAAAAAACTGCGATTCTATAAAGTTGAATTAGAGTAGAAAATGTGATATTTTAGCTGATTTGAAAGTCTTTTTTTTACATTTATATGAAAGTTTTATAGAAAAATAATGATCAAGTTTTCTTGTTATGTATTCTAATAATGTAATAAATTCACTCAGAAGAAAATAATGAAAAAATGTAGTAAGATTTTTTTCGATTTACATATTGGGATTCGAGCCGCTTTAATGAAAATCCTTGGGAATTACTAAATTGTAAAAACTTCAATTTAAAGCAGATTTGAGTTAAAAAAAAACAGGAAAATGTGGTTAATATATCAAGAAAAAAAGAAATCAAAGCAACAAAAATAAATCGTTTAGCTTAGAATTTATTATTTAACCATGTTCATTGTATTGAAGAAGTTTACATTTTAGTCGCCGAAAAAAATTTAGTTCTGTAGCCTTTTCCTTTGCAGTTATTGAAACATTTATTATTTTTTTGGTGCAAACAAACAATCTACTTATTTATTTGTTAAACGGATTTCTGGCTCGGGCACTAAATTCCTTCAAAACAAGAATGTTTTTCTCGTTTTATTTATAAAGTAATTCCAGCTTTTGCTTTATTCTACTTTTAAAAAAATTCGTAATATTTGATATGATGCCTTCAAAATTGAAATTTAAATTGAATAAGAGAATTAAATTTATCTCTCCATAGATGCAATTTTTTTACTTTAAACTTTGAAGTAAAGTTTTGTAATTAGGAAATATTTGGTCACCGTTTCTTAAAAAACCATTCGTCAGAAAAAAGAAATAAAAATTTAACATATTTCTTTTAACAATATTTTTCTAAGGAATCATATTTTCCTTAGTTGTAAATCCTAACATGTAACTAGCTAAAATCCTGGCACGTTTTAATCAAGAAATTCCGGAAGTTTTATAGTTAGAGAGACACTATATTAAAAGGGATGATGGATTTTACAAAGCGTTTGAATTTATCTTAAAGTCATAAAACTTTGTTTACATAGAAATTTAAATATAAATTAATTGATTATATTAAAATGCTTCATAAAAATAGATAAAATGTTTGAAAAAATTATATGTGGTGTGCTCGTCCAACATTGTACCCCCGCGTGTTCGATTAGCAACAAATCCGGTTATATGTTCCAGTGGACTTGCTTAACAGCAACTGTGGAGGTGTGATTCAGCGGACTCAATCATCCGCAGCTTCTGTTATGTTCTGAACTTGTTCAATAGCAGACTCAGTAATGTTCTGTAACGGACTCGTTCAGCATCATTTCTATGTGCTCTATCTATCTCGTCCAGGAACAACTCCGGTTATGTGTCCATTGTTAAAATGAAATCTGCTTTCGTTGGAACTAAAAAATATCCTTGGAACCTGGACAGCACATTCAGCCACAAAACTCGACCTCTAGGACTAGGTATGGTCATCACGTTAGGTTCCGACACCTTAGATCACCAAAATATGGGTTAAAGAAACGTTTACGTAGTCAATCCTCCATGATTCACCAGCAATGTTCCCCAGAATACTTTTTGGCAATGTTTTACGCCGTACTTCTTAAATAGAGGTATGCAGATAATTTGGTATGTGCTGTTCTACAGGGTATATAGCACTGAAGAAAGAAGAGGTAGGTGATCGAATTGTGAGACTAAGGATGCACTTCCTTTAGTGGAAGTATTTTTAAGTTTTTATATTTAAGCTTAAATTTTTGGTTTCATCCCATTGATTTCCCTCTTTCTTTTTCGCACCTTATTCAAAAGCTTCTATGTGTGTCTTCACTATTTATCCCATAAATTAAACTGAATGACTTATCTCCATTGCCAATCGTCTATTTTCTGATCCTTTCATTTCAATATATCCATACTACCAGCCAAATACACAGACATTGAAGTCAGGGCTCGACCTACAGAAATTGAGCCCAGGGCAAACCCATACATCCGGGCCCCCTCTCACTCTGCTGTACACAGGGGATGGTTACGGGGTGTTTGTTATATGTAGTGATGCTTAAACTATGGCCCGCAGAGCCTTTAAAGTTGACTCACCAATGTAGTTAGTAAAATAAGATTAGTTTAAAATAAAATTAAAAGTTATGAAATAAGCAAAATTATAAAAAAAAAGTTGCAAAGAAATCCTGGTAGGTAAAGGGTATATTAGGATTTTGCACGTCTTTACCTGAGGAATTTTCCTTCGTAAAACAGAACGTAGCTACGTGTTCTACATTTTTGGACAGCACGTACATTTCTGAACAAGCTCTCTAATGATACTGAATAAGTCAACTAAAAGAAGAAATTGTCGTAATTTAAAGTGGATTTTAGACATACACATCATATTTTTAACTTGAAATGTCAGTTAATTTGGGGCCGGGTTGCCCTGTTTCCCTGTCGGAAATCAGACCCTGATTGAAGTAATGACATGGCACCAAAGGGCAACATGTCTATCATATCCACGTCAGTAATTTGTGAGACATATAGAAAACCTTCAGATAATAGTTTTAGAAGACTCATGACATAGTTCATACTACTAAAAGTATTTGATGATGAACTATATCTCAGGACAAATATGTATTAATAGTAATGTCATTTTTAAGCTCAATTGAATTAGGATAATTACTCAACTATAGGTAAACGGGTAGGCTCTTCTCTTCGGTAACGAAGTTCGTGGTTTGGACTACCATTTCCGGTACAGATATTCGTAGCCATTCGGAATTAGGTTTAAGGAATAGATCTTGATCTCATTGTCTCTCATGTTGGAAATCAATAAACCGACAAAAATGTGGATCGATGTTTTTACCAACACATTTTTACTATTATCTTTATTTAAAATGAACATAATTGTTTAAAAATATTTTTTATACACGGTGTGTAGAAAAAAAAACTGTTGTTGCATGGGGTGGGGGATTGTCGTTCACCTACTAACGCAGGCGGAAATATTATAAAATTACAATCTTATAATGAAGCTTAAATTTAGATTTTCATAAAATGACTTTTAAGAAGTTAATCTAAAAATCTCAAATTAATGACTTAATACAATAAAATCAATTGTCTTAAAATACTAATTAATTGTCTACATAAGAAACAACAACTGTAGTTTTCTGACGTTATATTTTGAATATCTATGTTATATATGCTTGATTTTTCCCAAAAAACACTGGATAGTGCCTGAACATTGCTTCGGAAACATTAAACGGTTTTAGGAACATATGCCGGCACCGTTATATGAGATGTTTAATTTCGTAACAGCGGTTTCCTTAATTGGAAATCGAGTGATCTCAGGAAGGTTTCAAATGCTACTTAAGTGTTTTACCACTTAATCGAGTCATAAAAAAGTGTCGGTAATTTGATGAAAGACTTTAAGATTTATAAATTTAAAAGAAATAAAAAACCCCTCATAAATGGATTTTCTTTGAATTACTAAAGTTTTTTTCACTGGATTCAAAACGATTACAAAGACACCTTATGACGCATTCCAAAAAAATAGTCGAGTAAAAACAAAATTAAAGGAAAAAAAAGCAAATTAATGGTTATTTCCTAAACACACGTGCATTTTATTTTCAAATTAACATTTTTTTTTCGGAAAGCGTTTTCAACTTTATTAAATTAAAAAAAATAAAATCAAGGAATTCTTTATTCATTTTAATCTTTCTTATCTCTCGCTGTTTCTGTCGAGTTCAAGAAGTAGTAGCTTCTGCTCTGGGAAAAGCAGATTTATTTTGCAGCCACTTCCGTTGTAATTGCGTAAGTTCCTTCTAACAGGATTAAGAAGAAAAAACATCCTTTTTCCTTGCCCTCTAATAAAGATATATACATCTTCGTTCTAGTTAAGTTAGTTTAAGCAAAGCAGATTAAGTCCGAAATTTCAGGAATTCGATGATTTGGAATTTTTTTTTTAATTTGGATGGTATTAATGGAGATTGGAATAAGTTAAAGAGGATTTATCAGAATTTCTTTTCTTTTTTAAAAACCATTAACGGTGATTTATTTACGCTACATTTTAAATTTTATAATTCCAAGCGCTGGAACCGAAAGAAAAATTCCATCTTATCAACACGAAACAAAATAATTACTTTTGATTTTAATTTCGTAGAATTAGAAATAGCTTGAGTGAATAGTTCCCCTCTTGTTTTTGCGCCTTAATTTCATTAGAGATGTTCCTCGATAAAATGTATGCAGGCATAAAAAATGAATTTTTGGAATTTTCTTAAGTTTCTTTCAGACGTTTTCAGGTAATTTCAGGTAAATGGAAAATAATAACAATAAAATGTATAAAAGTGTGGTTTGTGTTTTGAAGTGCTCGATAAAGTGTTGCTGATTCAATTAACTTTTTTCTTTTACCCCGTTAAATGTGGCCAAGGAGTGGCAATATTGCCTGTTCTGGCGAATTATAGTACGGTTTGTTAGCTTTAAAAATAGTTTTCTTTTCAACAACTAGGGGATACTGGGAATTACTCCTTTATCTTGTTGGGTAAAATTTGGTTTTGGAAGACTTCGCACTGGTCTAGCACACAATAGGTGATTAGTTCATGTTACATATTTTCGTGTAAAATACTAGAATTTTCTATGGTGAACGAGCTTGTATTTTTTTTAACTACCTCGGGACGACCCCGGCCTATACCGGCAGAAGCACTTACAGACTATCTCGTCCGGAATGGGTCGGAATTAAGGAAAATAGGGGTGAGAGGTATATCTAGCGGGGGTCTTCTTTTCACCTACCCCGTCTTATGACCAGTTGACAGTTTGATTGATTACTGCATACATGAAAGCTTGACCACATTTGAGGTGTTTTCCTTAGTAATGAGTTTTAACTTTATTTTTGTTCTCTGAGGTAATTCTAATCTTATTTTATGCTATGATATATATTTTGAAGTTTAGTTTAAAGGTATTTTATATAAACATAAGCTACTTAAAAATTATAGATATATAGTTAAACAATTTTGTTTTTATTATGGATTCAATGCATGATTTTTCCTCTTAAATGGATTTTATTGATAAATTGAGAAAAAAAAAAAAACATAAACTCAATTTGTCATTATTTGGGCGAGATAGAGGAAATGAAGTATACTGTATGATTTATTTCTTTTATTCTTAGAATGCTCACTATTTAATAATGATTTATTTTTCTGGAATTTCTGTGTTGTAGAGCTACTAATTTTTTATACTAAAAATGTTTTAGTAAGTTTGCAGTTCTTAATTTAAAAATTACTCTTATTTATTTTCTTCTGCAAAAACTTAAATTTTGTATACTTTCGAAATAAGTGTGTATGTTTATATTATTGCTTGATCTCATAGACTAAATTTTGGTTTAAATCATGTTTGGTAGGTAGACTGGTGTTATAGTATATAGTAGCTCTGAAGAGCATTTTCTGGAAAGAAGGGAGAGGGGTGGGGACAATGGACAGTCCATTTTACATTTTCACCTGCTGAAAACTTTAGGACTTATGGGTAGTAAAATTATCTGCTCCTGTCGTCTTCAAAGTGTTAAAGATAAATAAGATCACAAAAATTCTTTAATCTTTTTGTATCTTAGAAAACAAAAGGATAACAGATAACAAGGTATAGTTTGTTTTGAAGTACAAGGTTGATATGTTTGCTACAGGATTGCTTGCTGAGATTTCTTGAAGTCTTTAATGACTCACAAACGGTACCTTATTCTGACCTGTTCACAAAGATTTCAAGACGATAAGTTGGAGATTCTAAGTTTCGACCATCAACAGTAAGGCAAATTTTCTCCGATTCTGTCCTCCTTGCTGTTTTCCCACGAGAAGATATAAAGACCACAGAATTATCCTACATATTATCTGGATATACAAAGAGAAAATCTGGGATACAATACAATGAAGATAACATTTTGTAACTCCATGGTAACAGCTAAGCCATTTATGCATATTGATTAAAGCCAAATATTCCAAATTGTTATGAAAAATAATGCAAACAGTGTGTGGTTCAAATCTGAGACTACAGAATGGAGTGATTTATTTCTTTGCCCATTTACCAACTACAATCGTATAGTTTTAATATCTTGGGAAAGTATTACACTAGTTTCAGCACAGTGATTTCACTATCAGAAAAATATCAGAATGCCAAACGGTGATGGTATTACCCTGCATTTCAACGAATTGGCCGAACTAAACGACAATATTTTCAGTTGCTGATTTCATTGCAGTCATAAATATTCGTAGCAGATTATAATTATTTTTAAGTAGTTTTGGACAAATAAACTCTCATAATAAAGAGTAGACTGTAGAGCTGAAAGCGAACTAGGCAGGAAAGCAGAAGAAAAATGTTAAAATATTGATTTGTTTGGAGTAGAATGATCTACAGTTTTTTTTGAAGATGAACTGAATTTGTTTTATATATGAGGAGTAGAGTTTTGGTAAACGACAAACAACCTTAAAGCGCCTGTTTAGTAAACAGGAGATCGCGAGTTCGAATCTCGCCGGTGCCTGCTGGACACTATTTTCAAGCAAAGCAAAATTCCCTCTCTCTTGTTTCCTTGTCTTTTGGCCAGCGTGGTTCGCTCCACCCTCACTAATTCTGGCGTTAGGAGGTTCGCTTAGCATCCAGTAAGTATGCCAAATTCTCTTTTTTTGCAGCGCTTGTCTTCTGCGTTCGCTAGTGAATTGCATATGCGGCACGACGAGCGTGGGTCAAGTACTTCGATGGGTTTAGTGCAAGGTCGGATAGCCCATTACTTGCGATTTTCCCTCCACCGCCGGGAGCAGCCTGGAGGGCCTCACAGCCATATGGGCCCATTTTGGCGATTTGATTGATTGATTGATTGTCATAATTGGAATAAAGGTTTATGGACTTTGGTATATACAAACAGCGTAATGTATCATGTAGTTGTAATACCAGGAAAGCTCTATAACACAACTCACTAATTTATATTTAATTTTTTCAGAATATTACTTTTTTACTCCTATAAAATTTTTTTACTAAATTGTAGCACTGTATAAAATGCTGAAGAACCAATAAACAAGTGCGAACATAAGAGAATATTTTGTCTCATAGTATTCACAGATCTATTATGGTGTGGTGAAAACAGGAAAGAATATACAAGATAGATATAATTAAACTTCCTCGATTTAGAACAAAGGTAGCCAAACATTTGATAGTGAATCGAATATGAACTTTGATAGAACAGTCTGGAGGTATAAGCATATTTAACACTTCTAAAGTTCTCATTGATTTGAAATTGACCATTTTTCAAGAAATAATTCTTATGAATTCATATAAACATGATGCGTACTGATAAATGTAACGCTTGAATGCTTTACATACTATAATTGTACGCTTTTGTGTTTAGTAGCATTGCTAATTTTAAATTACTATTTATAAAAATTCTTAGAGTGGAGACGGTTGTCACCTCGCTGGTGTTACCCTCCAATCTCTAGGCAGCAGAAGTACATTCATAGGTAGGAGGAAGATTTTAGGAATTTAATCTTTAAGAAGCCGATAAAGTAAAACACTGCTGTGTTACTATCTGTAACCATAATGATTGGAAAATTAGAGTTACAAAATGAAGTAAAAGATAGTCGTAATAACGGCAAATAAAAGAAAACATCAAGGCATTTCAGATATCTTTAAATGTTTCCGAGAAGGCGTGTTGTTTAATGTAATATACATTATATTAATTTCACCAAAGACATAGACACACAAAAATCCCCGACCGTGAACACAAGTTAATAGCAACACATTTTATAAAAGGAAAATTATATTTTGACTTTAGAAAAGTTGATTATATGTGTTAGAGTACTTTTCGTATGCAACTGGCCAACGTATTGATACAAAAATTAGTTTATAGACAATCCGCTAGATGTATTGAAGGAATCTAAAACATTCCTGCAGTACATCTAATATGCTAGCAAGCGCTGCGCAACATACAGAGAAAGTTATCTTCACACAGGAAAAATAAGAATTTAGTCATTAACCCTTTAACGTGTACACTCGAGTTAACTCGAGAGCATTAAACTGGCCAATCTGTGCACACTCGAGATAATTCGGAGTAGTACTTTGCTATAATTTTTCACACTCGAATGCAATCGAGAATTGAAAATAGGAATGAGAAAGTAAATTGTGTAATATTACAATATTCGACTATTTTCTGCAATGTTATCAAAATCCAAAATGGCAATAAAAATTTTGATTATTTTTGAATTTTTGTAATTTCCTGGGTAAGACAACATTCTAAACTGTGTTTTTACATTAAAAAATTCATTTTTGGGGCCGGCCTTTTTTAAAAAAATCTGTGCATTAAGGGGTTAAAGAATGACTAGATTTCAGAACTTCAAAGCTGACTGACAAGCATTAATCGCAAAATATCATGGTTCAGAATGCTTTCAAAAGGTCAACCAATTAGATGATTTGCATGCATCTAAAAATGCAATGCTAAAAAATAGGTCCTAGTACAGAATGAGAAAGCAAGAATTTAGTTATTACACCCAATTACTCAATCACAGTTTCTTTAGCTTTTTGGCTAATCTTGTTTTGCAAACTTAGATCACTGATATTTTTTATATTACAGGATTACTGTTACTGCTTTCCCTACTTTCATTAGAGATAGTATTATGACATAGAGATAGATAACAAGCCAACAAATGTTGAATCTGTTATATTTAATCAAATTTGGTTATATTTAAGCTTAATTTAACGTATTACTCTGAAGAGTATTTCTATCGGATATTTTAAGCTTTAATTTTAATTATTTAAATAGTTCTTTATCAATTTTGATATTCTGATTAGTTTCCAGTTTTGTTATTATATATAGGTCGACTGAAATATTGAAAGTTTAATTATAAGTATGTTGTTAATTAGTTAAGTTTGGGAATCTATAGCGTAATTTTTCACGAGTTGGGTAATGACATTGTAAACCGTACATTAAAGCTTATTCAGTACGGATTTAAATATACATGCCAACAGTGGGCACTTGAACTTCATTAAAAAAGGTATAAACAGAAGCCTACAATTGGGCCATTGTCCAGCTGTTACCACCTTGTACTTAAGAAGAAAAAATAATTAAAAACTTCTTTATTAATGCCTAGATGTAATAAAACTCAGCAGTGCAAAAAAAAAATAGATTAAGCTAATTTGTGACATTTTAATAATAATGTATAATTTAAGTTATTCTCTTTTTTTATCATTAAACGTCTAATTTAATTTCAAGGTAAGACATTTTTAGCTAAAAACTTAAGGTAAAATAAACAAAATTTTGGACTTTATTAGAACTGTCGTAGCTATTGCAGATGGTTAAAAATGTGGTCGTAGGCGTAATGGGCAATGAACTTTAGAAAAAGTAAACATTGAATTTAAAGAATAATATTTAATTTAAGTTATTCTCTTTTTTTATCATTAAACGTCTAATTTAATTTCAAGGTAAGATATTTTTAGTTAAAAAGTTAAGGTAAAATAGACAAAATTTTGCATTTTTTAGAACTCTCGTAGCTATTTCAGAAGTTTAAAAATATGGTCGGAGGCGTAATGTGCAATGAACTTTAGCAAAAATAAACATTGAATTTAAAGAATAATATTTAATTTAAGTTATTGTCTTTTTTATCATTAAACGTCTAATTTAAATTCAAGGTAAGACATTTTTAGCTAAAAACTTAAGGTAAAATAAACAATATTTTGGACTCTTTTAGAACTGTCGTAGCTATTTCAGAGGGTTAAAAATGTGATCGTAGGCGTAATGTGCAATGAACTTTAGAAAAAGTAAACATTGAATTTAAATAATAATATTTAATTTAAGTTATTCTCTTTTTTATCATTAAACGTCTAATTTAAATTCAAGGTAAGACATTTTTAGCTAAAATCTTAAGGTAAAATTAACAAAATTTTGGACTTTTTCATAACTGTCGTAGCTATTTTAGAGAGTTAAAAATGTGGTCTTAGGTGTATTGGGCAATGAACTTTAGCAAAAATAAACACTGAATTAAAGAATAATATTTTATTTAAGTTATTCCCTTTTTTATCATTAAACGTCTAATTTAATTTCAAGGTAAGACATTTTTAGCTAAAAACTTAATGTGAAATAAACAAAATTTTGGACTTTTTTAGAACTGTCTTAGCTTTTTTAGGTTAAAAATGTGGTCGTAAGCATAATGTGCAATGAACTTTAGCAAAAATAAACACTGAATTAAAGAATATACATATACTTGTATCAGAGATAAATAAAGTCGGAAACTTTAAGAAGTATGGGAAGATAAATAAAACAGAATTAAATATCTTCAATTCCGTTTTATTTATCTTACCGAGCGTAAGAATAAATTCTATTTTTCTACATAACATGCATTTTAGATATGAAATTCGACAAAGACAGAAATATATTTACGCCGTATATTGCTATTGTAAATATACTATTGAAATAGCGTGGCCCACTCTCTTGGAAGAAATCCTTTGATACAATTTTCGACATTTCTATAAATGTACAATTGTGTAATATACATTTTCACGGAACGATAAGCTTAAAGCTAGGATAACAGTCTAAGATAAATTTCACGAGAGCTTGAAAAAAAGAAAGAAATAAAGTATGCTATATTTTAAACTCCACTGTGCTGAATATATGTCATCTTTTTTTAAATCTCAGTTAATTTTTACTAACGAATACTGAAAGAAAATATACTTTTTATTCTTAAAATATACTTTTTCTCAATTATTTTTATACATTAAAAAAACTATTAAAAATTTACATTTATACTTTTTATCTATAATATGTATCTATCAATTATAAACAGTTTTTGTCAGATTTTGTTAGAACTCGTCACAAAATTTAGAAATTTATTTTAAAAAAAGTTGAATTTTTATAGCATTAATTTAATTATATGGAATGTATGCACGAACAATTAAAAATTATAACTATTTTTTTCCTTTTTAAACACATACGACATTAATAGATGTAGAAAAAGTTTTTGTAAAAAGGCCTTTCAATCTAACGTTTTGATTCTGAATGAATGAAAGAAAATAAATTAGTCTTTGATAAAATATTCTGTTTCCCCTCAAAAAAAAAAGTCTTGAAATTTTGTTTCCAATTAAATAAAAAAAATATTTCCTTCAAATAACAATCTCTTGTTCTATAAAAATATCTAATATTTATTTTTTATTAAAAATAAATTATCTTTAATATGCAATATTTAATTTAAAAAACTTTCGTTCAAATAACAGCATTTTCTAAGAAATATAAAATATTTATTTTTTGTCAAGAAGAATTTTTATCAGTATAGAGTACTTAATTAAAAAAAATTCGAATTTAAGTGCATATTGGGATTATCTATTTTTGAAACAAACAAATACATCTTTAATGCACTTAAACTTTCAACAAATAAGTGAACACATTCCAGGAAATGTGCATTAAGTAACATTTTTAAAATTTACTGGACTTTCCCTTATTGAGATTCGTTATTATTATTCAAATTGCTAATTCACAAAATTTCAACTCTATCATTAATTTTCAACTTTCATACGACGATAATAAATGCTTTACGTTTGCAAAGGGCTTACTAAATTTATTTACTTTACCTATAACTTATCTGCATAATATTGAATATATTATTAACAATATAGCCACATCAATCACTGAAATTTAATGCAAATTAAACTATATTTTTTATACATGTTCAAAAGGCCAGAGGAAGAATACAAAAGAGGTAAATATAATGTTACAAATTCCTCATGACTTTGATTTTTATTAATTTAACCTACCTAAAACCTTCCTATGGTCAAACTGAATTACCATGAAGATTTTAATCAAATTATTTTTTGCAATGTGCAGTATTTGATTTTACACCATTCACCATTACCAACTCGCAGATCTTTGTTGATAAGTTTACAGTGGAAATGAACATTATTACCCGGGATAAAGCAATCAGAATAGGACCTCATAATATAGAATCAGGAACTAATCAGAAGAATCATTAGGCTTGGCCTTCTACCTCCAGAGGTGGGATTTGTGAACTTGGAGGACATTGAGATCATGAACCTACTTTAAGTGTCTCAGCCTCCCTTAAAAATAAAACAGTGGATATTTGGTCTTCTGAAGTCTAGAACCAGCAATCCCTTGGATACTAAATCTATACTTCGTAGATATTTGTTGATAAGTTTATAATGGAAGCAACAATAGCAACCAACATTACTCCCCTGGATAACGCAAACAGAATAGGACCTCGTAATATAGAATCAGGAACCCACCAGGAGACCATCAGGCTTGGCCTGTTACCTCCAGAGGTGTGATTTGGGAACTTGGAGGACATTGGGAACGTGAACTTACTTTAAGTGTTCCAGCCTCTCTTAAAAGAAAGACAGTGGATTTTT
The DNA here is from genome assembly GCA_032207245.1 of Pardosa pseudoannulata. Lineage (NCBI taxonomy): Eukaryota > Metazoa > Arthropoda > Arachnida > Araneae > Lycosidae > Pardosa > Pardosa pseudoannulata. The sequence continues at coordinate 78,323,891 of CM063504.1, forward strand.
GGTCTGATGAAGTCTTGAACCAGCAATCCTCTGGATACGTATTCTATGCTTTGAGGTTGAGCCAGAAAGATTCCATTTCCAACAAATTTAACATAGACATTTATGATCTTAATACCTGATGCATGCAAGTTAAAAGAGGGTACATCTTCTTCAGAACCTGAACCTCGAATAGAATTGACCAGGCTAAAACCTTTCCACGATCAACCAAACAGGTCAGCTTATTGTTCCACGATCAACCAAGCAGAATTTTATTAACGCTGATCAAATGTTTATTTTAGAAACGTATATGGAGAGTTTCAAAATTTGTTAGAGTACAGATAATTTAGTTTGAAAATATTCGAAGGTTTTGTTAGTAGATACTGTATTGTAAATCATGTTAAAATTATCGTACATACACTAAAATTTGATCCAGTTTGTATGTTTGTAAGTAATCTCAACTCTTTACAAACGGCTGGGAATTTAAAGCCGATTAAATATTCATAAATTTGAGGGATTTTTGGGAACTTATTTTTCTAACTTCTTTTTTATAGGACTATAACTAACAGAAATACTGACCAACCTCCTCCCTCACTATGGAAAAATAGTTTTTAGGTCTAAATGCGTTAAATTTAACTATGTATGGCGTTACGTGCGTGATTTGTACTTGATACTTATGTAGTACAAAATTTTTTGTGCCCAGAAGATTAGGGTTGACTTAAATATCTATGAATTTGGAAATTTCTGAATAATTTATTTTGATAAATTTTATCTTAGTAGAGCATATTCATATGACATTAATTAAAAACACCTTAAATGTCAATTATTTGGTCGAAATGCATTTGTTTCTGGAGAAACAATTTTCCATTCTCATGAAAAGCATTTCATGGAATTAAATGTTATGACGCCACGAATAAATAGTTTAGCAGGTGAATTTTACTAATAGATTTCATCCATGGTTTAATGAAACTAAAATTGTCTTCAAGAATGGCATTGTTTTTCTCACGTTTTTTAAGAGAAAAATAAAAATATTTGTTGTTTATACTTAATTTAGAGAAATTCTATTATTATTTTTTATTTTGCAAATATTAATCTTCTTCCTGTTTGGTTAAGAATATTTCATTTATTACCTAATATATTATTTTCACATCATTAATATTTTCTAGTATAAGAATTGACCTGTCTGAAATATTTTTGAGTATGTCTGATAATTCATACTTATAAGCATAGAGTAATACCATTTTCTTAGAACTTATTTGTTTTAAATCTTCTTTCTTATGCAATTTCTTTATAGTAGATATTTCATTTCTAGCATCTTTGTGAATGTTTTACTATTTTCTGGGCAATAATATTTCACTGGTATTATTTCCTCATTCCATACTTACTCAACTTTTCTATACTTTATATTACCAAATTATGGAAAAAATGATGTTAATATAATTATACATAATATATGTAAAGTACTAAGTGAAATTGATTATTTGAAAAATATTCATCTTTACACTAAAAAGAGATAGTAAGTTAAAACGGTTAAATAATCTTTTAATTCCCAGCATACGTATTTATGCCGAACTATGGCCGATTGGTTAGGGTGCTGGCCTTCGGTACCGGAGTTCTTGGGTTTGAATCCCACAGTGGTATGGATGTTCGTAGCTGTTCGGAATCGGCTTTAATCTGTAGGTCCCGGTCTCATTATCCCTCGTGTTGCAAAAAGTAGACCGTAGCACTTCATACTAAACCAAACCAACTAACCATACTTGTTCACAGTCTTTGGCGACTTTTACTGCTTCGTTGTTTTTAAACCAAACTGATATAATGCGCAGAAATTCTACGGCAGATTATCTGACATGAGATATTAATAGGTAAATTGTAAGTAAAATTTTTGTCGAGAAGAAAATGTGAAAATTCTTCTTTTATTGAATATCTCTGTTCAGATGTGATATTTAAGCTCCTACTTTTGTCGCCAACTTTGGCGGTTTTTTCGAGCGTTTTGCAGGGCGATGACTGTTAAACTTTTACTTCTCTGACATGTTTATTAAAATGTGTATATGTTTCATGTATTTATAGTTTGAGTAATAAGCTGTTGTAACAATATGGGGGGAATAAGGTAGGGAACCCCCTTTCAAATTTTTGAATTTGTTTTAAAGAATTTGTAATATTTTTTGTCTTTTAACGAAAAGCCATGTAGTGCCGTCCATGTTTTTTTCTTGGTGATCTTTCAGACAACTCTGTCGCCATTTTTGTTTGGCGACTTTCAAAATAGGGATTTTTTGCCAAGATCGCCAAGAAAAAAAAACATGGCGGTCGGAAGAGCGTAGATGTCGCATGTGTTCTAATATCTTTCCCTTTTAAATTCTTAATTTCTCTTATTAAGGAGATTAAGTTCTTATGTAACAAAATAGGAGACCGTAATGCTACAAATCAAGTAATCAACCATCGGAATTAGCTGAAAAGTGTCAAGAATGTTCTTATGGTAACGAAGTCATCTCTATTTTTACTTGCAATTTTAAATTTATATTCTTGATATTTTCTCGAAATTACATATTTATAAAGAAACATTTGAGTAAAAATTAATTAGCTCTGACTTTAATGACTGTCTTTTCTACACAACCTTTATAAATGTAAAATAGCACTTTTTGGCCCTTTTTTAGATTTTGGCGTATTTTCTCTATACTTTTTTATTCTGGCGAGATTTTTATTTTGCTGTACTTCTTTTAAAAAGATGGAATATTTTTTTACGCAGGTAAAATTGATTTCATTTCTACGGGAAAGAAAATGGCTCCTGAGGAGATATATCACTTCTAATCCATATATGTTATCATAGTAAAGGTTTTATCCAATAAATATTGCAGTTTAGGTTATAATCTATTGTTTACTTTCTATTCCATATACTTTAAATGTACTTATTTTTTCGTAAGTAAAAATTAATTGGTTCCAGAATTTGAGAATATTTATTGTTCTAAAAATATATTTTATATTTGGTACTGCAATAACTAAATACATACCATATGACTAAACATTTCCTCCCCATCAAGTCAAATTTTGGTAAAATTCCAGTTCCGGGTACCGGCCGCCATATTTTTGACTCTATTTTTGTACCAGAGATCGTCAAATTGTCTCCAAGTGATGTTTACAATTTGCGCTTCGTTTTGTATTAAGTTTATACCCAATTTCAAAGCATATTTTGATCAAAAAAAGGTTTGAAATCTTGTTAAGATGAATACAAATAAAAAAAATTAGAAAATAAAAAATAGAACAAGGTTTGCTAGAAAACTGGGTTCTGGTTTCTAGAATTTGGCGATATCGCTCACGCTTGGCGTGCCCACTGAACTTGGTTCGGCGGACCCCCTGAACTGGGATTTAGTCCAAACTTTTTTTTTGTGTATTAATTGATTTTTCATTATAAATTATATTTCGCTATTATTTTATAGAAAAAAAGCTTAATTGATTTTCTTAAAATAAATCCTATTAGATTATTTAATTTTAAAATCATGTTGCATTTATTTACTAGGTTTAAGTGAATTCAAAAATTAAATATATTTAAAGGGCTGTTAAAATTTCGGAAAGGAAAAAAGTGAATAATTTTCAAAGAAGCTGAGTGATTTAGACACAAAGGAAACGAAGAGAAAGACATGATGTTGAAGTTATGGTAAGACGATTCCTTAAAGGTAAAATATTATTTTGATGTGTTTTTCTTGTTTTTTCTTGGAAGAGGTATTTTTCCTGATTCTTTGTATTTGGATTTAAGGGGTGGATTATTCTACTTATGCTCAGGTGTTAACATGTAATTTAGAATGTATTGTAATAACTTCAAATCAGTTAGCTAGAAAAAAAGTTAGTAATTACATTAAAAAGGGATCTTTTCTATAAGTTCTAAAACTTGTTGATGTTTATGGTCTATTATTAAATAAATTCTTATAATTCAATATCCTCAATAATGGTTAAATTGCAAGAATTAATTTTTTAGGGCTTTACATTGGGAAGTATCTGGATTCTTGTGGGGCAACGAAAAAATTTGTATGAGATCATTTGTTTAAAAAGGATAAGATGGATTGCATCTCGGGTTGTTTGATAGTAATAATGTGAGATACTCAAACCTATGAGATGAAGTTTTATCTGTATACTTCGACCATTCGTCTCGTGGTAAGGTGCCAAGTTGAGATGAAACACAAAATTAAATTTGCTAATTTTTGTGTCACATTAGTAATTGTTCCTAAAAACTGTTATGACAGCAGTTCCTTTTATTTAAAAAAATTGATCGAAAAAGGGATTCTAATTTTTTTTACAAATATCGGCACTTGCTTTTAACCATACAATGCAATGATTTTTTATATCGGAGAACCATAAAGGTAGAGCAACAACGTTGCCTATTAGAGTACACTACTCAAATACATCCATGCCTTACTCGTGAATTGAATCCAAACGTAACGGGTGGGATCACAATACGCTAACAACTGCACAATCTGGGCGCACTCTCAAACATTACATTGTTATACTATTTCTTCCCTTACTACATCTCTATTTGGAGTTCTCAGATACACCAAAACAGGAATAAACATGATAATTTCCATTTTCACTTTCATCATTCTTGGGAAATGATGGCGATACACACCAATGGGTTTGTTGCTTGAAAATGTTTGTTTTAGACTACTATCTGTTTTAGACACAGAATCCAAATAAGATAGAGTTGACATCAAATTTTTGACTTCATCTTATGTTAACCCTCCGCTACGAGCTATTTATATTGTGATGAATGATTAGTAAACTAACACAAATAGTATCCAAACAATTTCATCGAAAAATTAAAATCAGGAATTTAAAAAAATCTCTCATTTCTCATTTAGAAGAAACAATACTGTTTCACAAAATAGGTTTCGTAGAATTACAAAACACGTGACTTACAGGAGACAATTTTCCTGAATACATCCCTTTCTTTACCATCTATCTGGCAAATACAAATATAAATATCTTACATAATGCAAAATTAAAAACAAGTGAGATAACTGACAACCATTTTAATTGAGAGTGAAAAAGATTTACAAAATATCAAGTAAGGATAAAGATGTTTTATAAAAACTAGAGCAGTTATTAAAGCCATAAATTTAATATCTCGTCCATGTGTTAGACTTAGGTATTGAATTGAACTCCTACTAAGGTTATAGTGCTAAAAATACCAGTATTTTTAAACTGCTTTAGTTATTCTATTAATTTTTTCTTACATTTATTTGTATCACCTGTACAGTGTTTTACAACTAACTGTATTATTAATAATTATTAGTGTAAATTTGGATATATTTCACTTTAATGGACAATATCTAATGAGCTGGTTATACTGTATACAAATACTCAAAGCTATAAATTAAACAATAAAGATAAGAGAAAATTACTTTAAATTCAGATTTTTTTAATTA
>CM063504.1:78334277-78339277 GCA_032207245.1 Pardosa pseudoannulata
CAAATAATTTAAGACTTTTTGACTATTTTAAAGCATTAGGGTGAAGATGATGTTAATGGTAACAGCGGACAGGAAGGAGAAATATTTTAGTTTTTAGCGATTTTTTATAATCATCAAAGAGAAGATTTATTGCTATGTATATACTCTGAAGCATATCATCTTTCACATTTGTACTTGATTTCAGGCATTTTTGTGACATTTTACAATGTTTACTTCATAAAGTACAATAGGTAAGTTTATATATTAGCGAAATAACACAATTTCGTAAGTATACAGTTTAAACAAATGTAATTCGTTTTGATTCAATTAATAATATTTTATTTACTTAAGAAAAGTTGAATTATTGATATAATGTTTGTGAATTGTCCTTAGCTAAAAATTCTATTTAACAAAGTGTAATTTCTTTTTTAAACAGATGAACTACTAATAACTAACTAGTTCTTTGAAATTTGTGAGTAAATTAGAAACTTCATTACTGAATGACATTAGATATTAGTGCAAGCACTGTCTGTGTAAAACTTCACTGACACGTAATCAAAATACTTATGTAAGTGTATTACCCATATTTATGCCCTTTGAAATGAATGGTGAGGATGAATTGAGACTCTTTACACCATTAGGTAAAGGAATAATTGGTGGACAACAAGTGCTAATAAAAACGAGCTAACTATATTAAAAATGGAAGCTGAAGAATGAAAAAGTTGTTCATTTTTAATGGTAGCTCTGTATTAAAAATAACTTATTAAAGATCATGATCATTGTTACAAGTGTTTAAGACTTAGTGCAAGGAAAGAATACGACTATATATTTATGTTTAATCATTCTAGACCCATAACATTGATATCTGTTATATCCCCCCTCAAGTCCTGCAGACAGCCTTAAAGTGTGCACTTGTAGCCTGCAAGGAGGTGTAACTGGGAGGAGTGTGTGAAGTACATCGGGAGTGTATACTCCTGGTAGGGTCACCCAAGTGGTGAGGGCCACTTTATTATGCCCAGCTACGCTTTGTAGGTGAAGGAGCTAATTCAGTCTTCTGCCTTCGAGTTCTCCGGGTCTCTGACCTTCAGAAGCTGTTCCACTTTTCATTTTGTTATGAGCCTTACGTCTTCAATTGCTCACACTGCATCACTTGTCACGCAGAATAATTAGGAGTGCGCCGAGGTTTAGGTAGAGGGTCTTCTTTGAAAAGTATACGACGGTTTCCAATTAAGTATCGATCCTTAAAAATCCTGCACTATAATATCACCATTAGTAGGCTTGCAAGTGGACAGATTAAATGTCTCTCTTTTCATAAGGGGAAAAAGCCTATTTGCTATTTTTGAAATGCAACTCTGCGCAGTCCTCTCCGGACCACTTGATGAACTGTGTGGGTCACGACAGGGAAGACATATTTTTCAGTCCTCTTCTGGTTTATGATTATTTGATGATTTCTGAGCTCTTGGACCTGGTCTATTGCTACTAGATCGGGAGGAATAAGTCAACAACAATAACGTCTGTTATTTTGAAATCTCTTATTATGTTTGCAATCAAAAAGAGAGGTTCTCAACTAGATGTTATAATCATACTATACACAAAATTTGAACTTTCTATGTCAAACGTTTTTCAGGTTATATGCGGCCAGTGTTAATAATCAGTTTGAAATTCCTTATATATTGTTAATTAATCAAAAAGGAAAGTGTACAACTAAGTTTTGAGACATCCTAAATACAAAATTTGAACTTTCTACGGTTAACTTTTTAGTATACTCTGTTAATATTTATTATATTGAAATTTCAAGTTATCTAAAGTTCTGATTGCAATCAAAAGGAGAGGTGTACAGCTCAGTGTTATAACTATCCTAAATACATAATATTAACTTTCTATGGCCAAATCATTTCTCAGTTATGCGGCAGTGTTAATATCTTACTGAAATCTTTAAATGTTTATTGATAATCAAAAGGAGGTGCACAATCTAGGTTTTAACAGTTCTAAATACAAAATTCACACTTTCTACGGTTAACTGTTTTTTAAGTATGTCAGGCAGTGTTAATATTTGTTACTTTGAAATTCCTCATTATGTAGAATGCTAATTGCAACCAAAGGAGGGGGTGCGCAATTAGGAGTTATAACAATTCTAAATACAAAATTTGAATTTTCTACGGCTAATCATTTCTCAGTTATGTGGTCAGAGTTAATATCCGCTGTACTGAAACTTCAGGTTATATTGAGTACTGATTACATTCAAAAGGGGAGGTGCACCAATACCCGTTCTAATGTTCATAAATACAAAATTTAAATTTCTGACAGCCAATCATTTTCGACTTATGCTCAGAGTCTTAATTTTCACCAGTGTTAAATTTCTGGAGTGTTAACTTACTCGTAATATTGAGTGCTGGCTGCAATCGTAAAGGAGGCTTAACTTTGACATAAGAATTAAAAACACACAACTTAGATATCCTACATTTAATTGTTTTTGGCTTATTGATAATACACGTGATATCTACATAGAGATGTTACAACAAATCTAGTTTAATTTCTCTCGGGGATGGTTGAAATTAATATTTAAGGTTTCAAAAATAAAATTACTTGGTACTGAAACATACTGAAACATACGAATATTGATTCTGGCATCTTAAAATGTTTTTCCTTAAATCAGCAATTACTTTTACGATTAAATACTTTTTTATTTTGTTTGTATAAAAAAATGCTTGTTTGGTAACGAGATATATATAGCAATTTTTTCTCTTACAGAATTTCAAATTTTCAATTTCTAAATTATTCAACAGCAATCGTTCAGATAAAATGGGAACGTAAATCAATTTCTTTTGATCGGTTAAATATGAGATGCGGTTAAATGTGAGAAGGTTTGATGCATTATGTGTTGATAGTTAATTCCTTACAGTGTAAAAAAATGTTGAAGTGTTAAAGAACATCTTAATTGTCTACATTTATTTAAAAAAAGTAATACGTATATTTTAATCTATTCGTATTTATAATTTTCCTTTATTTTTTATCCTTCAGTTTGTTCAAAAATGCTTGTTTGGTAACGAAATATTAAATTAGCAATTCTCAAGAATTTCAATTTTCAATTTCCTAAATTAATTCCCTAACAATCGTTTTTCACATAAATGGGAATTTAAAATCAATTTCTTTTGGACGGTTAAATATGAGAATTAGTTAAATATGGGAAGGTTTGATGCATTATGTGTTGGTAGTTAATTTATTACAGAAAAAAAAATCTTGAAGAGTTGAAGAACATCTTAATTGACATCTGTATTTATTAAAAAAGTAATAGGTATATTTTAACCTATTCGAATTTAAATTTTTCTTTATTTTTTATCCTTCAGTTTGTTGAATAGTTCAAAAATGCTTGTTTGCTAACGAAATATTAACATTGCATTTTTCCTCTTACAGAATTTCAAATTTTCAATTTCTAAATTATTCGCCCAACAATCGTTTTTCAGATAAATGGGAAAGTAAAATCAATTTCTTTTGATCGGTTAAATATGAGATGCGGTTAAATGTGAGAAGGTTTGATGCATTATGTGTTGATAGTTAATTCCTTACAGTGTAAAAAAATGTTGAAGTGTTAAAGAACATCTTAATTGATATCTACATTTATTAAAAAAAAGGAATACGTATATTTTAATCTATTCGTATTTATAATTTTCCTTCATTTTTTATCCTTCAGTCTGTTCAATAGTTAAAAAAATTCTTCAAATTTTCAATTTCTAAATTAATCACCCACCAATCGTTTTTCACATAAATGGGAATTTAAAATCAATTCAATTTGGACTGTTAAATATGAAATGCAGTTAAATATGGAAAGGTTTGATGCATTAAAAGCCATATTCACAAAAATTGTGCTATCCAGGATCAAAGAACGGAGCAGGGATTCGGTAGATCAACGATCACACGGTATTAATTGTGACTTAAATTGGTGTCATATGCACCATGAGTGGATTCCCTGATCTATAAGGCCCTTACTCTGGTAGTTGCTGTTCGGTTTGAAACTTCGTTGTGACGTTATTTGGACGTCAACTTGAGGCCATTGTGGGAGCAAACGATCAAGCTGAAGTCTAAGTGGCTTCACAACTAAGGTTCGAAACGAACCGCAACGTCTAGAGTAAGCCCCTAAGGCGATTTCACGCAGTAGGGCAAATTCTCAAATTATGACAATTCTGGTTTTAGTTTCAAACGGAAGGTCAGTTTATTATTTGTCTATTGGCTGTTTTAAACATGAAAATGAATGTGGAGGTCATTATAGTAGTTCGTGACGTTGCTAGAAATTGCCTTATAGATTATTTTTTGCAAATATGTAAGCCATGTTTTGATTGATCAAAAAACAAGATTCTCATGCTAAGTTGATTTACATATTTACTCAACCAGACATAAATATTGTTTGACAAAATTATAATCCTTGACTAAATACAGATCCTTGACTAAATTCAAGGATCTGTAGTTTTACTGATATTTTCTCACGAAATAAGAATGGAAGAATATAAAAGGAAGAATTTTGATGAAATCGAGGCAGAATCTTTTCTGATTTCAATCGACAAATTCAAACATATTATAGAAAATAAAAAAAACAGATAGTGCTACTAATCGAGATAAACAGAAATTTTTCTGCAGAAGATAGAGAATTATTCTTTTCCAAAGGAGCTGAAATCATATCATCTAGCAGTGGAATTAATGATTCAGCTGTATATTTATTAAAACGATAACGCGACCGAAAGTCCACATCATCCAAACAGTTCAAATCATTTGTTCTATATGGATGCATAAATCTTTTCATGCGGTTTTCTGTTATTTCCATTATTTCCAACAATTGTAAAACTTCGATATCTTCTATATCTGGAAATATATGTGTTATGTTAGTTTTCAACTGAGAGCGCATGCGTAAAATGTAGTATCCTTGGATTAGTCAATTAATCCTCCAAATTTGGGGGATCAGAAACAGGGAATTAAAATCAGCTGAAAGCCACGGGTTCTCTTTGAAGAATATGAAAATGCTGATTCGT
>CM063504.1:78346777-78364277 GCA_032207245.1 Pardosa pseudoannulata
TGTCAAAACCTGTGCTTCCTATTCTATCACGTAATATGGCAAGATCTGTTACCTTTGCTAATCAACGTACAGTAGTAATACAGTAATGTAATTTAGGGTTAAGCTTATATTTTACAATAAAAAAAGTTTGAGCAAATTTAATATAAGACAAATTCGATTATAAAAACTGAATAATGTTATAATACGCTTATAATAGAAATATATAAACATGCCAATGACTCGAACTGAACTGTGACGAATTTAGAGAGTTATTCACGAAAAATAAATCTTTGTTTAAAAGTAATATATTAAGTTCACCGTAGCGAAGCACGGGCAAACTTGCTAGTATTAAATATTAGTTAAGTGAACCAACGTAACTAATATTTTCTGTCGAATTATTTTGAAAATCTTTGACTCATTTAGTTTTACTATTAACACATTGTACGTGGGGCACGTACTAGTACGTTTTCTGACGATTGATATTTGAGCGCGGGTCACGTACTAGTACGGTTTACTGTAACAACAGGGTTTGTTTGTGGCTACAAATAACGGTATATACAAGAAAACCAAGCCGAACGTTCTTGTCTATTTCATAGATTTTGGAAAAATTTAGACAAATAAAAACTAGTTTTTACATCAGTCGATGCGGTATCACAGAACGGGAAGGTTGATTAAAAAATACAATTTAGATTTAAAATTAACTTTTTATTTATCCTTGCGGAAATGATATATATGTCTATTTATATATTACATATATGTATTTGCATTTATATATATATATATATATATATATATATATATATATATATATATATATATATTTATTTATTTTTCTATTTATATATCTGTTAATATATTTCAATATAAAATACGAAAAGTTGGTTAAAAAATTAAATAATTTTCTATCTATTGAGATTTAACTGAATAACTAAACTTAACTCAAAACCCCCGATTCCTGTACAATTCCGCTGCGAAATGTAGCTGCACACAATTTGTTAATAAATTCATAGTTTAATTATATGAATAACACTGGATTAATTATCTATAATTAAATTTACAACTAAATTATCTGCCTTTAAAATTTCTTAGCTACTTCCCAATAAAATACGATGTTCTACCATTAAGTTATCTTATACTGCTTTATCCGTTTCGTGGGATTTGGAAAAATTACTTCCCACCTCATGATCTCCCAAAATTTAAAGAATTTTTTTTGATGTAATGAAAGATACTTGCCAGAAGGGCAAAACCTACTAAAGACTAGCTACCACCCCGTATCAAATTAGCTCATTAGCTAATACACTAACATTCCTGAAGAAGCTTTCTGAACAGGAGTACTAGAATTTTATTTATATTTCATATAATATAATACGCTCAGTCAGTTGTAAGATGCAATATTTTCAAAGTTCTATTTAGATTTTTACAAATGTAGATGAACTCTGTATTATAATATGAAGATCTAAACAATCTGTGATGGAGGACTTTATCTCCCTTGAACTGATAACTAAAGTCATGGAAGTTACCATCAACACTTACAAAGCTAAATACCGGGTGGCCATAATTAATCTGACAGTCCCCACAGTGTTCTGTAGCGCGATCTATTTGCGAGAATGACGTCACATTTTTTTAGAAAGAATAAACAAGATGGAGGACGAAGGATTCCGCGAAAATCAAATTAGTTCCAAAAGTTACTGCCAGAGGAATATTTGGAGCTGTGTTATAGAAAAAAGAGTGTTAACAAATGCAAATTAATAAGGAATAAAATTGCCTTTTATTATGCACATTTTCTGATTTGGTTTAAGTGCAATATGGCAACACTTTTAAAAAAAGCATAAAATCTACATAAACACCGATAAAGTCTCGTGATCTGAATTACTACGTATTCTGAGCGAAAGAAGTTCTTTATTCAAATTTCACGTTACATCCATTGGCACAGTTAAAAAATTAATTTCCGTATTTTGTTTTGCATTTGTTGACACTCTATCTTCTATAAAACAGCGCCAAATATTTCCCTAGCTGTGACTTTTGGAACAATCTTTCGTCCTCCATCTTGTTTAATCTTCTTACAAAATGTGGCGTCATTCTCGCAAATAGATAGCGCTACAGAACACTGTGAGCACTGTCAGTATAATTATGTCCACCCGATATATGAAGATAAATAATAGGGTTATTAATGCATCGCCACTGCGTGGGAATAATTACAAATTTGAAGCTGTCAATGAATTTAAATAGCTTCGAACTATTTTAACTTGCAAAATTGACATAAGTACTTAAATTCCTAGAAATGACAAACAAGGCTACTTCAGAAATAAAGACACTTAAAAAAGTTCTTAAACAGAAAAAGTAATATCCATAAAATATTTCTACTATCTGAGATCTTATATGTTACTTAGTGCTGGTCCCTTAATAAATTAGAGGAGAAGAAATTGATAAAATTTGAAAGAAAGATACTCAGAATTGTTAGAGCGTTAATGAAAACCACAAATGTTATGCCCTATATAATCAAGAATATTTGAAAAATATAAAAAAACCTGACATAGTTAATGCTAATAAAGCCAATCGTATTCCATGTTTGAGACACGTTTATTAATTTGAAGAGAAAAACCCTACACAAAAAGTAACATTCTCTAAACCTGAAAGATTAAGAAAAAAGATCGACCACTGACTAGGTGACTGTATGCAAGAGGATATGGCAACCCCTGCCATGGCTCGACGATTCTTAAAGAAGTATCCGTAGGGATCACATCATATATAAAACCATTCTCAGAAGGGATTCACAAGGTGCAGTTAAATAAAACAACCAGATCTAGACACAGGCATTTATTTAAGATAGTATAATGAATGACGTAGATCTCTAGATATAAAACTGAACTAACGTTACAGAAGTTTAAAATACTGAAAATACATACAAGTTACATAAACAAATATCAGCACCTTCGATGCAACCGAGTTTTCTGTTACTGTCAAACTGACTCTTATATAAACAGACAACATATACAGATATTTTCATATTAGAAAGTTGCTGTGTTGTGACAAATAAAAATACGATAATTATAAAACTTTAGTCATAACAAATATTAATACAGAACAATGAATTCATGTTACAAAAATATGGAAAAATACATTACAATATTTAAAATATATATAAGGCACTATTTACAAAGACTGAGCATTACGTGAACGGCCTTAATCAGAAATGATGCATAGGTCATCAGTAAAACGAGGCAACGACTTGAGTTGGTATTGCGTAATCACCACAAGAACTTGAAGAAAATTGGCATAACAAACTGGAAAGTCATGTCGCCGATTAGGGCATAACTGTGGTAACCTTAGCCTGTTATAGACCGTAGCGCCCAAGAAGAAAATGAATACGGCTAATCCGTATTGGAAATCATATGTTAAAGTTGGTTTCCAACTGTTGATAATGCAGGAAATGCAAGAATATCCGCGATATGTGTATGGAATATGTTTTTCAATAGGTATTGCAACATGCTTTTAATCTCAATAAATGGAATTATCTTAATTCCGTAAGTGGTTTAATTGGAAGTATACATTTAACCACTGCGATAGAAAATTAAATATAAAATTTACAAAATAAAACGCATCTTATAAAATGCTTTTTAATTCATAGTAAAACACAAAAAACTAGGATAGATTCAACAGAAAAATAAATGGCCAGCGAAAACGTCAAATTCAGCTATAAAAATCATATTAATTAAATGTAATGGGTAGTCAGACATTAAAAACTATAATTCAAAATTCTAATTAATTTATAAATAAGTTGAAGAAGAATAGTAAGGATATAATTTTTCTTAATTTATTATTTTTAAAGTTGTGGAAAATACATTTAGAGCTGTCAAATAAGACTAGATTCTTTGAGATAAAAAAAGCTATTTCCAAATGTATAATTGTATATGTAATACAAACATATATTAACATATGGTATGCGGGACACGTACTATTACGGGTTAGTGTAACAACATGATTAGTTAGTGGGTGCAAAAAAAAAACGGTACATACAGGAAAACGAAGTGTTCTTGTCTAATACATAGATTCAAATGAAAATCATCAGTCTATGTGGAACCACAGAAAGGGAAGGTTGATAAAAAAAATCAATTTAGGTTTAAAACTAACTTTTCATTTATCCTTGCCATAATAATATTATATATATATATATATATATATATATATATATATATATATATATATATATATATATATATATATATATATATATATATATATATATATATATATATGTATATATATGTATATATATATGTATATATATATAAATATATATATGTATATATATTTATGTGTGTGTGTTTATTTGTCAATTTATATATTTGTTTATATATTTCAATATAAAATACGAAAAGTTGGTTAGAAATTAAATAGTTTTCGATCTATTGAGATTTAACTGAATAACTAAATCTATGCTCAAAACTAAAATTACGCCAGCTCCCGGTACAATTCCGCTGCGAAATGTACCCGCACACAGTGAGTTAATAAACCTATATATATATATATATATATACAGTAATCTTCCTACGTAATTCAAGCTCATTTCGACACACACACACACACACACACACACATATATATATATATATATATATATATATATATATATATATATATATATATATATATATATAACAAAACAATATTTCTAAAACGAAAGTGGACAAAAAACTATTACAATTTTCAAAACTTGTATAATGTTTAAAGAATATTATAAATTTATTAACATTAAAAGTCTAAAAATATAAGACGTAGATTTTAAGTTCAAAACAAATTAGTTTTAGATTAAAAAAATTCGTAATATTAAATATTTGATAACGCATTCACTTTATCTAATATTTACAGTTGACTTTCTTTGAAAAACTGTGATTAATATTTTAGTTTTAATATTTTAAAATTAATAGTATAACTCCAAGAAACACATCGAGTTATGTATTTGTAAATTAATTTAAAATTAAATAAAGCATATAAAATTCAATCGTTCTTAAATAATAAATTACAACATCCTGTAAAAATGTCTAACCTTCGCTTGAAATTACTTTGTACTGTTTTAAATTCAAGTACAATAATTGTGTATAATACGAATTAATGGATTAATAAAATATAAGGAGAAATAATACAACGAAAAAATAATTACTGAAATTGAGTATTTTGCAAATTAATTCAAAAGAAAAGCTAGTTTATCAGTTAGTAAAAATATTATTTTTCTTACTGTGTTATTTTTAAATTTGTACAAAGAGAAAATGAGATGTGATTTTCCCCGTAGTAAAATAATGCTACAATTTTCAATATGAATAATAAGTGACTTGAGAAAGAAACATTGTGGGTTAAATATAAACGGTAAATGGAGTAGAAATGCTTTAAATAGAATTTACAGAATACCACCAGTACTTTAAATATGGCGTTTTACGGTTATTCGAAACTAGATTACAAACTTATAAATGCACTGAAAATGAATTACAATACATAAAAATGAAATTACATAATATTTAATTTAGGAAGCATATTCTCTTACAGATTTCTTCCTTTCGTACTAAATTAATTTTGAGTATTTGTGTTATTTATAAAGTATTTTAGGTATGAATAAATTGACATTTATAGTATCATTTACATTTGTAATCATTTATTATTAACAATACTCCACACGCGAGTTCTAGGTAATCAAAAGAGTTGATATATTTCTTTGTTAGACTCTATAAACGTAACTGAAATACAAATCTTTCTTTTGCTTTCATTGAAACATTTTTTCTTAAACTTTACGATAAATGAATATTAAATCCCTCTTTTCATGTTTAAATTTAAACGAGTATTTTATAAATCGAATATAAATAGCTTCTTTACAAAATAAAATGTTATTTACTTTTGTATATTCGCACCTTACATGTAAAAAAAAATAACAGTTAATTTATCGAACCAGTTTTTATTCAATACTTAGTTAGTTAAGTCTAAAACCCGAGACAGACAGAATTTTTCTCGACTTAAAAGAAAAAAAATAATACTAGACTTCTCAATACGAATAACAAAGATTTGTGAATGAACCCTTGTAAGTGTAATATAAAATGTAAAAAATAAAGTAGAAATGCTTTAAATAGAAATAACAGAATACTACTAGTACTTTAAAATTGGCTTTTTATAGTTACTCGAAACTAGATTACAAATATAGAAACACACAGAAAATAAAATACAATACATAAAAAAATACATTATTTTTAATTTAAAAAGCATTTTCTCTCACATATTTCATTCTTTCAGACTAAATTAATTTTCACTACTTGTGTTATTTATAAAGTATTTTAAGTATAAATTAATTAACATTTATAGTATCATTTACATTTGGAATCATATATTATTAACACTGCTCCACACACGAGTTCTAGGTAATCAAAAGAGTTGATATTCTTGTTGGTTAGACTCTATATACTTAACTGAAATACAAATATTCTTTTGCTTTCATTGAAACATTTCTTCTTAAATTTTAAGATAAATGAATATTAAAACCCTCTTTCTATGTGTAAATTTAGACGAGTATTTTATAAATCAAATGTACATAGCTTCTTTATAAAATAAAATGTTATTTACTTTTGTGTATTTACACCTTACATGTCAAAAGAAACAGCAGTTAATTTATCCAACCAGGTTTTCTTTAATACTTGGTTAAATCTAAAACCCAAGACAGAAAGAAATTTTCTCAATTTAAAAGAAAAAAAATAAAACTAGACTTCTCAATATAAATAACAAAAGATTTGCGAATCAACCCTTGTTAGTGTGATATAAAATGTAAAAATTGAAGTAGAAATGCTTTAAATAGAATTTACAGAATGCTACTAATACTTTAAAAATGAGGTTTTACAGTTATTCCTAACCAGATTATAAATATAGAAACACACAGAAAATAAATTACAATACATAAAAAATACATTATATTTAATTTAGAAAGCATATTCTCTTACAGATTTCTTCCTTTCAGACTAAATTAATTTTTAGTACTTGTGTTATTTATAAATTATTTTAAGTATGAATCAATTGACATTTATAGTATTATTTACGTTTGTAATCATATATTATTAACACTACTCCACAAGCGAGTTCTAGGTAATCAAAAGAGTTGAATTTTCTTGTTGGTTAAACTCTATAAACTTAACCAAAATACAAATATTTCTTTTGCTTTCATTGAAACATTTCTTCTTAAACTTTACGATAAATGAATATTAAAACCCTCTTTCCATGTTTAAATTTAAACAAGTATTTTATAAATCGAATGTAAATAGCTTCTTTACAAAATAAAATGTTATTTACTTTTGTGTATTTGCACCTTACATGTCAAAAGAAATAGCAGTTAATTTATCGAACCAGTTTTTCTTTAATACTTAGTTAATAAAAGCTAAAACCCGAGATAGAAAGAATTTTTTTCGACTTAGAAGAAAAAAAAACTATTACCTCTCAAGATAGATAGTTTAGTTACGGGCTGGGGACACGGCTGTTTAATTATTTAAGAAATTTAGATTAAAAGTGCTTTAGAAAGAAGTTAAAAAACTGATATTTTTTTTTACAGATAAAAAAATTTAAAACTGCTTTTTGCATATAAATTGAAAAAAAATACATTATGCATCGGAAACTTTTAAATTCAATTTCCCCAAAACTATTTGGCTATCGATTTCATGCGACTTCTGAGATGGGCATGCATTATTAAACAACCATCGCTACTTGAGCTCTTTCATAATTTAAACCTCCGAGATTATTAGTCGATAAGAAATGTGAGGCAGATAACTTTATTTATATGACATCTTTTTATGTTGCACTAACGAATATGTATTTGATTCTAATACATTTCCTTACAGAATAATAATAATAAAAAACATTCTGATAGATTTTGTTTTTATGTTTATATTTTTACTTGAAGATGTTCGTACACATTGTTAGAATTTTTAAAGATCTAACAATTAATGTATAATATTAAAATAAACGTCAGCTGATAAAAAAATAAAATAATTGAGACTTTAAATTGCACACATGTTATAATAATATTTCCGAAGAAAACTAAAATAGGAAGAAAGCATAACCTAAGGTTATACATAGGTTGAAATGAAGAATCTCATTTTACTTTCAAGAAACCACTCATCGCAAAAATAGCTTTTGTACACTAAAAGAAGTGCTTATCTCTGTATAAACACATGTAATATGGTAGTTTCACAGGATAAATCGTATCCTTGTTTTGTGGTGCGGGAATTTTTCAAAAGAAAACTGCAAGCTGATGTATATCATAAACTGAGGATATACAGAGGTTGTTCAGTTAGAAACCTATTGACAAAACACTACACATCACAAAAATGGCTTTTGTAGTATGAAAGAAGTGCTGATCTCTGTATAAATAAAATATGACAGTAGGTAATGCACAGATGTTATAAGATAGTTCACAGGATTAAGTGTATCCTTCTTTTGTGGTGACAGGAATGTTCCAAAAGAAAACTAAAAGTTCAAGCATATCCTAAACTAAGGATATACATAGGTTGTCCAGTAAGAGACCTATTTTATTGTCAAAGCACCACTCTTCACAAAAATAGATTTTGTAGCATAAAAGAAGTGCTGATCTCTGTATAAACAAAATATGACAGTAGGTAATACGCAGATGATATATGGTAGTTTCTCTGGATAAAGCTTATCGTTGTTTTGTAGTAACATGAATGTTTCAAAAGAAAACTAAAAATTGAAGCATATCATAAACTAAGCATATTCTCAGGTTGTTCAATAAGAAAAACTCATTTTATTGTCAAAACCCCACACACCACAAAAATAGATTTTGTAGCCTAAAAGAAGTGCTGATCTCTGTATAAATAAAATATGACATGAGATAATGCACAGATGTTATATGGTAGTTTCACAGGATTAAGTGTATCCTTCTTTTGTGGTGCCAGGAATGTTTCAAAAGAAAACTAAAAGTTCAAGCATATCATAAAGTAAGGATATACATTGGCTGTTCAGTAAGAAACCCATTTTATTGTCAAAACACTACACAACATAAAAATGGTTTTTGTATTATGAAAGAAGTGCTGATCACTGTATAAACAAAATATGGCAGTAGGTAATGCACAGATGTTTTATGATAGTGTCACAGGATTAAGTATATCCTTCTTTTGTGGTGCCAGGAATGTTTCAAAAGAAAACTAAAAGTTCAAGCATATCCTAAACTAAGGATATACATAGGTTGTTCAGTAAGAAACCTATTTTATTGTCAAAACACCATACATCACAAAAATGGCTTTTGTAGTCTGAAATAAGTGCTGATCTCTGTATAAACAAAATATGACAATAGGTATTGTAATGCACAGATGTTATATGGTAGTTTCACAGGTTAAATCGTATCCTTGTTTTGCGGTGTAAAGAATGTTTCAAAAGAAAACTACAAGTTGAAGCATATCATAAACTAAGGATATTCATAGGTTGTTGATTGAGAAACTCATTTTATTGTCAAAACACCACGCATAACAAAAAAAAAAAAAAAAAAAAAACTTTTGTAGTCTGAAAGAAGTGCTAATCTCTGCATAAACAAAATATGACAATAAGTAATGCAGATATGTTATATGGTGTTTCACAGTATTAAGTGTATCCTTGTGTTGTGGTGCCAAGAATATTTCAAAAGAAAACTGAAAGTTGAAGAATATCATAAACTAATGATATTCATAGGTTGTTCAGTAAAAAATTCATTTTATTGTCAAAACACCAAACACTTCAATAGATTTTGTAGCCTAAAAGAAGTGCAAATCTCTGTCTAAACAAAATATGACATGAGATAATGCACAGATGTTATATGGTAGTTTCACAGGATTAAGTGTATCCTTGTTTTGAGATGCCAGGAATATTTCGAGAGAAATCTAAAAGTTGAAGAATATCATAAACTAAGGATATACATAGTTTGTTCAGTAAGAAAACTATTATTTTATTGTCAAAACACCATGCATCACAAACATGGCTTTTGTAGTCTGAAAGAAGTGCTGATCTCTGTATAAACAAAAGTATAATATAACTTTCTTGTAAGTATAATATAACTTTTAAACAATATTGTGTAAAATCATCTAATAATTTTTATAATAAAATAAATAGTCTATCTAATTAAATAATTGCAGAACTCCTATACTATGATTATAATAACCCGAGTAACTCTAATCGGCCGCGTGCCGCAATGTTTTACTGACAATAGATTGTCGATCTTAATTACCCTATTAGCTCTTATTACTTCATCCCCAGTCCCTCTTGTTATATGTTGTGCCGTAAAGTGATGAATTGTATTAACAAAAATAAATAAATAATACTAAAAAAATATTTTAAAAAATACTATGTGTATTTTTATTATTATGGAGCAGTATAGTGTACCTAACTGTGTTTAATGTTTAATATTTGACCGTAAGACTCCATCTAGTGTTTGGAACCGTGAATACTAACCACAACTTTCTTTTCAGGGTGTTAATCAGATATTTTGTATCTTTACAGGTAACATAAGCCACAGGTCTCACTGATTTCTCCTTACCCCCCTTCTAATGACCGGCACCTCTAAATTACTGTTATTCTAAATTTTTAAATCTAATAGTACCTTACAGTTTTTACCCTGCTTACTGTTTCCCTTTAGAATCAGGGATAAAGCCGTCTGGCTAAGGAGCCCCATAACTGTCCGTTTATATCGGAAGGGGTATAAACAAAATATGATAATAGATAATGCACAGATGTTGTATGGTGGTTTCACAGGATTAAGTTTATCCTTGTTTCGTTATGCAAGGAATGTACAAAATGTTTTCGAAATTACCATATATAGTGTGAATATATTTAAACGTAATAAAAAAATGTCACATTTATTTGTGTTTCATTTTATTTTGCATTAAATATTAGAGTTCAATTGTTTGGGAACAGAAACGCAATCAAGTAATCATAAACAAGGATAAGTACTAAGTATTCAAAAACTTCCATATCTGCCCAGAATCCTATTTATAGGACAGTAATTATCTCATCCTAAATTAATAGCGTGGAGTTTAATTGCATATTATATATAATTTAAGTGTTTAGAACATAATTTTAAAAGTTTTTAACAAAATTTCAAGTTTAAATTAAGTTGCGCTTTAACGGGTTAAAGAAACAGGATATTAACTTTTATATTAAAAATATTTAGACTACAAAATGCTGAAACTGGTTTTGATAGCTTGAGTGGATAAAAACAAAACTGTCACAGCGATATTAGAGCTCTCTATATAAATATTTTTGCCTAAATTTCTCGAATATTGAGAAAAAATGGAAACGTTAAAACTTTTCACTTTTGACAAATGCAGTGTGTGTGACATTTGAAGGTTTAATGTTGAATATTTTAGGAAAAGCTAAAATAATATAGTGAATATTGTTAAAAGTTATCCCAAGCATACATGTTTTATTTCTGATATTTTAAGAAATATATATGTATCTCTGGGAAGAACGGAATGCCCACAATTTGTATTTCTCTATCAATTTCTATTATAATTTAAAATTAAAAGAAAAATACATAAAATTATTTTTATTATTTTTGTTATTGCATGTAATCTTATTAAAACTATTCGGCAGTTAAATAGAAAGAAAAATATATAAAACTTCTTTTAATTTGAAGTTATTGCGTGTAATCTTATTAAAAATTAATCGTCAGTTAAATAAAAAGTAAAATATATAGAATCATTTTTAACCTGAAGTTATTGCATGTAATCTTATTAAAAATTAATCGGCAATTAAATAGAATACTTCCGAAATTATATTTATATTTCTTGAATAAAACTATGGTTAATATTTTATCCTTTGATCTACCTGTAGCTATAAATTGGATTAAACTCACTTCCAAGTTTCAGGATGGTTAAAAACTCAGCTGTTAATGTTATGATTTTCATTTCTGAGGCCCTTGAATTTTGACTGAAACTTATATATTTTTACTGCATTATAAATTAGAACCAAGACAGAAAAGATGAAGGAGTTACGAATATATAATGAAGGAATTTATAAGAAAATTTTTTAGTTAAGCTAAATTTTTTCAACGAATAAGGCTAATTGATGGTCAAATGGTAGAGCGCTGCCTTTCGCTACAGGGCTTTAAGCAGTAGGTCCCGGTCTCATTAGCCCTCATGTGCAAAACAGAAGACTGTATCTCTCCAATCTAAACGAAACCTTCAATGAATAAACGGATTTAGGCCTTGTAGGTATATTTTATTCTTAAATATGCATTTCTGATATGATATAAACACCAGTTTAAGAAGTCTAAGCTCTTTATTATCGTCGTAAAAACAATAGGACGTTCATAGAAATTTAATAAAATAAATTTTAAATTCACGGAGCAATTTTTACTGCATCTAAGACTCTTATGAATTGAGCCCACATTCCAATTTTTGAATTTTTGTTAGATTTCCGTGTTATAGATCACTTCCTTGATAATTTCCTGTATGTTGAACATTCTTAAGTGTTTTATGGAGTTCATGCCATATGATTCTCAGACCAGGGTGAAATGGTAAAATTTGGCACTAAATAGCAACGAAAATACATTAAAATACATTAATATTTTTAGATGTGTAATACTGTGACACAGTGCTCATAAAGAGTAATTTTTCTCCACTTTGGAACCATTCATCGAGTTGTGGCAGTAGTCTTGTTTCTA
This sequence comes from Pardosa pseudoannulata, assembly GCA_032207245.1. Classification (NCBI taxonomy): domain Eukaryota; kingdom Metazoa; phylum Arthropoda; class Arachnida; order Araneae; family Lycosidae; genus Pardosa; species Pardosa pseudoannulata. The sequence continues at coordinate 78,359,430 of CM063504.1, forward strand.
ACAGTGGTTTGTCCTAGCCGTGCTTGATGGTTCGTACCATGATGTATGTGTGACCAGTGTCCTGACCAAAATGACAGGCTACAACAAGACACTAACCAAATATTTGTCACTCAAAACATTTTCCAAATGATTTAAAAAATTTTAATATGGCATCAGTAAAAACCAGATTTGAACAAATTTACCTGCAATCAGAAGTAATCTCATTTAGAAAAAATATATCAAATGCAAGTGTTTCGATTTATTAAAACAATAATAAATATGCCAGGTGTAATACTAAATTGAAACTAATTCATAGAAGACAATATGTCTTTAAACGCGTTTAATTTCATTAGAAGATGATGTCTTCAAATGAGTGTGCAAGCGTTATGACATTAGAATTAGATCTGAAACTTTTATTACAAATACAATTGCTATAACCATTTAATTAAAATATTTTTATATGGATCTAAACCACCTCATAACACTTACAGACCAGTTTGAAAATGTCATTGACTGTGGAGATGTGCGTAGCGCTTAGAGAAGTGGTTCTCAAGGTCGGCGATACCATCCCTTGGGGTCGTTAAAACGATGCTGATGGCCAGTCAACTTGATTATGGCTGTAGGGCGGGAATGTGTGCAGGTTTTGTTTTTCAAATTTCATTTAAAAAATTCCAAATGTATTTATTACATTAATTATCTAATTTGCACAATTTTTACCAGTTTTAAAACAAACTTACGCGGTGGTACCAGAACCAGTTATTTTAATTTCATAAGTTCTGCTTAAAATTGGGCAGGCATTCAGGAAAATGTATATTATTAACACCTTTAATTTGGTTTGGTTTAAACCCTCGGTGGCAAACAGCCTTCCCTAAGGATTAGGCTTTCAAATGTTTACCACGAAACAGTTCACGCAACAGTAGAACTACAAAAAAAAATAATGAGAGAATATAGTTGTGAGTTATCATTTAAAAAAGTCCATAGTTTAAACAACTAAAACGAAACCCTGGAAGAAGGTAGTATTATGCTTGCCGTTAATGTCAAAGTAAAAAAAAAAGGTTAAAACTAGCGAAAGAACATTAAAAATTAAACCAAAACTAGAACGAAGCCCTAAGTTAGGTATTGTTAATTGGGTTACAAGATAATATTAGGAACAAGATGCTTTTACATAAGTTAACTTAGAGAGGGGGGTCTCCAAGCATGGGTCCAGCCCCGGAAGTGATAAAAAACAAACACTATACAGATATTTGAATTTGTGTTATTATGTACCAATGAGCGTTACAAACATCTTGAAAAACATGTACACTGAAAATTAACAAGAGAAAGGAACATAAATTGACAACAAAATAAAGATTTTGTTGAAATGAGAAATAATTTACAGAAAGTCAATCTATTTTTACTCGAGCTTTTAAAAAACAAAATTAATTTTTAACAATTTCATAAAAATATTTACAGTACAATAAAAAAGGCTTTACCATTTAGCTGGTGCAAGTGATTAGTTCACAGTTTTCAATCATCCATTAGATTAGTTTCTGTGCCTTACTGCGCAGGACTTTGTTTGTATGTAAAAGCTGGAACCACTTCAATTCCGCTCCAATTGGAGGCTCTTTAAAATGAAAATCCTTTGTTTACGGTCTATTTTTTCAACACGAGGGTTATTGATACTAGGACCTAGTTCTTAAAGCTACAAACATCTATACCTCAGTAGGACACGAAACCAGGTATTCCGGAACCAAAGTTCAGCGCCCTAACCCTTCGGTCATAGAGTTCGCCTGAGTGTCGTTGCTTCAGCGTATTTCAGTAACTAAAATTTGATTTTTAACTCTATTGAAGAAAATAACTTAAACATTTTGGCTCTTATAATTCGGTACTTCTCCTCCTCTACACTTTAACTTACGGGATTTTTACTAAGGGAGGTATTGAAAAATTTCGGCTTTATATTGAAGAGTTGAACACATTTTGCTTCTGTAAGGGCACAGTAGCTTAAAAAAGTTTAAGAATAACTGACTTAGAGGGTTAAAAATAATTTAAACTCGAAAATACAAAATTCTGAGCAGTGTCCCTAATAATATGGTTACCCAATGTAATTGTTGCCAAAAATTACGAACAATTAACTAATAATTTTATTCTGTGGGTTCTTACTATCTGTGTTAGTTTTAGTATTAAGAGTAGATTTTAAGGTCTAAATACATCGGCTAAAAATTATATATATTTATTTCATTCATTTATAATAAATAACATAGTTAATTAAAAAAAAGTAATGTTTCGATTATCCGTCATTCTACAGTTAATATAATTATGACCAAACCATGCAGTAAAATTCTGGATAAAAGTTTTTACAGGTGTTTTTTCAATCTAAACACATTTGTACTTAATGAATATTTGAAATACTCAAGCATATTATTTACTATTTTATACTTTTGAAACTTATTAACAATTTTTGCTATAGTATAGAAAAAAAAGTTAGTTAAAATTAATATGCTTCGAAATATATAATATTTTAATACTGAACTTTTGATAAAAAATATTTTTTGATAAATATATAGAGGGAAATTTAATATTCTCGGCTGTTATTACTTTTTTCAATTAATATTTCTTTTTAATTAATATCTTCTTCAAATGCTTAGTATAGCAAAATTTTATATCAAAAGTCTAATAGGAATTTATAAAGAAAATTTTGTTTCATTAAGGCAAACGAAGTATATTTAGAGTATTTTCAGAAAAGTATATTTTCAAACAATAATTTATAGCTCAAAATAAATTCCTATTTTAACTACTTTAATCCTAATGCCTTTTTTATTTTCTGGTAAATTGATCGGAAACAATGAAGAATATATCTGAGTCCTAAGATGCCTTAATAAGTTCCCTGTCGTGTATACAGCTAGTAGCGTATATTTAGATGGTCTACTGGAATGCGTGTACCCACCTTTGATTCACACTTAGATGTCCCATTAGGTGGTACTCTAAATGACTGAACTTCTAGTTCTTCTGTTTTGCCCCATAAAGCAAAGCGCTTTTATTGTTGCCACCTGGTGTCAAGAAACATAAATTCTAGTAGTTATTTACTTGTAGCTTTGAAAGTGAAAATGGTCTGCTAACTACCATTTCTTACAGATTTGAAATGGTAAAGTAAATAAAAATGATTGGCTTAATCCCGTAGACCTTTCTTACTTTCACTTATTGTTCTACTTAGTATCATTAACATAAGAAAATGTAGTTTACTCTCGAATGACTCTTAGTTTATACGAGTAAATAAGAATAAAAATGATATCCGAAATGTTGGTAATGTACGACACGGAATGTTTATTTAACCTTTGAATAATAGTTAGAAATTAAAACCACATGTCACACATTCTATTGAGAACGGCTTAGATAGTTAGACTTCAGTCCATATATATATATATATATATATATATATATATATATTATGTCAGGATTTAAATTGTAGATTAATTTTAAAAGATTTTAATTAAGGATTCTTTACTGAGAGTGACGTGGCATGATGAGTTAGCCACATAAATACGGCTCACGGGCAGTGATCTGAGCAGAGAGCAGTGTGCACATTCCACGGACAGAGATGTGGCTACCCGAAGCAGCTAAGCCTGCCTTTGTTAGAAGTTGGGTACAATATGCGACGCCATTGAAGATGATTGACGAGTAATGAGATTGAATAAAGGATGAAAACGATGTCAGGACTCTAGTGTAGTTTAGTGGAACGTGTTATATATATATGTATATATATATATATATATATATATATATATATATATATGTCAGGATTTAAAATATAGAGTAGTTTAAGAGATTTAATAAGGGATTCTTTTAATGGGAGTAACACGCCTCGAGTTATTAGCCACATAAATACGGCTCACGCGCAGTGATAAGGGCAGAGAGCGATAAGCAATTACTATAGACGGACCTGTGGCTCCTCGAGGCAGTGAAAACTGCCTTTGTTAGCAGTTGGTCGTCAATATGAGACGCCATTGTTGAGTAGCGTGTGAAATGGATTAATAAAGAGAAGAAAAATAATTACTTGAGAGAGGACTGATTTATATATTTTACTAGTGTGTTTACTGGACCACGATATATATATATATATATATATATATATATATATATATGTATATATATATTATATATATTATATATATATATATATATATATATATATATATATATATATTATATATATATATATATATATATATATATATATATATATATATATATATATATATATTTATATATATATATATATATATATATATATATATATATGTATAATGTGATTGTAAAGATAAAGTAATGTGGGTTTATTATAAGTTTTGAAGTTTTATGTAACCTTATTTATGTAGAAAAAAGCTTATAATGTTTTATATGTGTTACTATGTAATTCACTGTATGAAATTATGTTCAATATTTTATTTAGACAGCAAATCTCCATATACATCCTATCACCTCTAAATAAATTATACTTAAGATGAAATACTTTGTCTTTAAACTACTGTTTAAGCAATATTGATATTTTTTGCTAGCCAAATTTAAAGTATTAAACGATTAATTTAAACTTTCATTTCTTGCAACTTAGAAAGTGGTATTAAATTTAAATCCAAATAGTTTTATATTAGAAACCTGGAAGAGCAATGTAAATAAGCAATTGGTGTAGACCATTCTTTTTTTATTCAATACTCACTTTTTCAAAATTAATCTCATAAGAACAGAAATCGAGTTCCTTTGTATAAATAAAAATAAAAATTGAAATCCTTTAAAAAGTGTATTGAAATTTACAGCATTTAACCCTTTCAAAAATGACTTTAAAAGACAATACAAAATATTAGGATAATAATTTCTGACTTACATGCAAGTCACCTC
>CM063504.1:78369277-78371777 GCA_032207245.1 Pardosa pseudoannulata
AAATCGTTATGTTTATAATTATGTTGTAATTAATATTAACCTTCAAATAAATCTTACATGAAGAAAATCTATCCATTATTTTCATTATATTCTTTGAATCAATTTTAAATTCTTAGGATAAAAATCGAAATTTAAATCACTCTTTTCAGCTAAACAAACCAGAATGTCATCTACATATCTAATGTAATTAATTTTAGTAAGTAGTGGTGTACTATATCCATAATTATGGAGATATATGTCTGCCAATTTTGAAGATATTGCTATTTAATTGTGTTTATAAAATTACTTGTACTCTCTGTAGTTTATCATATATATTTCAAACTAAAAACCCGCTCAATCTGCGTATCAATCTACACCGTAGTTGTATGTACAAGTTTCTATGGTGATTCGACATTTTGCACAACATGGAGTCGATAGTATGCAGGTACCTATTGTTGATATCGTATCAGATAATTTATTACGTAATTGGTGAGAGCAGTTTCATATGAAACAGTTTAAAACTATATTTCCTTACGGTTTAAACAGTTTATTTTTCAATAAACCTTTCAATCCTGAAACTGTAAAAAAATCTAATGTATCATGTTTTATACACGAATCTAATAAATCTATTACTTGACATTTCCGTGGTAAAAATCGGAAAAAAATACATACATACATACATGTATGCATATATATATTCATATGTTTATGCTATCTAAGTTTGTTAAAAACTGTCCATTTACATATCAAAGAAAACAAACTTATTTTACATCTTTTTGTGTTTGATACGTAAATGCAAAAGTTATTCGTGTACGTTGTTGCATGAAATGGCTAATAATCTAATCAGAAGAATTTCAGACGTATGATAAGTAAGGAGGGAGATTATGTTCGAAACAGGAAAATTTCTTAATTCTTTTTCCAGATCGGAATTAAATTGAGTGACAGAAACAAATTGCCAAGAAAGAGGATAATGTTAATTTAAAAACGAAATAATATAAATCTATGGTTTAAGCGTTCAAAGAAATCTTACATAGATCCTTAATTAAACTTACTGTTTCGCCAGCCTAATATATTTTTTTTTTTACTTGATACAAAGATGTTGTAATTAAATCTGTGAAAACTTGAATATTATGTTTATCTGAAAAAGTACGTTGTTAGATATGTATCACCACTCGTAATAGACAACTGACCTTAATTTAGTGCTCTTAGAGAATTTTAAGGGGGATTTTTTTAAATTACTTAAAAAGCTATCTAGTTTACTGTAGTTATTATATGTTGAATTTAAATATATATGACAGAAATTATTCTTTTTTGAAATATAATTGAGATATATACAATTTCTTTATTAATCTTTAGATGGGATAAGTTAATTATATCAATCATACGTTCATTAAATAAATTAATAGCGTTACACAGAAAAATTAAATTTACAATTTTTTCGACAGCTTAATAAACAACTTTCTTTTTAATATATTACTTGATTCAAAACATTTGTATGTTTCACTAAATCTCTGTGAACATGAATATTATGTTTATCTGAAAAGTACGTTATTAAATATATATTAACACTCGTAACAAACAACTGATTTTAATTTAGTGCTCTTAGAGAATTTCGAGGGCAATGTTTTTGAAATTCCTTAACAAACTATCTAATTTACTGCTGTTATTACGTGTTGGATTTAAATTAAGTTGACAGAAATTATTCTTTTAAAAAATATAATAGAGATATGTACAATGTCTTTTTTATTATTTAGATGGGATAAGTTTGTTATAGCAATCAAACTTTTATTTAATAAATTACTTGATTTGTATGTTTCACTAAATCTGTGCGAACATGAATATTTCTTTTATCTGAAAAAGTAAATTTTTAAATATGTATGAACACTCGTAATAAACATAAAAGAAAGTGCAAGAGAAAACTTATCTCGGTAATATTTTTTTGTTTTGAATATGTCATATATTATAGATATCTTACACATAAAAACTAATCTAAAGAAAAGGAAGGATGTGTTCGAATAAACTACTTGGAAGGCAAAGCAAATGTGTATATCTACAGATAAAATTATTCTTGGAATATATAACTTTTTACAAATGAGTACAAAGTGGACCTAAGCACTTTCACACAAGAACAATAAAAATATCGGTAAATTGGTTTAGAAGGGCATTAATCGTTTTACAAAGATTGCTGTTTACAACTGTAGTCAGTAAAAATATTAAAATATGTTTACTAAGGTGTGCATACTTAAGATTTGTCGTCATAGTGGAACATGGTTTGTCAATAGAAAATTAATCCTTCTTTAGCATTTAGTATTTATATTACATAATAATCTAAACATCGAGATTTCTAGGTCCTAAAGAAAAGATGGAAATTGTAAATGTACGGGTTAGTCAATAAAAGTTTTACCGCTATAAGAAATTGTATGTTATATTGTTTTCTCTCTATGATAAAAATTAATAAAGTGAGAAATTGTTTATTGACGCAAATCTATAAAATAAGTTATCATTGCTAATAAAAAATAGT
>CM063504.1:78374277-78379277 GCA_032207245.1 Pardosa pseudoannulata
TCAAGGCGACATATGTTTGACCCGCTGCGAATAGTATTCTTCCTAGATATATTACTACATATTCTACAGTGCTACCTTGCTACTTATGTACTGTTGAGGCCCATGATAGTATTAATGGTATCATTCTTCGATTAGCAGTACTGTATCTGAGTTTGGCGGAGAACTGCACGGATATTTGCGAAATTTTTTTTTCTGTCATATAAAACTATAACTAATTAATTTTAATTAATGTATTAATATTTGAAAAAAAACTGTATTAACATCAAATGTCTTGCAATACAAGGTAAAAAAATGTATTTGAATTTGGGTGAATGAATAAAAAATATTTTATTAACGATTGAAAATGGTATATAAATATATATAAGGAGAGTGTGAATTAATAGAGAAATTGAAAAAGTTTTTATCAGGCTTCTAATATTTGTTGTAACACTGAATTGCAGCTTAAATGTTTTTGTAAAATATTTTCCTTTAAGTTTTTTTCCCATAAAAAAAGGAATTTTACGGTTCGTATAAAAAACAGACGGTTTCTGTTTTTAACGCCGTAGATCGAACTCTGAACTTAAACTCCATTATATTTCATTCAAACCATTAAATTATCTAGACAGATTGAAATGAGAATTTATTTGTATTCAATCTCCTCTTTAAAGAAATAAATCTATACATTCCCTAATTTTAAAGATACCGATATTTATTTCACCATTGCCGCCTATCCTAAATAATAGTCTAGCTTCCCCCCCAAAAAAACGGACAAATGTTTCAGATAAAACCTTATTTATACTTTCAATGCAGTCGCACATAAAGACCATTGTTTGGACGTCTCCTATCCTTCATCACGAAATCAACGGGGTTCTTCACTTGCTTGAGTTGTGGTATTTCAAATCGATGTATATGAACTACCAAGTAAGTAAAAAACATTGATTGTTTCCTTGTTTATTAAAGATTTCTTGAAAAAAAATGGCTAGTTAAAAGGAGAAAATGTACTTTGAAGTATTACATTTTACAAAGAAGTGAAATATTTGATCATTAATGGACAAAGAAATGACTACAGTCTGATAAAAGCTGTTGTGCCAAACAATAGTTGATGTTCCTTTTCAATTCCTTGTAATGAAATGTGCAAATGATATTTCTGAAGGCATCGCACAATAGAAGTAAAGTAATGTGTAAAATAAAATAGACGTACAGTGAAGTCGTGGTTCTAAATCAGAAGTTTTTCAAGCATTTAAGGTCAATGAAATTGTTTTTAAAATGTATTACTTTTGCAAAAAAATATTTATTCTGAGGGTAACTTTTAATTTTAATTTAAAGGTTTCAATTTAAAATTACACACATTTTAATATAAGAAACAATGTTCTAAAATTACTTGTTTCTCAAAGTTCTGAGGGTCAAAAACAATGACATATTTAAAATGAGATTTAAAGGTTTGTTTTGGCATGCAGTCGGGTTTTATCGACGCCAGCAAAGTTTACAAAAACGAACATTGTCTTATTTTACAACTGATTATGCCTAAGAATATGAAAAGGCTTTTTAACTTTATATATATATATATATATATATATATATATATATATATATATATATATATATATATATATATATATATATATATATATATATATATATATATATATATATATATATATATATATATGATATAAAAGTAAAAAATTAAATGATAAAATTAGATTTGGTTCGGAGTGCTACGGTCTACTTTTTTGCAACACGAGGGCTAATAAGACCGAGAATACAACTTGAAGCCGATGGGCTACGAACATCCGTACCACAGTTGGATTCGAGCCCACGAACTCCGGTTCCGAAGGTAAGCACCCTAACAAATTGGCTGTCGTTCGGCGATTAAGTAAGAATAAATAAGAATTTATAATAGAAAACTTGATGCGCCTTGCTTCTATCAAGGAAAACTAAATTATATATTAATTAAAAAGGAAATAAATGTAAAGATTGTTAACTGGAATGAATTGGAATAGGAATTGGTATACTTGAAGAGGTGCGTGCGTGTGTGTGTGTGTGAAGGGAGGGGGAAATTGCGACCTCCAAACACCAGTTAAATGGCCATTTTAATCAGCTGAAACGCTGCCGGTCACCATAAGTACACCAATAAAAACAGACTAATTGTCTACAAACAATATATATTAAGGATATAAACTAAAGTAAAATTAAAATCAATATATAACATTTAACCTAAGTATACATTAAAAACTACCACAAGAACATTCAACACCATTATAAAACCCAATAAAGAATTTTATACTATGCATAAAAATACTTATGCCTAAAAAACAAGCACATATGCGGAGGAAGTGAAGTTGAGCGGATTTTGTACTGAACAGGTCGTATTACTCCATTTTCCTCTTTGCTACAGGCCTAGGCTTGAAGCATTCCATACATCATAAAAGTAAATTCTGTTATTGAAATGAAACTTGTTTCAATTGTCAGAGGATACCCTGTTGCAGACAAAAAAAGTTAAAGAAAATTCTATCGCCTAAAATAAATTCTTTGTTAAACAGAAACGCAGTTATCATTAAATAAAATTGTTTTAGGCCAGATAATTCAGGACTTTATAGTTCACACACATACTATATTTTTCATACGAACATAGCATTTTATTCAGGTTTTGAATTGTATACATTTAATCTTTTGATTTATCTGACTTAAAGTAAACACTTCACATCATATTTGGATATTAATAAACGGAGCCTCAAATAACGTATGTAATGTTATTTACCAATTTTCTATAAAGATAATTTTAATATGTTGAGTGTCATGGAAGTTCTTAATATTATGGACTTCAGATTTCCGAAAGTGTACTCATCAATAGAGTCTAAGTAACACATGAGTAGCGGTGAATGTTTTGCAATAATATGACTAGAAACATATAACACTTTGATTAGGCCATTAATCAACAATGTATGAGTACCCAGAACCTCGCAAGAGAAATATTTTGAATTTGAGGACTGAAGTAGATGCGTGATTATTGAATGTTATAGAGAGATATACTGAGTTTGTAACTGACTTTCGTAAGGAAAATTAAAATCAACGGAAATTTTGCGTCTCCCAGAGATGTGTGATTGAAAACTATTTTTCCGAATTAAGTGTAGAACTATTTTGTAAATAGCTTTGGAACTCTTTCGCTGTGTTTGCATCATCATGTTGTTACAATATCTTACAAATATTCAACGGGTTTTTACATTTTCAGTTAAAAAATAATAAAACTGAATTTTATAGGGAAGACCAAGACATTTTCGGATGAAATATAAGGCTATTAGAAATAGAAATTCTTTGGTGACTTTAAAAATTAAATTCAGTGATGTACAAAACTAAAACCTTGTCAAATTTGGTTCATTATCTCCAGAATTACAGAACAGATTCTAATGAAATCATTGTAACCATTTAATGTTTATATTACATACGTATAACAGTGCGTAACACTCCTGTAAGTTGGAAGATATAAAATATTGGTTTTAGGAACAAAGAAATAAAATTAATAGATTGGTGTAGCACTTCTATTGATATTCAAGCCTCACACTGTTATTTCATACTGGAAATAAGTTTATGAGTTTCTTCGGCAATTGGTTTCACTCCCTGAGAAAAGCTGTTTTGGGGTCCTTCATAATTGTTGAAGGGATGTTAACAGTTGAAATCGTCAATTCCAGAGCATACCATGCACTAAAGGGTCAATATCTCGCTGGCTATTCCATTCGATGAATTTCTTTAATTTCCAAAATATATTCCAATAAAAGAGCTCTATATGGCTATGCTCTGTTGTCATTAAAAAGGACTATGTGTCAAATGTGTGAATTTGGGGCTGTAGGGCCCAAGATTTATCCTTACACTTCACTTCAATAATGATTGATTTCTATGATGTTGGAAGGCAGATAACAGGCTAAATCTCTGCAGGAAAAATTAGACATATTTGGAATGTCCTTAAAGAACATAACTAGAACTCAAGAAATTGAACTGGTGATACCTAACGTCTTTAAGACTATAGAATACTGCATACCAAGCATTTTCTGGTTTAGTAATGTCTGCAAAAAAAGGCTCTTCTTTACTACAAGGATATAAGCATTATCTTCTTATATCCTTCATATACAGTTGTTTTTCTTAGACTAATATTAGACTAGAATTATTAAGGGTTTTAGAAATTTATGAATATAGCCTAAATTTGATTCTTTCTTATTAATGGAAACCACATGTCGTCTTTCAAGTAGCTCTCTTTCGAAAACAATAAAGCCAGCATTACCGCTTGTCACAGAAGTTGACAAGTATTATAAGTATATGTCTTAGGTAATGTATGTAACATATGACCTATATCACTAATGTATACTAACAGATCAAAATAAAACAGTAGGAACGTTGTATCGTTGAATATATTTGTTTGCAAAATGCATTTCGAATCTTTAAAATCATCGCCCAATCACTGAAGATGCTTACCAGAGAGTTCTTCGTTACCTTGAATATTTTTATTCTTACATAAGCATTAGCAAAAAAGAACAAATGGGTACGCTGTAGAAAAAATATCTCGGTATTTACACTTGAATTTTCAAGCAGTTAAAATAATTCCAGTCTAAACTTCTTTATAGCACTCGTCATACATTATATTTTTATTTTCTGTATTTACTAATGATTATTAATTCTCTTAAAAGGGTTTATACAAGAATGACATTTCATATTTTGTTTAAAAATAATATAAATTTAACAATACAGTTACCAATCGTATTCAAATTTATTAATTATAAATAAATATGTATATACGTTCATTAGAATAGTTATTCATTTTACATTACAAACTATTATGACAATATAGTGGATACCGGAATAGTTGAAATTAAATTTTGTTACCTTGAATATTTTTATTATTACATAAGTATTAGCGAAAGAGAACAAATGTGTAGGCTGTAGAAAAAATACCTCATTATTTACACTTGAACTTTCAAGCAGTCTAAACTTCTTTCATAGCACTCGTCACACATTACATTTCTATTTTC
>CM063504.1:78384277-78396777 GCA_032207245.1 Pardosa pseudoannulata
TCTATATTTCTATGATTAATAGAAAAATGTATAAAAAATCATAAAAATGACTCTTTTCATCATTTTCTATAGAGCACAAATTAAAAATTCACATAAATTTAAAAAAACAAACATATAATGCTTCTAAAATCCGATTGGTATACTTAAAACAACTTTAATTTATTAAAAAATATAAAATTCGACATTAATAATCAGAAACGTACCTGGAATAATTTATTAATTATTGATGTTCCCAATTGGGAACAATGGACTGTTGCCGCTATACTGCGACGAAATAATTTCCACAGCGGTTACTATTTATGATTTGATGAAGGACCTTGCTGATAGAAATATAAAAGCTATTGGAACTATAAGTGAACATCACATAAAAAATGCCCATTGATGCACTCAAAACAGATGAAAAAGATTAATTTGATTATCAATGTAATGGATCGGTATTTTTATGCCGCTGGAATGACAATTCTGTAGTGACGGTTTCTTCAAATTTTTGTAATCATCTCCCAATGCAGTTGACGAAAAGATATTCAAGAAAAGAAAAGAAAAAAGTGGACATACAGCAGCCAAATTTAATGCATAAATATAATACTAGAACGGGAGGCTTGGTTTGGTTTGGAGAACTACGGTCTACTTTCTGCAACACGAGGGCTAATGAGACCGGGACCTACTGTTTAAAGCCGATTCCTAACGGCTACGAACATCCATGCCATAGTGGGACTCGAACCCACGAACTCCGGTTCCGAAGGCCAGCACCCTAACCATTCGGCCATCGTTCGGTTCTAGAATGGGAGGAGTTGACGTTCTAGATAGAATGTTAGGCAGCAACCGTCCAATGATTCGTAAAAAGAAATGGAGGTGGAATTTATTTGTTAATGCTTTAAACACGGCGTTTGTTGCTTTTTGGATTTTACATTCAGCAACGCATGAAAATATAACAAGCTGACCCATCTGGAGTTTCGACGACAAGTTACAACCGCTCTTCTAAGAATTGTAAAAAGGAAAGTTGGGCTTCAACCAGTACCCAAAGTTCACAGAGAAAAAGTGATGGCCATTTTCTTGTACAAACAACACAAGGTAGATGTGCAAAAAGCACATTAAATGCAAGATTAGCTTGCAATTAGTGCAAGAAAAAATTGCATCTCCATTGCTTTGCAATATATCATGGCATAAAGGTATAAACTCATGTTTTTGATATTTGTTTAAGAAAATGTTGTTTTCATTTAAATTTATAAGTTTTAAACTTTATTGATATCTGTGCTTAAATTTTAAAATAAATTTTAAATTCCTTCTAATTATTTTTCTTATTATTTAATATTTAATATATACATCATTCTACTGAATTAGTGAATCCAGTGTATAGTCAGAAGTGGCCAATGTTCCCAATTGGGAACATCATGAAAATCGTACAAGAAAATTTTTTCCCACAATTAAAGGACTAACATACCTTAACTGTAGCATTAGAAGGCAAGATATACAAAAAAATAATTTAAATTATATCTGGATCTGAATTCGGCCTGTAAGAGGTTAATTCGTTTCGTAACAGCAATAAGTAATATTGTTAATTTTAGAAACAGAAACTCACCGTGTTCCAAACTCCAATGTCCTACCAATCCAAAGATATACTGAAACATTTTAAAATATAAATTTCAAATTTTACTTTCTATTGCTATATTCTTTATTAAAAACTATTTATTTGGTGATCTGATTTGAAATGGCTGGTTAGAAAATTTTTTAAATGTATTTTTGTGAAATAAAATTTTCTTTCTATCTACGTATATATTTCTATAAATGTATAGAATTTCATTTCGATAGATGGAATTCAAAAAGATTGTTAATAACGATCACTTTGCCTATGTGTAGGATGTACATTGAGCCCAAACTTAAATAATATTCGAAAAACGTCTTGCAAACTTAGAGGTTTTCCTGACGAAAGGTTAATAATTGTAAACTTTATTTACTCATTAAAAATAATAGCGGCTTTGTAATACATGTTTACTTATAGTATCAGCTTAAAAATCATCATTTAGACTATTCTTATATGCTTTATTATCGAATCAAACATTATTCCTGCAGTGAAAAATATTTTCCTTAAATGATATATATAATCAGTGCTTTTCAACTAATACTAGAGAGCCAAATATATAAAGGAATAAAACTATAAGAAACTAAATTATATATTACTAATTAGACCACGTCTGGTACAGTGCGTAACGTTAACTAAATATGAATGGTTAATGTTAATTTCTCTTTAAAAGAAGCCATATTAGGAGTTAATTTAATAAGGTATTTCTACCTATTCCTGTTATTAATAAATCGTGAATAGGAAATAACCATTCCTAATTATTCTGAGAAATAACTCAATGTCTAAGCTTGGGAGAATATGTTTTATGATAACATCATTGATTAGATTGCCTTGTTTATCGCTAAGAGTAATTTTACCATCATATTTCTACAGTATTTTTTAATATAAACCCGAAGCACCTTTTATTCAAAACCTCCTTTGTTTTAGTGGATTGGAGTTTAAGAAGTTAAATTAATGCTTACTGCTTGTTATTATATTATTATATTTGATAATTAACTGTAATTTCTGCTTTACTTCTCTGTATGTTTGAACTATACATTTTTTTAATCATACTAATTCTTAATTTTATTATTGAATTGACGTAATACGAAGCATGCTTTTTAAGTTTTAAAGTTAGAGATACACAAGTTTAATATTTTATCAGTTTTTTTTTTCCAAGAGAGATTAATAATTGAAAAATAAAAGACCGTACTTTAGGCTACAATTTAATACAACTTACCAAAATATCAATGCAATTGTCGTATGGTAGAATCAATATATCCAATAATTAATTTACACTTGGCTGGATGTTTAAATTATACATAATTTTTTAATCATACTTATTCTTACTTTTATTCTTGAATTGATGTAATACGAGGCAAGGTTTTAAATTTTAAAATTAAATCCACACAAATGTAAAATTGTATCAATTTTATTTTTACAAGAAAAATTAACAATTTAATAAAACAGAAGACTATATTTTAGTCTACAATTTAATATAACTCACCTCAATATCAATGAAATTATCGTATGGTATAACCTTCTTTTAAATGTCATTCTCATACAAATTTGCCACCTAGTTGTATACTGGCTAAACATTGTCTCTCAGTCAAAATTTATCATCCCTCATGGGAAACAAACTAACAATAAGTTAATACTTATATCCCAATACCTTAAAGGACACATCTTGAAACGTGGTAAAACTAACTTAAGATTCGTGTTGGTGTTCTGATCTGTTAGAACTATACGTGTCAATCTGTTCATTTATTCCCTTAATAAACTACTTCTACTAACCTGGGGCAAACCAGTATTTATCCACTAAGGGCGGGTTTCACCGTCAAAGGCCAGTTTTTAAGTCGTTTAACGGCTAACCGTGATTAACCCATGGAGCTAACCAATGGTGGGACTCAATCCACCGTTTAAACATAGGTTAATTGTAATTAGTCGTTAAACTACTTTGATGAGACCATTAGTTACTTTTAGAAGGACGACTAGGGACGACTTTAGAAGGAAGGCTAGAGCACTCCTCTATGTTACAAGAAATTATAGGCTTAATAATTAAAATTGTTTATTGTCGTTCGACATTAGAAGCATTTTAAGCAATCAGTCTCGATTTCATTAGGTCTCGTGTAGCAAAACATTAGACTATAGATATCCAAACGAAACCATCTGGTTACCTGCTTTTCTGAAATGCGGTGACTATGAGTAATGTTTAGGAATATCTTCTGTCTTTATTTTATTTGAATTTTTTTCTCTGATAGATAAGAGCACGATAACGCTGATCAGTAGAAGTTTTGTGGTAATAATAAGATTTTCTATAAACTTTCGAATTCTTTATTCCTAAATGATAATTCCTGATTTTTAGAATTAAAAAAAATCTTTATTTAGTTAATATTAAGTAACGGAAAAGAAGAATTAATGAGTTTAAAAACAAAGCTTTATACCTGCAGATCAACTAAGGAAGAATAAAAATATGCAATTATTTCCATTATATAAAATAAACAAAATGAAGTGTGCTAAATGCTAAGTAAATAAGAAATGTGAATTGGCATAGTATTTTTGCCTAAAATTTAATATATATATATATATATATATATATATATATATATATATATATATTATATATATATATATATATATATATATATGTATATATATGTATATGTATATATATATATATATATATATATGTATATATATGTATATATATATATATATATGTATATATATGTATATATATATTATATGTATATATATATATATATATATATATATATATATATATGTATATATATATATATATATGTATATATGTATATATATATATATATATGTATATATATATGTATATATATATGTATATATATATATATATATATATATATATATATATATATATATATATATATATATATATATATATATATATATATATATATATATATATATATATATATATATATATATATATATATATATATATATATATATATATATATTATAATATTTTTATCCGTAATAGAGTCTACTGATGGGCTGGAAGTGCACAGCTGAAAACTGATCATAATTCCAAAGTCGGATTACGTTTGATTTACTTTGTTAAATCTATGTTATGTATTTTTTAAAACATGAATATTTTAAATTGTTAACTGTATTAATTTCCTTATTTTATGCTTTATTAAATAGCATTTTATATAGTATATATCATAGTATATAAATAACAAAATGGTTAAAAAAAATAAGAACAAAAGAAGAATTAATGAGTTTAAAAAACAAAACTTTATACCTGCAGATCAACTCAGGAAGAAGAAAAATATGAAATTATTTCCATTATATAAAATAAACAAAAAAAAGTGTGCTAAATGCTAAGTAAATAAGAAATGTGAATTGGCATAGTATTTTCGCCTAAAATTTAATAATAATATATAATATATATATATATATATATATATATATATATATATATATATATATATATATATATATATATATATATATATATATATATATATATATATATATATATATATGTATATATATATATATATATATATATATATATATATATATATATATATATATATATATATTATATATATATATATATATATATATATATATATATATATATATATATATATATATATATATATATATATATATATATATATATATATATATATATATATATATATATATATAATATTATTAATATTCGTAAAAGAGTCTACTGACAGGCTCGAAATGCACAGCTGAAAACTGATCATAGTTCCAAAGTCAGATTACGTTTGATTTACTTTGTTAAATCTATGTTATGTATTTTTTAAACATGTATATTTTAAATTTTTAACTGTGTTAATTTCCCTAGTTTATGCTTTATTAAATAGCATTTTATATAGTATATAACATAGTATATAAATAACAAAATAGTTAAAAAATTAAGAACAAAATAAAACAATCAAAGAGTATCAATTTGTGACTGGATCATTTAAAGTAACTGCCCTATTCGTAAAAGGAGACTGGGTCCTGTAAAATATGTTACGTGTTAAAATGCTCTATAAGTTCTTTATCAATATCTTTAGAGGTGGTAGGCCAAGTCTATGGATTTTCATCTTGGACTCTGCATATAAATTACGAGTTCCCACTTACACCTTAAGTTTGTACTTACTCCTTAAATCCCAGTGGTGTTTAAAAAACGGTACCACTTTTCCTTAAATTGAGTAACGTATGACTCAGTTGTGCTTGATCTGACCAAGTAGCATCAGAAACAATAACAAGAAAGTTTAACGTAATGTATATCAAAAAAAATCATTCATAAAAGATGCATCTGTGAGATACAGCTTTAGTGATAGGTAACGCTCCAACTTCGCCCTATGGAGTGCTAATTTTTAAGTGTCTGTAATCTCAAATATTTGGTGCTAAGTCTTTAGTAATGTAAGAAAATTGGACCCATTTTATCCATATCATTATTTGTTTCGAGGCCGACAACAATTGAATGGCACATAAGTTCGAATATAACTTTTAGCATCAATGTAATTAGCCTTCAGTAGTAGGTCCTGAAATCTCTAGTCCTCATAGCGCAAAAATAATTGGCCACGAAACTAAAAATAAATGAATTTAAAAAGTAAAAAACACTCCTGTGGTCAACTTTAAATCCTCTATAATGTTTTATTTTAATACATTCATTCTTTAACTGTTATTCCCGTGCATTTTACTGATCTTCTGAGATATTTATGTATTGTTTAGTAAATTGAAGCAGTCTAAATACATAAAAGTATCTAATTTTTACATGCCATCCGCAAATAGATGTAGGTACACAAGAGACATTTCTGGTACACTATATATATAATATTCTGCTATAATTTATATATGGTACATACTTAAATATATATATATTATATTTTATGTAAATATTTTAATATATTATATTATATATATATATATATATATATATTTATATTATATAATATATATATATATATATATATATATTATATATATATATATATATATTATATATATATATATATATATATTATATATATATATATATATATATATTTTATATATATATATATATATATATATATATATATATATATATATTATATATATATATATATATATATATATATATATATATATGTATATATATATATTTATATATATATATATTATATATATTATATATATATATTATATATGTATATATATATGTATATATATATATATATATTATTTATATATATATATATATATATATATATATATATATATATATATATATATATATATCAAATTACGATTAATAAGTTTTTAATTAGTAAATTATTAAATTTATTTTAGGTACAAAAAATTGTAAAAAACACAAACTTCAGATTTGTTCAATGGGGTGTTACAAGGAAATGAGTTCTATGTAATTAAACTATAATCGTCACATCAATTAGTAATTTTTATTTATTATTTTTTAGTTTTATTATTTCATTGATATACTAGAAATTTCCCAGTTCGAAAATAACTTTTTATGCAGAAAATATTTTATAATTATCAGTTATGATTTTTTGTAATTCATGGACTTGCAATAGGGAAATTTGGCTTAAAAATTAAACAGAAAAAATTTAATTTGTTAATTAATACTTCTGTAACCATTTGCTTATCCTGTACATATTATATGGTATACACTTGCAGCGGTTGATATACTTATATATCACACACATTGATAGTAAATAGAAAATATATAATAGTTTGTATATAAAATATAGTTCTTTGTGTATCATATTTTACATACAAATGTACAAAGCATTATATGCACATATTATATATGATGTACTGGGTAAAAGCGACTTAGTACCTTTAAATTGAAAAAAAAAATGAATTTTCGATTTTTTAATTTTTTAAAAAAAGGTACTACCATAATTATTTGAATGATTTAGTTGTTTTAAATATGTTAATTTATAAAAAAAAATATCTGCTAATGTAGAAGCTCAGTTTTTTATAAAAAAAACTATTCACTGAAGTACGTATCAAATTATTTCTCATTCAAATTATTTCTTATCTGAAATTCATTAAATATTGTAAAAGGTTAGCAAAATGTTGATTTGTTTTTACGAATTTGAAACTTTTAAATTAGTTTTCTCAGTATACATTTTTACCCGAAATCATGTCTTTCACTAAATTATTTTGTGTTTTGGATTTTGCAATATCCTTAGAGAAAAATATAATTAAATCCGAAAAATGTAACAGAAATTAATATTGAAAATTGTGGTAGAAAAAGGATTTTGAAAACAGTTGAAAAAATTAATTAAGTATTAATAGCTCTCAGAATCATACATACTTGTTATTACACCTAAATAAGGACAATTAATCAAAAGGTTCCAAGTTAATTTAAGTATATGAAACTCTAGAAAACATAAATATAAGAACGAATTTTCAGTCTTGAATAAAAGACAAGAATGAAATACCTATATAGACATATATATATATATATATATATATATATATATATATATATATATATATATATATATATATATATATATATATATATATAATATAGTCATATATATAACATAAGGCAATATAATCATATATATTGCTACGAATTTGTTTAGTGAACCGTAAATTTAGCATTGGACTGTATGGATATCCCACCAAATTGGCGAGATATCGGCTCTTTGGCGACAGTTTTGGCAACCTATTTTTGTCTCCAAGTTCGTCGCCAAGTATCGCCAAATGTTGTAAAGTGGGGCGTCATGTGACAACTTCCGGTTCCTGTTTCTGGAATATTCCAGCAGTTTCTTCAGGCCTATATAAGGCAGGCAGAGTCCCAAACAGAGAGAATCGTTAAGTGGATCTCTCGGTATAAGAAGTACGCACGGTGTGTTGTGTATCACCGGTGCTTGTTGTTTGATGCAGACAGAGGTACGGGAGCCCGCGGCATTGTGCTCAAGTTGTTCCGCGATGACGTATTTTTGAATTGATTGCCAATAAATCATTGTTTCCGTGCTGTATGTAGTCTTATAGTCCATTCAATCCCAGAACCCAGTTTTGTAGTTCGTAACAATATATATTCAAAAATGAATACATATATATGATTATATAGCAATTTACACCATTGGCCCTATATTTCCGCAAATAAAATATTTACCCAATGCTTTGAAATATTTTTAAGAAACCACCAAGAAAAAAAAATTAATTTTTTTTCGACAGAAAAAAATCAGAACGGTGCATTTTAATAAAAAAATGTTATTCTAAACAATTTCAACCATATTTATAAACATATTTTTAAAACTCAATTATTTTTTTTTATAAAAAATGCAACAACAAGAACACACCGTACATTATGGTATTTACTACTAAAGTATTAACTTAACGTCTATGAAATACAATCCATTTTGTTACATTAAATATTCACGTATATTTATTCTTTAAACAGCTATTTACCCCACAAAATAAATATGATTTCTTAAGTGCATAAACGGCCCTTTTTGTTCTTACTCAAAGAATAACATGAAAGATAAATGTGATGTTTGTTGTACGGTGAAAGGCTTTTGACGTTATATTAAAAAATGATTTCCTTTCAGGAGCTTATTCCGAAAATATAATATGAGAGAAAATATTATTTTAGATTAGTAAAATATTTAATACCAAGAACTTAAAAACAATATATTAGGTCTTTAGCTTACATTTATAACACATAGATACATTAGTAAAAATTTTCAAATATTTATAAATTACCTTAAAATTCTCCATGGAACAAATCTAATATCAATAGCCTTATATTAGTATTTATAAGAAAGGAAAGAGTAGAAAATTTATCTGTAGTTTAAATATTGTAAAATATGAGAGAGCTTCAAAACACAGATGATGGTAATGGATATGACATATATATATATATATATATATATATATATATATATATATATATATATATATATATATATATATATATATATATATATATATATATATATATATATATATATATATATATATATATATATATATATATCAAACATATTTCACTTTAATATTTCGTTAAAAAACCTCCTCTCTCTCATTTTAATTCCTTAAAATCTATTTTCCCAACCTCAAAATATCTTAATCAAACGAGTGTCTTCGACTTAAAATACTTCCAATACATTTCCCAAAGCTTTATTCTGTCCAATAGATGCAATTTTTTCTGTCCATTTAACACTTTTCCATCTTCTACCTGCTAATGGCTCAGAGTTTCTCCTGATCTAACCACTAAATTCGCTGACTAAGTTTCTTGTCCCTTGCGATAAATCTATCTGTCTTCGCTCTTGGGTACACCATTGTTCGAGCAAAGTGTTTTTCGTGTCATTCTCTTCTATGTTGTTGACTGTAGTTGACATTGTAGTTTCAGCAGGTAATAAATAAAATTTAAGGTTCGCTACGAACTGTGCCTGGTATTTTTACCAAAATGGCTCGACTGCATTCTACTTAAATAAGCTAGTTGGTGGAGCTTCTCCTTGCCCAGTAGCCTGGGCAAGTAAAAATAATGAGGGCTATAATTTCAAATGTGTCCAGCCGTCATATAATTTCTCGATTACACACATATAAGGCATATTAATATATAGAATGAATAGAAGATCTGATTCTTATGTTTGGTGTAGTTTTGGAGCGCTATGGTCTACTTTTTGCAGCACGAGGGCGAACGAGACCTGGACCTACTGCTTACCTCTTCCCTGTTTTGCCCGTACGTCGTACGGGCACAGCTTTCGGACTTTTATTGATTTGCCCGTACGGCGTCCGGGCAATCCGACTTCTATATGGCTTGAACTGTCAGCCGTATTTTTTCCAATTTTAGTAACAAATTATTCGTAGAGATGTCCAGTAAATGATAGTTTGCAGTTTATTGTATTTTCTACTCTGATTGTTTCAAAAGCTCGGGTTTTTTCGCATGTTTTGTATCAGAAGACGGATTGTTATCTTTCATTGTATAGCTTTCTGGTTATACTTTACTGATGACCTGATAATTTTATTGATGTAAGAGTTGAATAATATATTTTTACTTTTAAATAATGAATAATTCAGAGCTTATGGATCTAATTTCTTGGGATTCGAACTCTGACTCGGAATCAGAAACTGAATTATCTGTAAATGATAGTAGCGAAAGTTTACTAGATGACCTGCATAGTAATGACTCTGATAGTAGAACAGATGGAATCAGTCAAGCAAGACAATTTTTAAAATTAATTGTGATAATCCTTCGATCTGCCTCCTAGATTTGCTTTCACTGGAATTACAAAAATTAACTTGGATATCGATGAGACCAAAGGTAAACTTTAGTTCTATGATACTTTCACAGAAAGAAAAAAAATTGTAATAAATGCTTAAAAATATTAGAAATGTTAATTTTAATAACATATCTTTACTTAAAAATGTAAAATGAACAAAAAAATGCAATAAAAAAATGTGACATTTTTCTGACCGAATTCTGGAAAAAAATGAAACTGAGCCAAAGCCGATTCCGAACGGCTACGAACATCCATGCCATAGTGGGATCCGAACCCACGAACACTGTTTCCGAAGGCTAGCATTCTAACCATTCGGCCATCGTTCGGCAAATGCTTATCATTGAATATTTAAAATTGTTCATATAAAAATAGCTTTCTAGATTGTAATATTAAACTAAATAAATATTTTTTCGATCACTTGTCCTTACACGCGAATCAGTCCGTTGACCCACAATAAATATTTCCCAGGGAGAAAAACTTTCATTCACTTTTCTGTTAATAGTTTTCAGGGAAATTATTACAATGAAGTATCTAACATATAGAATTACCACTATTCACTAAATTATTCAAACATTTTTCGATCACTTGTGCTTACTCGCGAATCAGTCCGTTAACCCACAATAAATATTTCTCAGGGAGAAAAATTTCCATTCACTTTTCTAATAATAGTTTTCAAGGAAGTTATTACAATGAAGTGTCTAACATATAGAATGACCACTATTCACTACAATTATTCAAACATTTTTCGATCACTTGTGCTTACTCACGAATCAGTCCGTTAACAAATAATAAATATTTCCCAGCGAGAAAAAATTCCATTCACTTTTCTAATAACAGTTTTCAAGGAAGTTATTACAATGAAGTGTCTAACATATAGAATGACCACTATTCACTACAATTATTCAGACATTTTTCGATCACTTGTGCTTACTCGCGAATCAGTCCGTTAACCCACAATAAATATTTCTCAGGGAGAAAAATTTCCATTCACTTTTCTATTAATAGTTTTCAAGGAAATTATTACAATGAAGTGTCTAACATATAGAATGACCACTATTCACTACAATTATTCAGACATTTTTCGATCACTTGTGCTCACTCGCGAATCAGTCCGTTAACGCACAATAAATATATCCCAGGGAGAAAAATTTCCATTTACTTTTCTAATAATAGTTTTCAAGGAAGTTATTACAATGAAGTGTCTAACATATAGAATGACCACCATTCACTACAATTATTCAGACATATTTTGATCACTTGTGCTTACGTATCAGTCCGTTAACCCACAATAAATATTTCCCAGGGAGAAAAATTTCCATTCACTTTTCTAATAAAAGTTTTCAAGGAAGTTATTACAATGAAGTGTCTAACATATAGAATGACCACTATTTACTACAATTATTCAGACATTTTTCAATCACTTGTGCTTACTCGTGAATCAGTCCTTTAACCAACAATAAAGATTTCCCAGGGGGAAAAATTTCCATTTACTTTTCTAATAATAGTTTTCAAGGAAGTTATTACAATGAAGTGAATAACAGATAGAATGACGACTATTTACTACAATTATTCAGACTTCCCTCCAGGGAATTATTCGGAAACTTTAAATTAGACAAACAAATTAAGAAACGGAATTAACGAACCATTGTCGGTATGACTTACGTCTTAAGTACAAGGCAATA
>CM063504.1:78404277-78411777 GCA_032207245.1 Pardosa pseudoannulata
TGCTCCTTGTAGTTTTGAACACCTGAAGTCCCTACGGCTTTGAAGACCAGGGTTCCATAAATAAATTCCAAAGGGTCATCTTATTTTAATGTCAGGATTGGAGACACCGAACTTATCTCGTCTTTGATGAAATCCAAACCATATAGGCCCTCATAAATCCCCTACTCCTTATTTTCAGGTCCTCTCTTTTTAACAAATAAAATATCATGAGGTTAGATTTGGATTCTAAACCTTCATTAACACTAGTACTGTTATATTAATTTAATTAAAAGTTTTTTATATGAATCCAAATCAAATCCTAACAAATATCTTACAAGATGACGAGTAATCAGAATGGTATCGACTTGCTAGCGGAGATGCTTTAAATACCCATTGTCTGCTAGTTAAAATTCCATCGCAAAAAGGATACATAATTATCACAGTCTCTTTTCAAGCAAAAAAAAAAAAAAAGAGTAAGTCAACACGATCTTATTTTCTCTTATTTCTTATTATTACAACAGTTCCATTTGGGGTTAAATTCCCTATATTTCCTCTAATTCCGAAAAATGCATTAAGACTTTACTAACAGCTTTGAGCATATGCTTTATTGTTGGAAATGAAACCCTGATATCCGAGTTTAAATAGTAGCAATCTAACTATTTGGACACTGTTGTTACTTTGTTGAACTTTTCCAAAAAAGTAAACTGTATATCAACTTTTAAATATTTCATTTTATACATAATTCATACAGGAATTGTACTTCAGCCAAAGAACAATTTATGTTTTCACATTTATCCTTACTGGAAGATATATTCCGATCTTAGATTTAATAAGTAGTCAGTAACTTATACGTAGTCATGTTACTAACTATATGTGCTCATAGTAAATTAAATAGAAGCTTGTATTCAGTTTATAGGTGAATTAAGTTTTACATTCTTCCATAAAATGTTTGTTTCAGTGTCGTTGACATCTTGAAAAATAAATTTCAAAAACTTATTTTTTAAATTCTGTAAAGTGTTTTTGATTAAGCATAATGTAACTACGAAAATTCAGATCGTATTTTTTCAAACAAGGTACAGAATTTAAAATTATCTTTAAAGAAATCAATGTAATGAAATTCATATTTTAATACAATACTTTTTACTGTACTTAAAGTTTGTCAATACAGGAGAGCCAAGGTATCTCCGTCATTAACAGAAATATTGTGATATGTACATAATACACATACACACACTCACCTGCATACGCATACACACACACACACACACACACACACACACATATATATATATATATATATATATATATATATATATATATATTCACACATACACATATACAGGTGCTATAGCAAGTTCTCTTCACTCAGTCATGGCTCATACTGTTTCTCAAATAGGAGTTTGATAATTGAAGGGGAGAAATCGTTCAGATTTCTATACATTCTTTTTGAAGACATTGCAAAAATAAATAGAGATTATAAAAATGATTATAAATATTGATATATAAAAATTATTTAATAGAAGTAATCTTTTTTGAATTGAAATATACAAAAAATAGGTAAAACATTTATAAGTAATGGTATAGGTGAAATATTTATGGGTAATGGAAGGACATCTTCACTTAATTTAATATATTAAGAATACAAAGGGTTTATTGCTTACTATTTTCGAAAAATACCTACTTTGAACGTTCTGATTAATTTTAACTGTTATAATATAATCAATAATATTTCAATGTAGAGAAATCATTTTTAGTTATGTGGAATATTAAAGACTGTAATCATTGGTATTGGAGTTCGTAGTTTTGAATCCAACTGTAGCATGGGTGTTCGTAGCCGTTCGGAATCGGCTTTAAACAGTAGGTCCCGGCCTCATTAGCCCTCGTCCAAAAAAAGATAACGTAGCGCTAAAATCAAACTAAATGTTTTCGGTTACAACTCCTATAACCTTACCTCTCACATCATGAATGGTGAATAAAAACGAAATTATGAAAATAATAAAAGTTTTTCAAAGAAATAAATATTTAGGTACTTTAAAACTTTAAGTAAACATTTTGCTATGATTAAATCATGAAGATCTGAAATATTCCAATAGTTCTTTAAGATAAATTTTATTGCTTTAATTATGAAAAAAAGAAAAATTGCTAAAAATAAATACCAAATGTGGTCAGAAATAAGATGACATTATTTCAATGAAATGCTATTTTAAATTTAGAAGATTAAATATAAAATTTATTTTGTCAAATATTAAGTCAGTTAAAAGGTACTAGATTTCGTTAAATATATAAGAAAGTAGTCCAAAAAGATAAAATCTGAAATAATTTCGTTTCACTAATAAAATAATAGAATTTAATAAATAGTAATATTTAATCCATAAAATAAATTAATCTTGGAACGAAGTTAAAGCTTATGGCTTTTAAAAATGACGAATATATAAAAAGGGAAACATGGAAAACCTACTTATAATGGGAGAATTATATAAAATATGTCTAGCTGTCAATCGTATGCGGTATAAGAATGTATTCAAGTCTAAGAGGAATATTTCAAATACCCTTCTCTCTTATCGTTTTATAGTTGACAACATAGAAGTTTTACAAATTTAGTTTTTTTTCTTCTTCCTTTGTCTAGAGGAATAGCATGCACATAAATATCAATGTTGTCCGTCTGTGTTGCTTTACGCTGTTTGATTCCAGAAGAGTTTAGCCTGAAAATCGCATAGAAATGACAGTCTGTTAAGTCTATACAATGATGGACACAGAACAAAAGGGGAACACATTAGTGTTCATGACAGTTTTGAAGTATTGATATGCATTGTTTTGTATTAATAGAAAATATTTGTATTTCATTAAAGAAAGTGTGACACTTTTATCAAGGAATTCCATCACAAGAAATTTATTTTAAACATTGCAACTGCATAAGAAAAATTTAAACAGTCATACTTTTGGATACATTTAAGGTGTGTGCTTTACTTTTAAATTTTGTGTTAATGTGGCGTTTCTAACTTAATGTATAAATATTAATGCCTATTTTTGTAGGGAATAAACCTTAAAATTTCCCAGAGGTGAATTTTGTGAATATTGAAATTAAAAATGTAAATTGAATACATTATTTTAGTTTGGCCAATTTTGTGAATATTGAAATTAAAAGTATAAACTGAATACATTATTTTAGTTTGGCCAATTTTGTGAATATTGAAATTAAAAGTATAAACTCAATACATTATTTTAGTTTGGCCAATTTTGTGAATATTGAAATTAAAAGTATAAACTCAATACATTACTGTAGTTTGGCTAATTTTGTGAATATTGAATTTAAAAGTATAAACTGAATACATTATTTTAGTTTGGTCAATTTTGTGAATATTGAAATTAAAAGTGTAAACTGAATACATTATTTTAATTTGGCTAATTTTGTGAATATTGAAATTAAAAGTATAAACTGAATACATTATTTTAGTTTGGTCAATTTTGTGAATATTGAAATTAAAAGTGTAATCTGAATACACTATTTTAATTTGGTCAATTTTGTGAATATTGAAATTAAAAGTATAAATTGAATACATTATTTTAGTTTGGTCAATTTTGTGAATATTGAAATTAAAAGTATAAACTGAATACATTATTTTAGTTTCCTTTATTTGCATTATAAAATATTTCATTTCCTTATCATTAAAATAAAGCTTGGACACTTTTACTAGTATACTTTTATTTACTTTTACTATCACAAGCAGTTTCTTTTGGAT
The DNA here is from genome assembly GCA_032207245.1 of Pardosa pseudoannulata. NCBI lineage: Eukaryota > Metazoa > Arthropoda > Arachnida > Araneae > Lycosidae > Pardosa > Pardosa pseudoannulata. The sequence goes on from CM063504.1 coordinate 78,407,997, forward strand.
ATTCTTACTCATTAAAAAAAATAAATAGCGTTTTTGTGATACTAAAAAGGATTATGTTTCACTTCCAAAATTTATTTTAGTGGTAATTTCTTTTTAATTTTAAACATTAGATATTGATAACAATTTTTAAACAGTATAAATACTAAAAGTACTCGACGATCAATTTTTGCTAATATCTACAGTAAATAGTAAATTAATTTAACTTTCTTTTTTTATAAAATATTATCTAGTTTCAATTTTTTAATACATTTAAAATTGCAACCAGGTGTTTCAGGTATATTTTTCCACTTTTGTCATATATCGAGTTTTAACATAGTGTTCCATAACCAAAATTTCGTTATGGAATACTCTTTGTAAACCTTATCTTTTATATGAATACAAATTTTGGTATACAGTATAAATGCTAATTTGGATTCAATCTTCTTGGTGAGACTGTAAGGAATAAGTATATAAATTTACTTTGTAATTAATATAAATAATTAAAAATTCTTTCAATTTGAGAATTTTTTGGCTATCTCTAGGTATTTTTACTCATAAAAATATATCATTCAATCATATACCCCACGAAAAAAACTATTGCTAAAAGTTATAAAATGTAGATAAATAGAAATTGAATTTTGGAACCCCTCTCTCTTAGTCACACTTACTTACAAAAAAGAAAATTCTTATAACATCTGCAAGATTTGATGAAAAATAGGAAGAAAATATTAGTTATAAAGCATGAAATGAGGATACCTTTTTTGAATAAAAGATTTCACTGGTCAACAATACTTCACAATTTTCAGGTTATTTAATTAATGCATTATAGAAGTTTCTTTGAAATGATGTATTTTAAACACATTTGAAATTATTTTCTGTTGGTACGCATTAAATTCAATTTAACATTAGAGATAATAATCTGTCCATCTGTTCTAAAAAATAAAAAGCTTGGACTGGTATAATTACAACTAAAATAATAAAATAATAATGAAAATAAGTATTTACTTAAACTCTCAAACTATATAATATTTTTATAGAAAATATTACTAAATAATAAAATTTTTAACAAATTTAACAAGAGATTTGTTGAGCTATAGATCCACTTTCCATAGAATATCGTAATGCTGTATTTATATCCTTATATTATGTACCACTTAAACATTTTACAACTAAAATATCATGAGTGTATAAAAGGCACTTATACAATATATGAGGTTATCGTAGTTATTGTACATTTTACAAGTCTTCATTTCTCTTTGTAATTATAAAATAGTGGTTCACAAACAAATAGAACCTAGTGCATTTGGAATAGTATAGAAAAACTGAGTTCTAAAGTATCTAGATGACAATTAATTCATAGAAATTTGAATTAATTTAAGAAAATGCTTAATTATTGTCTATGTATGTAATGGATGTCTTTGGGTCTTGTCTGCCATGTGTTCATATGCATACATAAAAAAAACTGAACTATCGAGCGGTAATTATTTAGTTTTGCAATGGTAAATATGGTATTGGTTTCCTCTGATTATGAACACATGTAAGTGTTACAAAACACATGAAATTATTTCTATTATTTCTATAATTTTTAAAATTATAGAAATAAATCGAATAGCCTCAATATTAGAAAATAAATAAAAATTAAGTAAAAAAAATAAAAAAGTAAAAAAAAATACATTTTACGTATAATTTAGAAAGGTTTCCTTATACGGAAATTCAAAAATTCATTTATTTTTGCAAATAATTTTTAATAAGTATTTTTTCTTTCTACTAATGCAGATAAGAATGATTTTTACAACCTCGTGATTAGCTTACATTGTGTTCATCATTATTTTTTTAAATTTAATATTATCATTTTTTGTTAATGATTATAAATATTTGAATTAAATACAGTCATATTATGTACAATTTAGTCCTCAAGAACGTTAACACTATGCATTTTTCGTTTTAAATTTTCGTTATAAATTCATAGCAAAATCATCTATGTTTCCAAAAATGCCTACAAGCACTGTAACTCGTCATTAATTTTAATTTATAATAACACACACATATATATGTATATAAAAACATCATAAAAATATTAAGATTAAAGTCTTACATTAAATGGAACAATAAAAAGCGTCGGTAGCACTTATTACATCTTTAATCATGCATAAACCACCAAGCATCATAATTCATTAACTTTGCATTTCCCAGTGATCTGGTATTTCATTGAAATCTGTAGAGATTTGCTCAAAATGCTTTCACAATACACCTGCAGGTATTAAACCATAGAATTGCAGATAAATGGAAAAATCAAAAGATATATTTTTTTTTTTGAAAAGGGAATCACCCATTTCATTTGGGGTATCATCCTGCAGATGCGAGCTTTATAAACACAATAATAAATTCAGAGTAACGGCGGTGCAATGCAATTATGGTAATTGTCTCTTCGTAACTTTTCTGAATAATTTTGTGTGATTGCCCGGGAGTGAGTTCGCATTATCTATTTTACATATCTCTTCTGAGACTCCTTACTGCAGGAAACATTTTCACTGAGATAAAATATGCAGAAAATTAAAATCATTTATTTGGAAATTCGCTCACAAACTTCCTTAAAACTTGTTCCAAACACTAACTTAAAACAAGAAATGAATATTTTAAGAGGTACATCTAAGACGGTTGATGATTTATTAAAGCACTTTCTAATGAATTTTCGCTTTTATTAGCAGTTTATCAAAACCAAAGAAAGCTGGATATTTTTACGAATTTTATTTTGCTCTCACATATGAGGTTAAGTATATCGTCTTAGATGTTAAAAGTGTTCCGAATCATACTGTATGTATACGTTGTTACTTCATGCAAGTTTAAATAATTGTTTTAACTTGAAGTTTAATATAAAAATTTTCAAATCATAATTTAAAATGAAAGTATATTAAATTGAAATATTAAATAAAATCTACATTTTCTGATATGTATTTGATATTTTCATATGTTATTTTACACGATATGTGTTTAATTAATAAACTTCAATTTCCCTCTATTCTAATATTGTCATAATTATTATAATCATGCTGTAATATGTCATAATTAATGAATATTAACTAGCATATACCCCGTCATATGACGGGTTCAGTAAAATTTTTAATTTTAAAGTACCCTATGAGGCAGACAAAAAATGGTTTGTATTTTTCTTCAGTATTATCTTGCAACAAAAAAATAATCGATGATTAAATTTAAAATTATCACATATGTACCTAATCTATTATTTAAACCAAATATAAAAGAAAGTCATTTACGTAATATCTAAGTTCATTGATATTACGTATGAAAATAATGCAGATAATATTTAAATAATTTAAAACGAGAAATGATTAAATGAGAGGTTTAAAGGAATAAAGTCATAATGCTAGAAAAATTTTAATTTTAAATATCTATTATGTGATAAATTGAGAAATTTAATCACCTGCTCTTAAAATGGCTCTTGAAATAATGACATTAAACGTTCGAAAAGGGGGAATGGTAGCATTTCGAATGTTTTAAAGATGACAGTATTTTTTTGCAGTGGTATGAAGCATATTTATACCAATTTATTTTAGAATCGGATCGATAGTTTAGGCGATAAACTTTACTTGCTTTGAATTTTGCTAACCATAACTCATCAAGAATCCAATAGGGAGGCCTCTATCCCAGGTCCAACCACTTCATAAATTCGAGGACAGACAGATAGATAACGTAGGCTATTATTATATAGGGGATATGCCTATATTTTCTACCTGACAGGTAAGTGATTCAAATGTACTCCTCGTTGTAAGAAAATAAGAAA
>CM063504.1:78416777-78424277 GCA_032207245.1 Pardosa pseudoannulata
AATAATATATGAGTCTATTATTTAAATAGTATAAATCTAGCAATTGCTGTACGAATATAGAATTTCATTAATGGTAACTAAGCAGTCTTTATTATTTGGTACTGTGTCAAAAGGTAAATAATTGGATGATGAATGATGTATCGACTGGCACACTTTGGACATTTGACTTCGTGGTAGAATGTGGGATTGGCTGAAATCTATAATCTGTGATTATTCACGTAGCATTGACAGTGCTGAAAAGGCAAATTATTAAAAATTGGAAATTCTAAAAGATATACATTAAAAAAGACTATTAGAAACAATAAATTATTTTTAAATATATGTAGGTTTGGTAAATGCATTATTAAAATGTACTATAAGTATTACTGAAAAAATATAAGTATAGATTCTACAGAAATACTGTATAATTGTATTATTTAAATAGCATAAATCTAGCAATTACTGTACGAATATAGTATTTCATTAATGGTAACTAAGAAGTCTTTATTATTTGGTACTATGTCAAAATAGAAAGGAATTTATGATGAATTATGTATCGACTAGCACACTGTGGGCATTTGACAGTCATAAATACTTGACTTCGTGGTAGAATGTGGGATTGGCTGAAATCTATAATCTGTAACTGTTCACTTAGCATTGACAGTGCTGAAAAGGCAGATTACTAAAAATTGAAAATTCCAAAAGATATACATTAAAAACGACAATTAGAAACAATAAATTATTTTTAAATATATGTAATTGTAAATGTATTATTAAAATATACTAAAAGTATTACTGCAAAAATATAAGTATAGATTCGAAAGAAATAATATATAACTATATTATTAAAATGGTATAAATCTAGGAATTACTGTACGAATATATAATTTTATTGATGATAATTAAGCAGTCTTTATTATTTGGTACTGTATTAAAAGACAAAGAAGTGGATGATGAATCATGCATCGCCTCTCGCACTTTGAACATTTGACAGTCATACTAAGGGATAAAATGTGGGATTGGATGAAATCTATAATCTATAACTGTCTACTTAGTATTGACAGTACTGAAAAGATGGATGATACAACCGTCAACGAATACAGACCTTAAATGATCTTAAGCTGTTAACTCATCATTGTGTTTAGAACTATATTTGTTATTATTTGTCAAATAGAAATAAGAGGAAGGCTTGGAAATTTTCTGTATGTTTGAAACCTATTGTTTTAAAATTTGAGAGTTGTTTAGCTGTCACCCTTTATTGTGTAGTGTAGCTTTTATGGACAACTAAAAATAACTTGTAGAAGTTGTATGATTTAAGGGAAGTTTTCATTTTCAGAGGACGTAGATGGCATTTGATTTTGATAAATAATCAACCAATAACTCCAGTTTTTTCTATTAGTATAGTTTTGTTGTTGGGATCGATATTTAATGATTTTTTTCGAGTTTCATGCATAGACATTTTTTTGGCAGGTGTATCGACTGAAATTATGACGAATGCTCTAATATATTATAGCAGGAATGTATTTACATGCGATATCAAAATCAGCTCTTACCGCGAAGTTTTCTATGTATCTTTCTATGTTTAGGCATCCTATGTTAACACATTGTATACGGGGTACATACAAGTGCGTGTTAGTGTCACAAAATAAAACGCATTTTATAAAATGCCTTTTAATTGATAGTAAAACACAAAAATCTAGGATAGATTCAAAAGAGAAATAAATAACAAGCGAAAACTTCAGCTATAAAAAGCGTATAAACTAAATGCAATGTGCAGTCAGACATTAAAAACTATAATTGAAATTCTGATTATTTTATAACTAACTTGAAGAAGAAAAGTGAATACATAATTTTTTCTTAATTTATTATTTTTAAAGTTGTGGAAAATACATTTGATTTTGTTGCTGTAAAATATTACTAGATATTTTGAGATAAAAAAAAGCTGTTTCCAAATGTATCATTTTATATGTAATATAAACTTATATTAACACATTGTATGTGGGACACGTACTAGTACGTTTTCTGACGATTGATACTTGAACGCGGGACACGTACTAGTACGGGTTAGTGTAACAACATGGTTTGTTTGTGGGTACAAAAATAACGGTATATACAAGAAAACGAAGCAGTATGTTCTTGTCTACTACATAGATTCTGAAAAAAAAAATAGATAAATAAAAACTGTTTTTTACATCAGTCGATGCGAAACCACAGAACAGGAAAAATTAAAACTATATACTACTATTTCTATTTGATTTTTCATATTTAGGATATTATTATAACTTTATCCACTAAAAAATATATTTTTTCTTTACAAAAATCTTATGGTTGTTATTTATATATCTCTACTTATATACTTGTTTATATAGATCAATATAAAATAAGAAAAGTTGATTAAAAATGAAACACATTTCGATCTAATGAGTTTTAACTGATAAACTAAATTTACTCTCAAAACGCCCGCTTCCGGTACAATTCAACTACCAAATGTATCAGCACATAATGTGTTAAAATGACCAGAAAATGAACTTTAATACTGGGCGTGATTTAAATTTTATACTTTTATTTCCTGTGCATTTGTTAATAATATGCTTATGTTATTCAAATATATATATTTGACAAAATATCTCAAACAAGAATGGACTAAATTCGATTATTGACGAAACAGGACTAGTTGAAATGCATTCTGCTTTAAGTTCTTAACCGTTTGTAATGCAATGCAAATAATTAATAATCAGTAATTCCGTTGATCGATTATTAAATTTAAATGTTTTAATTGTATCGAAAGAGAAACAAAAATAGGATAATAGTTTAGATGACAAACGACTGGCATTTGCTAAGAATATATTATAAGATAAATAATTGAAGTTTCTCAATGTTACAGTATGATACGGCAGCACACTAAGCAATAAAATAAACAGAAATCTTATGAAATGCACATAGAACAGAGTAAAAAAATTTCAAAATTCATAATTTTCAATAATTCATTTAAATTTCAATTGCACTTTTTTAACTTCAAATTATTATAAATGGGCGAATTATACGTATATGAATTGTGGCAACTCAGATTGTTTCCAAATTATATTACAGAAATATTGAAGAAATGTGCTAAAACGAAATTAATAATATATTAGATTACTTTTACATCTATTTCTTCTTTTTTATTACTTTTTTAAGTTTCTATCATAAACTCAGTTTTTAATAGAGGATTTTCAGAAAATGTTATGTTAAAATTTAAGTTTAAAAAAGATTTTTTGACTGAAACTTGTTTAAAGGAGTACTTCATAAAGCAAAATGGAGATAAATATTAAATCTCTAGAAATATCAAACACTAAATTAAATTGAAGCTAATATTTCATAATGCTTTCTACCATCATTTATATTGATAGAGGGAAAATGTTGAAGGTAACCTAGTAGTTAAATTATAAAAGAAATATACGCCAGGCAGATAATTCTTTTATCATAAGAAAAACAATATATTTTACGGAGAGATAACTGATTCGGCACTTCAACAACTCTTGTTTGGTGTTTATTAAATCTTCTTTAAAGGTAAAATAAATCCTAATAGAAGATAAAAGCGACATTCTTATTTACTAGATAAATGCGTATAAATGTACAAAAGAATTTTCTCATAAGGTTTTAATAGATAAAAAATAAACTTCAGAATCTGAAATAAATACTGTTGTAGGTGATAATAAACTTTTATTATAGAGACTTAAAACAGAAAATAGAGATAAGGGATTTATTATTATTATACACAATTATATTAATTTATGAACATTTCGATATCAAGTGTTGGGTTTTGAAAACATTTGTGAAATATTAGGAAGATAATATGAAAGAAAATTTGAGACTGTAAAACTCTTTTTCAAATTTATAGAAGAGTAAATGTTCTTTTACTTATTGAATCTAGATCACTGTTTCTTATTTTAACCCTTTAGCGGGCAGTGGTTTCACAACTTTAACCCTTTAGCGGACAGTGGTTTCGCAATGAGACAACACAAATATCTTAATTTTTTGTTTACTTTTTGGAGACATATAAATGATTCTTTCGATTCTTTATGTTTTTGACAATTTAAACCTTAATATATGATAGCACTAAATTTAATTTATTTTTTTCTTTTGAAATATGAGTAATTAAACTTGCTGTACTTGGAAAGTCAGTAATTCGATTTTTCTCACTTATAACTTCAAATAAAACTATCTACCAAACAACACTTATAAATTATTAAATTATTTATTTATTATACTATTTTTAAGCTATTTATTTATTATACTATTTTTAAGCTATTTATTATACTATTTGTTAAGCTATTTATTTATTATACTATTTGTTTAACTGTTTATTTGTTACACTGTTTGTTAAGCTATTTATTCATTATGATGATTATTAAACTATTTATTTATTATACTATTTTAAGCTATTTATTTATTATACTATTTGTTTAGCTGTTTATTTATTATACTATTTGTTTAGCTGTTTATTTATTATACTATCTATTTAGCTGTTTATTTATTATACAGCTTAATAACTTACTTATTCATTATGACGATTATTAAACTATTTATTTATTATACTGTTTGTTAAGCTATTTATTTATTATACTATTTGTTTAGCTGTTTATTTATTATACTCTTTGTTAAGCTATTTATTCATTATGATGATTATTAAGCTATTTATATATTATACTGTTTGTTAAGCTGTTTATTTATTATACTGTTTGTTAAGCTATTTATTCATTATGATGATTATTAAACTATTTATTTATTATACTCTTTGTTAAGCTATTTATTCATTATGATGATTATTAAGCTATTTATTTATTATACTGTTTGTTAAGCTGTTTATTTATTATACTATTTCTTTAACTGTTTATTTATTATACTGTTTGTTAAACTGTTTATTCATTATGATGATTATTAAACTATTTATTTCGTATACTGTTTCTTAAGCAATTTATTTATTATACTATTTGTTAAGATATTTATTTATTATTCTATTCGTTAAGATATTTATTTATAATGCAATCTGTTAAACTATACCATTTTAAGAATACTTATTTATTTTTCTTCGAATATAATTAAAAATTTCAAATGTATTATATTCATGCTGTTCAAGGGGAGGGTTTTGCCAGTTAAACTACCCCTCAAACTCTCCTAAAGTTATACCCCTCTAAGGAGTGTTAAGAAACGTTTTCATATATTTTACATTCATAAGGCTCATAGATAACATTTATAAACTAATTTCTTTAAATTCCAAAGAATTTATGTTGGTGACTTACAAAGGGTTAAAATTAGCATATACCCCGTCATATGACGGGATCATTAAAATTTTAAATTTTCCAGAACTGTAAACTAACTTATGAGGCTAGTACATTTTTTTTGGATGAGAATTAAATGGCACACGATCAATAATTTATTTATCTTCATACTCCTCTAAAGTCTCCCGACACTGTGAATGCAGTTTAGAGTCACGTTGAATTCATTTACACAGATAATTCAAAGTTTTCTTAGCTACGTCGAAACTATAATAAGTTCTTCCCAATTTTTGTTGTCACAGTAATTAATGGAAGTAAAGGAAGGAAAATATTATTTCTACTACACCCTGGAGGAAGATAGAATTTGTGGTTAACACCGGTGGTAAAATTTTCATTTCAACAAAAAATAATCAATGATTAAATTTAAAATTATCCAATATGTACTTAATCTATTATTTAAGTCAAATATAAAAGAAAATTATTTAAGTAATATCTAAATTTAGTGATAAAATTATGAATATAATGCAGAAGATATTTATGCAATTAAAAAAAAAAAGAAATGATTAATGAGATGCTTAAAGGTATGACGTCATAATGCAAGAAAAATTGTTATTTTTACCTTTTTATTATGTGAAAAATTCATAAACTTAATCGCCTTGTCTTAACCGGGGAAAATAGGGCTTGGATTAATGGAATTACATGCTAGAAAATGGGGGAAAGGGGTGGATTTTGGACATTGCTAACCCTAACTCATTAAGAATCCAACATGGATGCCTCTATTCATTTCAGGTACAAGGATTTCAAATATTCCAGAATAGACGGATAGATAACTTAGGCTATTGTTATATAGGGGATTAATGAATAAAAAAATTATAGCCAAGTTGTGTAGCAATTTGTTTTAATGTATCTCACCTACATACTTACACAGCAGTTTAGTATCTTATTATGCAATTTCTAGAACACCAATTCAGAAAATTCCACTTAACTAATAACGTATGAGATAACAGCATTTGCCTGAATACTCTAAAAAAACCTCAATCAATTTTTTAGTACATGTAACACAAAGACCAATACAAACAGCTGAGAAAATAATGTATGGTATTTCGAAAATTATTATTTTTATGAACTAAAGGGATTAACTTAATTAATAACTATAATAACTGCGATAAAAAACAAGCTAATAATCTGATATCTTTCCATTATGACATAGTTCCGCACAACAGTTTTTAAAGATAAACTGGTGATTTATTGTAAATTGATTTAATGTTGGTTATCTGATTTTTTATTATGTCTACATTATTTATTTACTAATAATTATTTATACATTGGTTTAAAAAGAAAATTGATCCGAAATTGATTCTTTGGAGAAAAATGGATAGCAAGATATTTTTTATACATAGAATACAGATGAAAATAAAAGAAGTATAAATGTCGATTTTTCTTTATCAGTATAATATGTCTCTGAAGTTAGAAATATATTAAGGTAATAAAATAATAGGGACCTAAATTTTTCTTAAATGAAATGTTATTCTTTAATGTTCTAGACTTCGAAGTTTAGAAGTTCGAAGTCATTTACAAACGAATAAAGTAACGTTTAAAACAACAAGTCATTGTACATCTGTGATATTTTAAAGTTTATGTGAGAGTGTAGCTGTTTTACATAAGGTTTGCAAATCTTATCCGCTCGCCGAACTCACACATTGTGGGTTGCATGCCCAAGTTGTACCCCAGGAGGCATGTGGTGTGGCCAGTGGAAACGACTGCACTTCAACTTATCAAGTTTGGAGGGTTGTGATAGGTCGGCAGGATGCGATTCAAGACTATGCCTGGAGTTCCGGTCAATCTGGACAGAGCCGGAAAAGGTTTGGTTTGGTTGAGTTTGGAATGCTACGGTCTACTTTTTGCAACACGAGGGCTAATGAGACCGGGACCTACGGCTTAAAGCCGATTCCGAACGGCTACGAACATCCATGCCACAGTGGGATTCGAAACCACGAACTCCGGTACCGAAGGCCAGCACCCTAACCAATCGGCCATCGTTCGGCTGCCGGGAAAGAACGCATTATGCACAGGACAATGGAACAACGAACGCATCAGCACAGGATAATGGAAAAAGTATATGGTTGCTGGAGTAGTTGAAAAGGAAGGAAAAGAATGTAGAGTGCTTATAGACTTTTGGCAATTTTTCTTTTAGGTGTAGCACGTTGAGTGCTTCTTTTACTTTATATATTTTATATTTTTTTAGCATTTTCCCTATTCTTTT
>CM063504.1:78429277-78439277 GCA_032207245.1 Pardosa pseudoannulata
TAATAGTTAGATATTTACAGCAGGCTGGATAAGGGCCACACACAGTGAGATTCTATACACAGTGAGATTCCTATATCTATAGCTAATGCATATATATATATATATATATATATATATATTTGTATACAATATGGACAGAAGTTAATATTAAACCGGGGGATCAGAAAATGAGTATACATTTTAAAAATAATTATATACGGATTATTGTAGTTAGAAGGGTAAAAATTGACGCACCTGTTTGGAATAACATGGTTTATATATATGCACACAAATGATGAAATGAATGAGTTCGATATAGAACAAACAGATGACACTGGACAGCAAAACGGAAGTGATTCTGCATGAGAATCGTGTATAAAATGAGCTGTAATGATAAAGTTAATCAGTTGCATCAGCAATCGCAGCATATTAACGTTATAAGAAAGGCAACTTTTGGTAAAACTGCACTTTTAGAATGGTTATCTGCTACTTAAGCTTTACGATCTCTTTCGCCATAAGAAAGAGGTTATTCGAACGGGTTAAAGTTCTAGAACAATTGGAGGTGTAAAGAGAATGATTTTGAAGTCCGAAGGCACGAGATATGTAGAAGATGGGCCCTAAAGTGGCGTACGGAGCACCAGTGCTAATGTTTCTGAGTATGTTCAGGAAGAAATAAAGATTGCAGCGGGTTCGTCTACGCAGAGGATAGTCAGCGCTCGTGAAGTCGCACGTCGTAATGGCATTGGATAAACTACTGTGTGGATTAAACTAAGGTGTACCCTTCAAAGCTATTCGTACAAAATTTCGCGTGAAAAAGAACTTTTACTCAGGTGATTTTGTAAAGTGGGAGAACATTTGCAGCGTGGGTGTTTCAAATGATGGCAGAAGATGATTGGTTGTTTAATTTTTGTCTGAACCGACGTGTTTGACGTGTCTGAACGACGAACGGTCGTGAAGTCCATTTCCCATTACAATCGTCATTAAACTCCGACAACTGCGGTATACCAGAACTGTCATGAAAAGGTCATTGCACGACAATAACGTTACGGTGTGGGGGGCATTTACTACATATATCGTCATTGGGCTCTTGTAATTCGAAGAATTGCGTGATTCTGTTTTTGTAAGTTTAGTGTGACGCGAGAAGTACGGAGATAGGTTACAGAAACATATTATTTCTAGCCTGGATGATATACACCTGTTTGTTAAGTATAATTTTTATGCAGGATGGGGCTCCACCCCATATTGTTAGACGTGCAAAGGATCTATTGCAAATGTCGTTTGGTCGTGATTGCTCTCTGAGCTGTTATTTTCGTCCTGATTGGCCTCCCTGATCTCCGGATGTCAGTTCATGTGGTTATAAGTTCTAGGGTTATCCAAAGTCACATGTATACCGCAAGAGACAGGAATCAATTGGCACGATAAAAGACAGCACCCAACACCAACGTCTTACAATGAATACAAATATGCTGTACAGTGCTGTTTACAACTTTGACCCTCGACAACGACTATTGTTAAGGAATGACGGTAGACATGTTGAGCATTTGTTTAGAAGAACATCGCCATTCCTTTGTGATAATTTGTTATGCTAATTATTACTTTTTGTTTCCCATGAAGTGCCATCTATTGCCCATATTTTAACTTCTTTTGCAGTTACAATAAAATCTCATGTCCTTCCTGTTCTGTATTTCCCCTCCCCTACCTACATTATTCCGTAATTTTCATATTTTCAATTGCATACTCATTTTCCGATCATCCGGTATAGCAAAATAATTAGCCGTTATGTTGCAATGTATTTACTTTAGCATTCATAAATATTTATCCATTACCATGCATTCCTGACAACTTCTAAGATCATTTTGCAACAGAGTCCACTACACCGCATAAAGTGATTTCGAAGTTTTAAAAAATTTTCCTTGTAGTTAAAATAGACACAAAAATTTATAACACATGTCCAAAATATGTGACAAATACCAATTAATATCTGTCGCAAAAAAATATATGGTAGAATCCCAGTTCCGGGGGCCAGCCACCACGTTTTGGGCTCCGTTTTTATACAAGTTATCGCTAAATTGTCTCCAAGTGATGTTTACAATTTGTGCTTTGTTTTGTAAAAAGTTCATATTTCAAAGTATATTTTGAACAAAAATAGGACTGAAATTTTGTTAAGATGAATACAAATTGAAAATAAAAAATAGAGCAAGATTTGACAGAAAACTGGGTTCTAGAATTTGACGTCGCCCCTAAACTGGGATTTAGTCAAATATATTTATTACATATAGTAACAAATGTAATTAATTGTAACATGTACCAGAAATCTTATGTGGATAACATGACGTCCTTATGCCTATTTTATTATTTCTGTTATATTTTGTCTTATGTGTCACCACACTTATCAATTGCATATTCTCTTAAAGATACAAAATAAGTTCAGTTTCTCACACTATCCATGCTGTATGATAAGACCTTAAGTACTGTCATTTGAGGGATTCCCGAAGTGATAATCACTTTAGAAGGATAATGTTTTATTATACAGGTACTGATTTTTAAACTGAACTTTTTTTGTGATTATTAAAGCTTACTTCACTATGTACCAGGAATTTGTACACACTAAAAATTCAAAAATGTTCCCCCTAAATAATGCATTTTTATTTGCATGGCCTTTGTTTAAATAGCATTGTTAAAACTTATTTACAGGTCGATATCTTTCAGTTGTATTATTGTAGAAATTTAATATAATATGCCGTTACAGATTTTTGGTGTAAGGATTAAAAATTGCAATAAAATATGTAGTAGTACTTACGTTAAATTACAAGTTTTCGTTATTGAGAGTGCAGAGTTCAATCAAGAGTGAAGGTTCAAAACTAGCTTTTATAACTGACCTAAATGCAAGTTTTTACAATTAATATTTTCTTAGTTATATTTTACCGAGTTTCTAACGTTATGCTGACATTTTGTATTATGTACAGTTCATATTGCAATTAAAGGGGAACACTAGACGCGAGTGCAGAACTAGAAGCTATAGTGGTTCGAAATATAAAATATTGACGAAAATGATGTCTAAACATTTTTTAGTTATGTGAAATACGTACATACATACGGATGTCAGCACAAAACTTGTCATAACCAATTCAGAAAAGTCAAAATACATACTAAAGTTTCAGAACTAAAGTTTTATAGTCGATGCATAAAGATGTATTATTTAAAATGGTTAAAGTTAAGTCAAGGGCCGCGGTAAACTAGTTGGTAGAGCGTCAGTCAATGATGGTGTGTTCTGTCCTCGTTTCGGTCAAAGACCGCAGTGTTGCTAATGACAGTTGAGGCACGTTAAATATTTCGTGGCTGCAAAGTCCTCCAAGTTTCCATGCCAAATTACACCTCTGGTGGTACTGAATCAGGGATCAGTCGGACCCTGGTTTGGTTCTAAATTCTGACTTGCGGATGAATGATTTCGACCGTCCACTATAAAGGGTTGTGTCTTGTGCGTTCGAGTGAAGTCTTACTTTCTCCTTAAAGGTGCTAGTTAGCAATGAAAGGTGCACATTTCTGCCTTAATTCCAAACAACAGCGCTCATTCGGGCTTGGTATGACCAAGTGACATTAGACCTACCCAACCCACCAAAGTTAAGTCAGCCATGGTCTAAATAAATATTTTTGGTTGAAATTTATCATGATTACAATACTTATTACACGAAAGTAGCAAATATAGTTTGATTATGGATGAAATTATTAAATCTTGTTTATTTGCAAAGTTTCATGTTTTACTTAGAAATATATTTTCACCGAACCTCTGACTGAATTATATTTTAGTGCATTCCAGATTTGGATCTATTTCTAGTTTTTAGAGAGCTAAATAATTTTTTAATTTATATAAAACTATTTTAACCACATCAACCTAGATACGTTTTATAATTAAAATATAATAAATTGTAAACTCTAAAAATGTATGTAATGTGAAATATTGTAAAATATAAAAATATATATTACTTTCATTTTCTTGTAGTTGTATTGTAGACTTAACAATATTAATAGTGTTTAAGAACAACAGAGTTGCCTTTTATGAGTACACGAAGCTACAGATAAATATAATCATTTCTGAATTATAGTCATTATGTACATCTAAAATATAGCTTTTTATCGCCGTCATATTTGTAATTAATCTTGTAAATAATATCCATATTGCGATAAAAAAATTATTGAAATCCAATTTTTGGACATTATTGCCGCTTAAATTCTCTAATCTACTTAGTATTATTACGTAAAGAAAATCTTCTTAACATCAGATGGAGAATTACTGTTTTCAAGCTGTTAACCCTTAAGCATTAAATGAAAGTGAACTACGTTTTGCTGTTAGCATTATCAGGTTTAGTCTTATAAAGTTTATACTTTTTTTTTACAAGAAGGAGTAGTTATTTCAAGATGGATCAGCTAAATGCTTTTATTTGTCAATGTTTTCCTCCTCGTATATAAAAATAGTTTTGTAGATTTTTGTGGGAAATTAACAGTGGTTAGTAGTCTGGCAAACATTTGATGACATTTAGTGTAGTAAACACTATTATTTTCATACAAGAATTATATTAATTTGTGTAAACAGGATCGAAGAGCGATTTTCTAATTTCGTTGACTTGTCAATTCCTTAGTCATTTTGGGTATGACAGAGCATGGGTTTAGAGAATTATAGCCGTCTTTATGATGCAAGAATGAGACTCCGTAGATGTTTTAAATATTTAAAAACCAAGTTGATTTATTTACAGAAAAGCATTTGTTAACGTTGCTGGTGGAAATTACTTTCATCCGATACAGAAAAAAATCAATCAAAACCATCAGGCAGATGGGAAGTCTGAATATATCTCTCCAAGAGATAAACTACCTATCCGTCTCAAGAGTTCAGACGGAAGTGCCTCTCGCTTCTTTCTCCTCCACCATGGAACTTGGGTTTTAGAGATCAACCCCATTTTTGATTAAAAGGAGCCATTGGCGCATGGTCGACTAGGCCACATAAAGCATCTTTCCTTTCTTATGTCTTTCACAAATGCTCCGCTTGACACTTCCAGAAGTCCAAACATAAAGAAGACCATTACTGGCACAATACTGTCTTTTCAAATTGTACGGATTTTGCAATGTTCAGCGTTGTACAATGCACGATAGTTCGCTTTTACAAATGCTCGTCTTAAACAACGACAGAAACGGACGGCGACGCTTACATTTTTTTCTTAATTACGTGATATGAAGTGTAGGATTACTAATTTTACGACGCTGGATGATGATTGTATAACTAGCTTAGTAACCTTTTGTACTAGCATAATTTCACTGTCTTCAAAATAGCTCTCAATATTAGGTTGATGTTTAATAAGATTTCTAGGATAGACATAATATATCGGAATATAATTGTACATATAACCTGGTAAAATTAAATCGATGCATTTTGTATGCATATATGTTTTGTTGAAAGTTACAGTCTGTCTAAATATTTAGTATTGTGTCCTTTAAAGATACATAGTAAAGCAATGAGAATGATAGACTATAAAATATTGTACAGATGAAAAATATTTTTACACAGGGCGTAGTATAAAACCGTTATATGAAATATTACTTCACTAGAAGAACAGCTTAAATTTGAAATTAAATAGATGTTCCTCATTGCAAATATGAGGTAATTAACTGTAAAATCCCAAAATACTATAAAATCTCTGAGCGCACACATACGCTCTTACATATATATTCATAGTTATAGATAATTTATTTAATATAACAAAGAAACCCCATTGACAGTTTAACAATTCTAAGAGCTATAATTTAAGAGCTTACCAAAATATAAAAATATTTTGCTATTTTTGCTTGTAATCTTGCAGTGTATTTTTGGTTGACAATTGATTCAATCTTACGCAATATTATTGTTCTTCAAGTTGAAATATTTTTAATGGTATCCCTTTGAACTCCAGCATAAAAATTCATAAAGGATACCAATAACCCCAACATTATATTAGTTACAAGTACATACCTATGATGTAAAAGAAAAAGGGAATCGTTGCAATAAAAAAAACCTTTTTCTTAGCTTTTTTATTAAGAAACATATTCTAACTTATAAAAAAACATAAATTCTCATAATTCTAAATAATGTCTCAAATACGGTGATAACGGAGTGGAAAGGGTTAGTATTATTTTATATTTAACAATATATATCCGGTGGGTAAACAGTTTCATATCTGTCAATTCAAAGTCAAATCTCGATTTGTATTTTGTTTCTAGAAGTAATAGTTAAAACCGTTCGGGATCACTATAAAGGAATGGGTTGGAATCAAATTGTTCTTAGCATGGAGAAAAAAAATATTACTTGAAACCTAACTTCCTTATAATGTTCTTTACATGTATTAATAATTTTTCTGCGCAGCTCAGTTCTTACGATTAAATTGATTTGAACTTGAAAATCCCATATGTAAAGCTGAACTTACAGGATTTCCTTGGTTATTTTAGAAATTCTGTGAACTGTTTTCATCAAACCTACGTAAAAATGTTAGTTTGGAGTATAGATTCTTGGACTGTTGAACTAAAATATACTCTAAAACATTGGAAGTATTAAACACGTAAATAAGTTTGTAAAGTAGGTATTTTTGAAATACCGAAGGAAATATATTTCAAACATTTTCTATGTACAAAAAGAAATAAGATATATCAGACCACAGGAATAGTAACATTGGATCCACCAATATGTAGTCATTTTTAAAGATTAAACTATATTTTTTCCAACTGATAAACGACATATACTACATTTGAATGATTTCCATATAAATGTTTATTTGTGGTAATATATTATAAATCTTGTGTTAGAAAATAAAAAGGACAATTTCATGCTACGAAAACTCTTAAATAATGTTTTAGTTAGTTTTTGCATTTGAGTAAGTAGGAAGTTCCTTACTATTTCCTCAAGAGGGTCATCGATCAAAAGTGCCCGAAAGCTAGGAATGTAACGTCTACTTTAATCGAGATGCCGTATATGTGATTTTTTCCCATTAAACATTAGATAATATGGATGGAAAGTGTAGCGGTCTTAAAATTAAGCCTTAGTTTCCAATGCCTTAGAATCTAAATGTATATTTCGAAAATTTTCGGAAATAATTTGATTTTCGAAAATATTTCGAAAATAATTTGTCACCAATCATTGAGAATGAAGTAGTTATATTTAAGCTTACTTTTTCTTCTATTAGAAGGAATATTTGTTATTTATGTAAGGATTACATCAAAGAACTCTTTAAGATTTTATATATATACTTCACATTAAATAATGCAAGTTATGAGCAATTAAATTTGTCACCTTGCCATTTGAATTTTTTATGTTCAAGTAGTTCTGTTTGAAATAGATGTCATTAGAAACGTAATGACCTAGCATTTTATATCACATGCTTAAAAAATTTACAAAATATAAAATATTTATGAGAAGGTTTATGAAGAATTACGATGTTTTACACAAAAAGAATCCAGTAAATCTCAACTAAGTTTTCACTAATATAGCTAATATTAGTAACCAGCATTAACAATTTAATCCATTTATTATAGGGAATGTATAAGGAGAAATATTTTGTCAACAACTGAGCTTAGAATGGCCATCGGAAAAAAACATATATTGAACATGATCCTATAAAGCAAAAATTAAGGAATCAGGGGCTTTATTGACAAAAAGTGGACTACAAATGTTTATATATTTAAAAGTTAAGCATTACATACAGTACATTTAGATGCTCAACTGTATATAATGTTTCGATAGGTTGTAAAAGGTATTTAGTTCAAACCATCAGTAGTATAAAGAATAAAAAATGTTAAACATAACCAAAATGTTTTGTACAAATCGAAATAATGGAATTTCTAATTTCCGTGCGAGTCACATTTATCGAGAACTTAATCAAATTTGAATTTTAAATCACATGCTTAAAAACTTACAAAATATAAAGTTTTAAGAGAAAATGTATGAAGAATCATGATGATTAACACATAAAAAAATCCAGTAAATCTCAATTATATTTTCACTCTAATATAGCTAACATTAGTAACCAGCATTATTCATTTTATCCATTTATTATGGGGAAAGTATATAGAGAAAATATTTTGTCAACAACTGAACATAAAATAGGTCTTCGAAATCTTGCAAAAAAAGATATATTCAACATGATCCTATAAAGTAAAAGTTAAGGAATCTGGGGCTTTATTTACAAGGAGAAGTGGACTACAAATGTTTATATATTTAATAGCTAAGCATTACATACTGTACAATTAGATGCCCAACTGTATGATACTGTTTCGATACGTTGTAAAATGTATTTAATTGAAACTATCAATAGTAAAAAGAAAAAAAATTTAAACATAACCAAAATGTTTTGTATCCATATTAACACCTTCGAACGAATCAAAATAATCCAATTTCTAATCTCCGTGCCAGTCACTGTTATCGGAACACTAAATCAAATCTGAGTTCACATTAACAGACCTTGATGCATAACCTTGAAGCAGTGTAAATAAAAATAAAATTTTGTTGAAAATTTTATTACATATTTTTTATTCTTAAATTAAAATTCTCATATTAGAATCAGGTAAACGAAAGGGGTAAAATTGTGAATCTCTGTACATCAAACGCATTATGTATTTGCATGTGCTCTGTATAGGCATTTATCAATTTTTTGACTTGATCACATAAATGCATAAGTTGTGTAGAAAAATGCAATACATTTTCAAGCTAAATTTCTACTCTCAGTGAGAAATTTTGATATTTAAGGATACAGTTGTCTTTCATCTGTATGATTTGATTAAAAGTTCGATACTTCTACAGTACTGAATTGTGAAATATAAACTAAATATAAGATTAACCCACATTGTACCACACCAACTAAATATTTCTGAAAATTATTAAAATTTTATCCATATCATTAATATGTTGTAACTAAACAAATAGAACCAAAATTTTGAAAAAATATTTTTATTTTTTAAGTAATTAGCTGTCCTCTAAATAAGACAATGGTCCAAAACAATACTAGAATTTAACAAATATCACTAACGTTGCATTAGGCTGATTCATTGGTGAAATTTGGGGGTACAGTCAAAACAAAGTCCAACATTACATTTTAAGCATATTGTTGTTGGTTTTCTCTTGCAGTTCTTGAACTGTCATCTTTGGTAAGGGACAATAGAAAAAGAATTTTATATAACTAAAAAATGTTTAGACATCATTTTCGTAAATATGTTGTATTTCAAACCACTATAGCTTATAGCTCTGCACTAGCTTCTACTGTCCCCTTTTGATTGCAATATGAAATCTACATAATGGAAAATGTCGGCATAACGTTATAAATGCAGTGAACTATAACTACAAAACAATTACTTGCAACATCTTCCATTTAGGTCAGTTATAACAGAAATTTTTTCACCTTCACTTATGATTGCCCTCTGTACCCTCAATAATGCAAAATTTTATTTTAACGTTTGCGCTACTACATATGTTATTGCAATTTTTTAATCCCTACACCAAACATCTGTAACGACCTATTATGTGACCGATCTACAACAATAAACTCAAAGATATCGACCTATTTATAAGTTTTAACAATGCTATTTAAACAATGGAAACTATGGTCATAAAAATAAAAATGGGGATTATTTAGGGAGGAAATTTTTGAACTTTTACTGTGTACGACTTCCTGGTACTTAATGATAGAAGCTTTTATAATCGTAAAAGAAAATTCTGTTTAGAAATTAATACCTGTATAACACAATTTATATCCAAATTTCACAGGTTTATTTTTCATGAACATCTTGTAACTGTGCATTCCAAAATATCTTATCATTCTTTCATCGATGGTGATATTTTCAGAAAATATACCGAATTGCATCAAGGTTATGTTGATTTTGTCATAAAGAGGTCGAATTTTATAATAATGAAAATATGAGTCAATTGAAAGGACTTTTATATCCATAAATATCGTTATTAATATAATTTTAGCGCCACCAGATAATTCGTTTATTACTAATAACTATATGC
>CM063504.1:78444277-78451777 GCA_032207245.1 Pardosa pseudoannulata
GATAAATATAATAAGCATAAGGCTCCCAATAGCATTATATGGAGACTATCTTAGGTACATGAAGAATCAATGCACTTTCGACAATCGCGGCTGTTAAATTATTCTCCGCACATGGTTTCAACATTGCGACTGATTATGTATATATGTGGTTATCATTTGTGGTTATCGATGGTTTAGCTTGAATGTTATTCGTGACATCTTCTGGTAGAGGGGTGAGAATATTAATTAATTTTTTGTGGAATTTAGAGCCGAAACCCATGATTAGAAGGTCAATCTAATTAGACAGAATATGACATTTCAATTTACGTATTAAATCAATGTATTTGAAAATATTAATAAAATTTTGCGACTTAAAAATAGTGTTTTCTGTTGCATTTTAAACACATTATATATTTACTTTAAGCGTTTTATAAAATTCTTCCTAGTGTTTTGAACACTGATTTTACAAATTTTATGAATCTATAGAAAATTATAATTATGTAGACAATGCCAAAAATGTCAATAACTTTTATGCTTTTAAGTGAAATATGAAAATTATTATAACATTTATATATAGAAAAGATTAAATTAAATATAAAAGATACAAATATTGTAGGAAATTTCAAAACATTTAAGTTTTTATTCCAAAATATGAATTTTCTTACAGTGTGAAAGAAACTGTTGGTTTGAAATTCCCACATTAAATCTTTGTTTAAAAAATAAAATATGCGTAAGCCAGGAATTGAATTGGGTTATAAATAAATAACGATTATCGCTTATACACTATATAACTTTCTTTCCGTTTGCTACATGAAGTAAACTTCATAAATCTGTGAAGTAATTATGTAAAGCAAGCCTCAT
Organism: Pardosa pseudoannulata; assembly: GCA_032207245.1. NCBI lineage: Eukaryota > Metazoa > Arthropoda > Arachnida > Araneae > Lycosidae > Pardosa > Pardosa pseudoannulata. Next base: position 78,445,118 of record CM063504.1, read on the forward strand.
GCTAGTGTTTTATAATGAAACATCTAAAACATCTAAATATTTCAATGCGAAAAAGAAAATTGATCATGAATTTCTTATGCAGTAAATGAAATATGCAATATGGGTGCAACAGAAACAGATAGGAATATAATTTTTCAAATATAAATTTATATTTATAGCTTGTGTAATTAATTTTGAATTTCTGTCATTTTCTCTTATTTACAGTGAACTTTATGCAATACGTTTATTAGAAAATTTTCGTACAATTTTCAAATAATTATAAAATGTAAAACACTTTTTCTGACGTTTCTACTTTTTGCAAGATTATTATATAGTATTTGCAATTATATTCCATACATTAAATATTCTCTCTTGATAATTTTAAATCGGAATTACTTTTTATATTCAATCAAAATGAAAATATATTACTGCAACATATTAAATGTCTTCATACAATGTGTTGGAAAAGATAAAAATATATATCATACCTTTTTCGCTGTTAATTGGAATAAGCAAAATCCTTTTAGGTAGGGATATTAAAATTCTTTAAATTATTATTTTTAAAATTTAATTATAAATTAGTAAAAATATATCCTCTGTTCATAATAGTAAGAAACATTTCTGTCCGATATAAAAATGAAAATTTAGGGGTGCTTTATAACTAACATTTAGATCAGGGTAAGTATAATACATGCATATCCAATATAACACGCATTCTAAAATCGTGTTCAAGCATAAAATGACTATTGGCTATATAACATTCACATATAAAACAATAAGATTTTAAAATTGTCTAAAGAAAATAACTGTTAATAGAAAATGTAACTCGAAATATACAGAAAATTAACAAAAAAATGATAAGAAAAATACTAAATCTCCTACTCAAATCATGTCTACTACTAAATGCATCTACATCAGAAAAAAATTGTTATCACTTACAAAACTTAAAATTTGATTAAAAAAAAATTAAATATGTTTTATAGTTTAACGTAGTATGATACCGTTAACAATATTACGTTAACAATAAAACGTTATGATACCGTAGTATGATACCGTCTACAAATTTACATATAACAGTCTAAAAATACGAAGTTCCCAGAAAATCATTACATATTGTTTAGAAAGGAAGTAAAAATGAAAAAAAAAGGTTGGGAATAAGATGGAATTTTGTAAATCTTCTCGAAGATCTAGACTATGCAGATGACATTGTTCTGTTTTTATGCAAATTCAAGGATGTGGAGCAAAATACACATTTTATAACAGAAAATACTTAGTTGTCATAATATTAACATAGAAAATACAAATTAAATAGCAATATTTCTTCCAAACTTAGTGTTAAAAACATAGAAATTGAAGATACAAATACTTTCACATACATAGGTTTAGTTTGGTTTAAAGTGCTAGGGTCTACTTTTTGCAACACGAAGGCTAATGAAAGCGGGACCTACAGCTTAAAGCCCATTCCGACTACGAACATCCATGCCACAGTGGAATTTGTAACCACGAACTCCAGTACCGAAGGCCAGCACTCTAACCAATCGACCATCGTTCGGATTCACCTACATAGGAGGAATAGCTAGTACCTTTGGTATGACTGATGAAGATGTCTTCCGATTAACAACAACTCTCAATGTCTTCATTATCTTAAGTAAAATTTGGAATTACAAACTTTTAGTAATTGAACTCTAAATTCAGTTTTAATTTATGAGTATGAGATTTGGAAACTGACCAAATTACAAGAGAACTCTTTGAATCCCTTACTATCTAAATCACTTCGCAATATATTTGAAAATTTTTGGCCTTAACATTTTTAAATGAGAAATTGTACAAAAATACTAAAACACTACCTGCATCTGAAGAAATTAAACACAGATGATGGAAATAGATTGAAGACATTTTAAGAATGTCTCCTAATGAATTCACCAATGTAGCTCTCACCCCATTTGGTCACCAGAGGGAGAAATAAAGCGCGGTAGACCAAAACACGACAGAGAATGGTAAAGATCGGGAAAATCAATTCGGTTACCCCAGATGGGACTAGGATACGGAGGCGGTTTCAGATCACAAGAAATGGAAGACAAGATTAGAAAATCTATGCATCATCAGGGTGTAAAAAGAATTCTGATGATGAAACAAGTAAAAGAAAACATAACTGTCAAAGAAAGAAGTAGAATGGTGACATACAAGAGCAACTGTAAATTGTGAAGTGGCAACTACATGGCGAGTAAAACGGTTAAAACGATTTTAATGGAAATAAGAAAACTTCAGTACTTTATACTTACAGAAATAAAGGAAAACAAAACAGAACATCATGTCAAGAATTTCGCAACATCCAGCATATATAATACGGAATAAATGCAGCAAAAAGTATTATTCGATTATACATACAAATGCATTTTCTTCCGTAAAGGATCTTTCTGCATGTTAAGTTCTGGTATCAATCAAACAGCTAGCAGAACGTAAAATATGATGTCATGTTGAATAAAGAACGGACTTATATTCTTTACTTTCCAGTGCACTAATGTGTTTGGAAATATCAAAGAGACTTAAATCAGAATTAATAACTCAGAAGGAAAAATAAACACACAATGATCATACTTTTTTATTATAGCTTAAAAATCAATAAACCATAAAAAAGACTTAAGAATGTATGAAATTGAATTGTAAGAAATGTCTGTATTGAAAGCATTCTTCCCTTTCATAGCTTTCAACTGTGATTATTCACCAGGAAAAAAACATGAATAATATTTTATCTGAAAGAACGTTCTCTTGCTATTCGAACTGTTTAATATTGAATAAAAATTCGAGTGTTTTCTCATGTTGTTATTTGATCTAAATGTTAAAATTAAGCAATAATTTTTTTCTTTAATAAGCACACTATATTTTAATGTGCAAAATACCTGCCTTCATACGCACGTATATATATATATATATATATATATATATATGTGTGTGTGTGTGTGTGTGTATGAATATATACGTTATATACACGTTAGATGTAATACTTTACTTGAATAAAGTATAAAAAAAATCAGCAAATAATACTACAATTATTTACCCTACATTCTGTAACTTAAATTATATTTTTATGGAACTTACAGTTGTTTTTATAATGATCCAAAAACATAGTTATTACTAAAAAAATCTATACTAAAAAATCTACTATGACTCTCATATAGATGCGCAAAAGATATACGCAGATGTCAGCATTTTGAGAGAGGACGTGTAGTTGAGGTCAGATAAGACAGTTGGTTTAAATCAGTGATTCTCTCGATATTTGGGCAGGATCAATGCCACTATTAAACGATGTTGGCAAGAATAGGCGAACCATGGCCGAACACAGCTTCAAGAAGGAAGCGGTCGGCCTAGAGAAACGATAGAACATGAGGACCGAGCAATCGTCAGAGAGGCAGAAAATCAGAGCGGTATTCACAGCATCATATGCATCATTACCATCGATTATATGTGTATTTAAAGCTTCAATGACTGCAAGGTCCATTTATAGGTGGCTCGTTGAAAGGAGGCTGAGATCACGGCGACCCTTGCGCAGACTACCATTGACCTCTGTACAAAGACTAGTCCGTTTGCAGTGGTGTCGGACTCATTGGAATTGGAATGTTATTTACTGGAGTAGAATAGTCTTTAATGATGCTTTGAACTGAGATCCAATGACCAACCAAGAAATGACTGGAGAGGCCCTGGACAGCCGTTTGATGCCAACCTCACTGCCTTCCGGCATGTGGCCGAGAACCATGAATTATTGTCCTGGGTGTTATTTCATTTTATAGTAGGACTCCTTTGGTTGTCATCCGTGGTACCCTTACATCACAACGGTACGTCTCCGAAGTTCTACTCCCCTTTGTGTTGCCCTTCATGCAATGCTATGATGGGCTTACATTTCAGCAAAATATTTCCCGTTTTACACTGCATGAGTTTATACTGATTGTTTTCTTGCTTGCCGACATCTACCTTGGCCAGGAACTTCGTGGGATCTTTCTCCTATTCAACAAGTTTAGAGCGTTAAGGGCAGGGCCCTCTAACCAGCTAGGAATATGGACGCTCTGACTCGTTAGTTGAACGGAATTTGGCACGACATCCCTCAGCTGGACATCACCCACTTCTATCAGTCAGTGAATTGAGATCTATATGAAATACCGAAAACTTGATTTCTGAAAAAGAATTTTTAATACTCATCTGTATACAAAATTAAAATGGGCAAAGGAACATCAGAATTGGACATTAGAAGAATGGAAAATATAGCTTGAGATCTATATGAATAGCTTGAGATCTATATGAAATACCAAAAACAAGATTTCTAAAAAAGAATTTTTAATGTTCATCTGTACACAAAAGTACCACAACATTTTGGGGTACATTGAATTTAACCCCCGTCTCCAGTAGAAGACAAATTTCAAGTTTCTCACTTATCACTGGGAATTTAAATGGAAGTATGAAAAGCGTTGTCTATGTTTCTACGTTTTGGCGCAATAAAATGCAGTTTGGCAAAGAGTTCGTCTCTAATATTTTCTTTTGAACAACGAAATGAAGTTAATGCTAGACTGTTGCAGATTTTGTTAAAACTTGCATAAAAAAACAAGTATGAACTATTTTAAGTTTGAGACATCATCGTTACAACTTAGATACCAGCATCTGTCATTGAATCCAATTAATCTAAAGAATATTTGATATTTATAAATTCACATAGAATGCTCGAATTATTAAATTAAATTAAAAACCATTTTTCTTACAAACATTAAATTTATCATTTAATATTCTGTTAAAGATTTGTCATTATTTAAATATATCTTTGAATGATGGATATCATAATTATCTCTTTGATTTGCATTCTTGCTTCAACTTACTAATTCGATGAAACAGAAGTATCGAATTATCATCAGTAACATTTCAACTCTACTGCAAATTCCCCATTGCCTTAACAGGAGTTACGCCACTGAGAAACATTATAAGATACACAGGACGCTGAAGATTTTGGCTTTGAAGGAACCCATACTTTCCCTAGTGGAATTAATGAAAACGAATTGCTAAATAAAATATCCACAGATATAAATATCCTTAAATTTTCATTTCTAAGAGTGAGAAGGTTTATCTCTCTTTTTGACGGAGATTGATTCCGTTTGTGCTGAGTGAATGCCGAGAAAAGCTGAGTAATGGATGAGAGCGAGAATGCGATTGGCTATCATTCATGCCAGATAAGGTAACTATAGGAAAATAATGAATTAGGAGATAATGGAGTCTGATCCGAGTTAAACGCATTTAATCTTGCTTCGTCACATCCATATATCGTAATATACAGACTGAAAGAATGAATAAGGATACAGATATCTTAAATTACAAATAGTCAACTTGACCAACGCAGAAAGAGTTCTCATAGAATTAGAGATATATTTGAAGTGTTTGAAAATTAAAAAAAAGCAAAATTATATTATGTGACTGTTGCAATGATATAAGAAATATAAACAGGAATATTTATGAAATAAAGTGAAATGTAACAGCTTGATATACTATAAAATTTGAATATTATTTTGCTATAAGTATATAAAAGGAATTGTCTAACACTGTTCATTTACGGTTTAATATCGTAGGTATTGTTTTCCACCTCTATGGATCTTAGTAATTATGTTGAATAATTTTGAATTTATTGTAATAGTAGGAATTATTTAATAATTATATATATATATATATATATATATATATATATATATATGTATGTATATATATATGTATGTATGTATATATATATATGTGTATATATATATATATATATATATATATATATGTATGTATATATATATATATATATATGTATATATATATATATATATATATATATATATATGTATATATATATATATATGTATGTATGTATATATATATGTATGTATGTATATATATATATGTGTGTGTATATATATATATATATATATATATATATATGTATGTATGTATGTATGTATGTATATATATATATATATATCGGGAATTTTCAATAAAACGTCACCCGAAAGACTTTAAAAAAAGAATTAATTAAACCTCTTTCTAAACTACATAACAGTACGATTAAACTAATGTTTTCAAACTTATCATACAATTCTATTATTATAATTATTCTATTATTATACAATCTAAAGACAATAGTAAATATCGTCTGTTTGTTGCCCGTCAAGGAATTGCAATCATATATATTTTTCTTTTGTCACTTACATATCAAAACTAAAAACTACTAGGACATAGTAGTTTTTAGTTTTAAATTTTAACCTTTCCAGCCAAGTTCCTAATAATTTCTAATTTCTAATTTATTTTTTGTGCCTAAGTGATACTAGTAACCTCTAGAGTATAAAGATTTTAATGGAGCAATTTGGAACATTTCAGATGTTCCGCCGATAGTAAAAGTGCAAATATGTTGAATGTGGGATAGAGGATTAGGACTCTAGTACCTAGATCCAATAAGAATGAAGAGCACAAATAGTCAAGTTGAAGTTTCAAGGAAAAGCTCACAAAACCAAATATTAGTAGGTGTATGTATTTAGGATAGATATTAATGAACTGTCCTAGGGATTTTTAGAAACAGGATTCAACGGCGTCAATACTGTTTTCAATAATTATTCTACTAAATGTGTATTTATTCAGCTATTATTTATTGAATCCTCTGTGTTACACCAA
>CM063504.1:78464277-78504277 GCA_032207245.1 Pardosa pseudoannulata
TTAAAGGCACCAGAGCTCCTAAATAAAGAAAGCAGCATGAAAAATTACTCATATAAATATGTTATTCAAAACAAGAAAAGCGTAAGGTAAAATTTTCAAAATAAATGTCTTAGAAATTGCTGTAAAAGTATTACTCTAGGTTTTTTTATGCTTACATTTTTCAGTGAATCATGGTCCTAGGGAATACAAACTGATTTTAAGTTCTTTCGTCGAACATATTGGGTCGCATAAACGTATCTGCTAATGTTTTATTCTACTCTGTGCTTTCATAATATATTAACAAGAACATTTTTGTTTATCAAAAAGCACAGATAATTTGTATTTTTTCTGTTTTTAACTGTTTTCTGTTTTTCTGTGTTTTAATATTTTCTGAAAAATGTAGCATTTCTAAATAACATATATGTATAAATGGCAGCCTAACATTCTGATAATTTCTAGAGTTTTAATACTTTTCATTAGAAATTACATAAAATCTGGCTAATTTTTTATATTTTAATCTCACTTTTTTTTTCATATATTTCATTTTTGGAGCACATTTCTTCTTTTGATAATTTCTAGAGTTTTAATAGTTTTTTATATTTTAATCTCACTATTTTTATAAATTTTAATTTTGGAGCACATTTCTGCTTGTGATAGTTTTTAGAGTTTTAACAGTTTTCTTTAGAAATTGTATATAATCTGTCTAATTTTTATATTTTAATATCACTATTTATAGAAATTTTATTTTTGGAGTACATTTCTGCTTTTGATAATTTATAGAGATTTAAGAGTTTTTTTTAAATTATATATAATCTGCCTAATTTATATATTTTAATATCACTATTTACATAAATTTCATTTTTGGAGCACATTTTTTCTTCTAATAATTTCTAGAGTTTTAAGAGTTTTCTTTGGAAATTATATATAATCTGCCTAATTTTTATATTTTAATATCCCTATTTATATAAATTTCAATTTTGGAACTCATTTCTGATTCTGATAATTTTTAGAGTTTTAATAGTTTTTATATTTTAATCTCACTATTTTTATAAATTTCATTTTCGAGCACATTTCTGCTTCCGATAATTTTTAGAGTTTTAAAAATTTTCTTTCGTAATTGTATATAATGTGCCTAATTGATTTTGTATTTTAATCTCCCTACTTTTATAACTTTCATTTGTAGAGCACATTTTAGTTTTTTAGAATCTATGCAAAATATGTTTAGAAGATGTAAACATGCATATTTACATTTTGAACGCATGCTTATCTTTTAGCCATTTGAATTGAAATGATGAGTCTAGCTAGTTGTCATTTTTGTCAAGCATTTTCAAAGTTAATAGCTGTTTTCAGATATTATTGATAGTTGCAATTTCGTATGACAGAAGAATGTGTAAGTCATAACAAATTTAATGTTTTAGTAGAATCGAATGGCTCAGATAATTTAGATACTTAAATCCAGTGTTTGCATTCATGCAAAAATGTAATATTTCTATAATATCTATAAAGAAATATCTATAAAAAATTCATTGCAAATTCACATTTTCATTTTGTTCTCATAGACTTATTTATCTTTTATAATTATTCTTCCTATTGAAATCAACATTTTAACTATAATAATCATATAATTTAACATTTATATATTTCAGATTTGAGTACATTTCTGCATTTAAAATTAAAATTGTAACTTCATATGTTTCTTTTAAATTCTCGAACTGAAATTACAAGTTTAACTTCTCTAGAAATTTTTCAAGCAAATTGACGTTTAAGAGCTACGATCGTTTAATATTGACAGTTTAAACTTCGACTGGGTCAAGTATTTGTAAGTTATAACACTTTTATTGCTTTGATAGAAGTGTTTGTACGATTGTAGTAGTAGTTTATATAAATATCTGCCACGTAAAGTAGGAAGGAAATAAAATAAATGCAATTTGTGTACTAATTTTTTTATGATATTAATAAAAGTGTGGAAAATATTTAGTGCTAAAGGGATTATACGAGGGCTAATTTTTAGTATGGTTTGGAACCAAGAAATCATAATTTTACAAGACTTAATAATTATACTAGGACCTAGCTACCTGAGTGATTCTGAAATGTCAAGTAATGAAGAATTTGGGTACTGTTACTTTACCGTAGTTGGTACGTGGAGTTGGAAACGGGTTTCATATATCCATAAAATTTTCCATGGCCATTCATTGTCCACTTCTATGCGAACGATAAATTCCGGAAAAAAAGCCTCTCTTCTTGGAAGGTCATCAAGAAGCAACTCCTTAACATGTGTCATTTTTTATGAATATCAATGCAGAGTGTTGCGTATAATTTTGTGCACCGTATTTGCAGGCATTTCTAAACCTCGGACAATACCACGTGCACTGTATGTTTGCACACCACTGCTCGTCCCTTCCTCTAAAGTTGTGGCCACATCTTCTACCACTGCTGATGTTGAGGCAATTGATTTCCTCCTTCTGCCAGATTTCACTTCAAAACCAGCTTCTTGAAATTTTGGAATCATATTCTTTAGATCCTTTTCAGAAATCGGACCACAAGCTTTTTCCATTCCCTTTAATGACCACAATTCCTTTAAGGCTGCAGACAAACCGTCGTCGGTCTTATAGAAGAGCTTCACCAGAAGAGCTCGATCATTCATTGAGAAACTGATGACACGAGTTTCTCAATGAATCATAGACTCTCAACAAGCTACTCAGACACGATATGATGGAAAGATAGATCACAGGATCACAGGATGCAGTTGTTACAGAACTGCCTGGTTCGGGCCCTCTAGTTCTGTAATACATAGGAGTTTGGCAGAACAACATAGTGGATTTATTTGGCTCTAACATGGCATTAAAAAGATAATAACAAATGGGAAGGGGTGCTTGAGTTTGGGCAGGGTGAATACAATATAAGAGGCAAAATAAAAATGATGAAGTAAGAATCCAGTTATGGAAGGAATACAGGAAGCTAGTGAAACACTAGTAGATAATATGAAGTGTGCAGTTAAGGTAAAATAATTGTGAGTTTTTTTTTTTTTCCCATGAAGTTTAAGAGAGAGCACAAGTCTCGAGAGACATAAGGTGGAATAAACATATGAAACAGAGTGATTTTAAGATGAGATTCAGGAGAGAAAATCTCAACGAATCAAATTTGTGGTGACAACCAATGGCAATCTTAGTAAATGACCCATCAAGATGTGGCCGCGAGAAACGCTGCTTCAGAATTTGGAATAGCAAAAAACGTTAAGAAGGGAAGAAAGTCATAGCAGTGTGGCAAGATCCATTGAGGACCAGTAGAAATCATGGAAGAGGAGAGAGACTAGCGAATAGAATTACTCGTAGTCTTGGGCTAAGATGGCCATCTGTCTTTTACGATTATTAGAGTTTGCATAGTCATATTGAGCTAGTTTTAAAAGATGATCTATTCTGAGATTTTTATGATGGAAAGACCACATAACCCCTCTTTTATACCACATAAATTTTGTCGTGCGCATGCGTCTCTTTCAATAATTTGCATAGTATGCCGCTTACAGCGTCAACTATTGATACGATTTTGATTTTTTTTAGGCCAAATCGTTTCCCCCATTTTCTAGTATATTCAGTTCCAATTTCAAGTCATTCTGACCAGTGACCTTGTTTTGGCAGCATTTTGAATGTTGGAGAATGGATGGGAGACCCTGGTATATACACAGGGTGTCATGGATGGACACCCTGTATATATACATATATTCACCGACTTTTGTATGAGTAGTAATTAGAATCATTGTCATTACTGTTTAAACCATAGAATTTCGATTTTTTAGAAACATTTGATTTTTAAGGAAGCATTTCAAAGTCTTTTAGTGTTGGACTTTCCATACATTCAAATAGTTTATATAAAAGAGTTATTCAAACATCATCCCAATTATAGTAATATTTTCGTTGTTTCACTATATTACACTCTCTGCAGTTTAATGAAACAGTTAATGATTAGAATATATATGATCAGTTTTGAGGCAGACGCCATAATAATCGATTATTTTAAATATGAATGACATTTAGAAAGAATAAATGTATTTTAAATTAATGCATTGATAAAGTTCATGATGCTGTGAATAAAATACTATGTTAAACTTAAAAAGAAACAAGTGAATTAAAAGCAAAAATGTACAGAAATTTATAAGTATAAGGAATTTTAAACGAATGCTTTGATAAAATTAGTTGCACTAGGAATAAAAAACAATGTTAAAACTTAAACAGAAGATGAAAAGAAGAACTTAAAAGAAGTGAAATAAAAACTTCGCAAAAAAATATGATAAGGGAATTTATATTTGAATATAAAAATTGATGTATGTTTTATTATATTGAATACAATACTTAAATTAATTTGTAGTTAAGTGTTTCAATGCGAATTATGGAGACAAAAGTTTCATACAATTAAATAAATGTACCAACAAATATATGTAAACTTTCATTATGAAACTTTTATTTAACCTTAACATAATAGCAACTATTGCTCTTTAGTGTTGTATGTCACAAGTCAACAAGTTTTTAAAAAATCGGTTTTATCATATTAATGTGTGTCAAAAGAAGAAATTATACCCTATTAATACTCACTTTAATTTGAATTAAGTGTTTCACTACAAAGTATAGAGATAAAAGTTTAATACAATTAAATAAATATACCAACAAAGATCTGAAATCTTTCATTATGAAACTTTTATTTTAACTTAATAGAATTTCCACTATTACCCTTTTGTGTTATATTTCACAAGTAAACAAGTTTTAAAAAGTCGCTTTTATTATACTAATGTGAAATAAAAGAAGAAAATATACCCTATTAATACTCAACTTAATTTGAATTGTTTCACTGCAAAGCACGAGGATAAAAGTTAAATACAATTAAATAAATGTATCAATAAGGTCTGTAAACTTTTATTATGAAACTTTTATTTTACCTTAATAAAACTACAACATTACTCTTTTGTGTTATATTTCACAAGTAAACAAGTTTTAAAAAGTCGCTTTTATTATATTAATGTGCGTCAAAAGAAGAAAATATACCCTATTAATACTCACCTTAACCCATTAACGCCCAAATTATTTTATTTTGACGCACTGACATATAATTCATAAATTGGGTGTGTTTTACCATCAACATGAATATTATTATCTAATTTTATCAATACGTACCTTAGTTTTTTTTTAAAAATGCTGATCTAAAAATAGATCACTGGGCGTTCGGAGGATATATTTAACAAATACAGAACAATCATTAGTACTTCAATAACGTGGTAAAATCGAACCAAATAGATAAAAACTAATGTATTTTCTTTTAAAAAACGTTTATTTATGCAGAATTTCACAATATTACAGAATGTACTTAGTAAAGTTTAATTATTTTAAAATAATAAAATTTCAATGTTTCTACAGTTTAGTGTGGAATTTGAAGAAACACTTCTTGCATAAAGTTTCATCGCACTTCACACAATATGTTAGGGGACTTCCTTGGCACCCTACAAGTCGACAGTGTCTTTTGCCCTTTCTTTGTCCCATATTGTGATCCCTTTTATAAAAGCGAACATCATGACTGAGATTAGCTTTTGAGGATGAAGGAAAACTGTAAGGTCGACCTTTCAAAACTTTTTTTCCTATTCCCAATTTTAGATATTTTACAGCAACAGCTCTTCGAGAATCTTACATGGGCATATAATCACCTTTATGAATATTTCTGTGCAGAATACTTGCATTAACTACAGCCATATCAATTATTCGAGTGAATAGACACCAGTACCATATTTTACCTCTTATTCTCTCCAAAAGGAGTTTTATCTTGATTTGTCATTCTTACGTTCATCTGCTTTTGAAATGTCTTGGAAATGAATATATGACTTTATTTTTAGGTAAGCATTTCTATTAAAAGAGTACTGTACAAGACCTATCACTAAATCTTCTACATCGCTCCAATAATATCTTTCACTTGAAAGAGTAAGATAGCCAAAATATATCAAAAACCCTATAAATATCTTTATATCTTCTTTAGTGATAATTAAATCATGGTCGTTTTTGACATTTTTAGCATAGAAAATAGTCTCATCCACAATTACGTTATATACTTCATCAGAAAAAAGTTTTTCAAAGCAATGATGCAAGATGCATTTGCAAGATCATTTTCCATTGTCAAAATATTATTCTTATACGTTTCCCCTAATTCCGACCATTTGGTATAATTCGGGTTTTTTTTTCCAAACAATTTTTGGCTTTTCTGTTTTTAATATTTTAGGCTTCCTCTCAAACGTTGAAGGTAAATCTATTTAATCACACTCATATTTTGATATTACTTCTATTTTACCAACAATATCATTTACAAATGGAGCATGTAACTTATCATCTATTTTCTCTTCATCTGTCAGTTCATCTACATCAGTGGATATGGCAATAATATCCTCTTTAATTTGTTCAGAAAACAGATAATCAACTGCATCCTGAAAGCTATTAAATGCTTTTCAACTCATATTTTCATCTAAAGGTGAAAAAACGTAATATTACCAGGGTCAGGAAAAAAAAACGCCCGAAAGCCCAGTGATCTATTTCTAGATCAGCAGTATTTTGACACTAATTTTTACTATTTATATTTGTTTTAAGATAACATCGGATGATATTCTGATAGCCACATCTATGAAGATATTAAATCGCCAAAAAAATTTAACTTTCGCTTATTACTTAGCTGTTTTCAGTGTTTATGCTAAGAAACGTAGAAAAACGGCGGAACGAAAGGGCGATACAAACTTTCTCTTATCGCTTTAGATCAATGATATAAACAAAACAAGAAAACCACTTGTTGGTAAACAGGTGCATGCCTTGTTTTGCCCCCTGTGCAGTATAGAATGTGTGGGGTGGGTTTAAGGTCATCTAAAAGCGAGTTTACCAAGCTATGTTTAGCGATCTAAAAATAGATCACTGGGCGTTAATGGGTTAATAACCCTATTAATACTCACCTTGAATAAGTGTTTCACTGCAAAACATTAAGAAAAAGTTTCATACAATTAAATAAATGTACCAACAAATATATGTAAACTTTCGTTACGAAACTTTTATTTTACCTTAACTAGAACTATCACTCATTTGTGTTATCCTTCACAATTAAACAAGTTTAAAAAAGTCCTTTTTATTATACTAATGTGCGCCAAAAGAAAAATATACCTTATTAATACTCACCTTAATTTGAATTAAGGGTTTCACTGCACAGCACAAATATAAAAGTTTAATACAATTAAATAAATGTACCAACAAAGACCTGTAAACTTCCATTTAGAAACTTTTATTTTACCGTAATAAATCTTCAACTATTACTGTTTTGTGTTATATTTCACAAGTAAACAAGTTTTAAAAAGTCTCTTTTATTGTACTAATGTGCATCAGAAGAAGAAAATATACCTTATTCATACGCACCTTAATTTCAATTAAGAGTTTCACTGCAAATCATTGAGATAAAAACTTAATACAATTAAATAAATGTACAAACAAAGATCTGTAAAGTTTCATTATGAAACTTTTATTTTACCTTAATAAATTTACACCTATTTTAGTCTTTTCTGTTATATTTATTAAGAAAACACGCTTTAAAAAGTCGGTTTTATTATACTAATGTGCATCAAATGAAGTAAATATATCTTATTGTTACTCATCTTAATATAAATTAAGTGTTTCACTTCAAAATACGGAGATAAAAGTTTAATACAATTAAATAAATGTACCAACAAATATCTGTAAACTTTCATTATCAAAATTTTATTTTACCGTAATAAAACTACAACTATTACTCTTTTGTGTTATATTACACAAGTAAACAAGTTTTAAAAAATCTCTTTTATTATACTAATGTGCATCAAAAGAAGGAAATATACCTTATTTATATGCCGTACCCACCTTAATTTGAATTATTTCAATGCAAAGAATTGAGATAAAAGTTTAATACAATTAAATAAATGTATCAACAAAGATTTGCAAACTTTTATTACGAAACTTTTATTTTACCTTAATAAAACTACAACTATTACTCTTTTGTTTTATATTTCACAAGTAAACAAGTTTTAAAAATTGTCTTTTGTTATACTAATGTGCGTCAAAAGAAGAAAATATACCCTATTTATACTCACCTTAATTTGAACTGTTTCATTGCAAGGCACGGGAATAAAAGTTATATACGATTAAATAAATGCACCAACAAAGATTTGCAAACTTTTATTACGAAACTTTTATTTTACCTTAATAAAACTACAACTATTATTCTTTTGTGTTATATTTCACAAGCAAACAAGTTTTAAAAAGTCGCTTTTATTATACTAATGTGAATCCAAAGAAGAAAATATACCCTATTAATACTCTAATTACCTGAAGCATATTAAACATTAATATATCAGACAATAGTACATTTAAGTCCATTATAGTGAAATTCTCCAACTGGAGTTAAATTCGCAGCAGTTTCGCTCTGAACGCTTAACCCACTAATGAGGCTCTTCTTAAAACACGCTTCCCCTCCAAATGGGGATTTCTATAGAACTCCGTTGGTATGGTTCAAAATGTCACGAGAATGCAGAACGGAGGAATTTCCGTAAATTTCTTCCTCGGTTTGAAAAGAGCTCCAGTAAAGGCTTTAAAAGATATGAGAACTAATATTTTCAGCGATTAAAATTCCTATCTGATTTTACGTAAGATGAACGTCTTGAATATAACAATGGTATTATCTTATTAGTACTTCCTTCAGCGCCTTATAGTTTCTAAGGAAAAATTAGTGGATGCCGTAAGTGGAACTAATACTTTCAGCGATTAAAATGACTATGTGATTTTACGTAGGATGAACATCTTGAATATAATAATTGTATTATCTTATTAGAACTTCCTTCAGAGTCTTATACCTTCTAAGGAAATCTTAATGGATGCCGTAAGTGGAACTAATATATTCAGTGATTAAAATACCTAGCTGATATTACGTAGGATGGACGTCTTGAATATAAAAACGGTATTGTTTTATTATTTCTTCCGTCAGACTCGTATAGCTTCAAGGAAATCTTAGAGGATGCCGTAAGTGGAACTAATATTTTCATCGATTAGCATTCCTATCTGATTTTACGTAGGATGAACGTTTTGAATATAATAATCGTATTATCTTATTAGTTCTTCCTTCAGAGTATAATACCTTCTAAGGAAATCTTAGTGAATGCCGTAAGTGGAACTAATATTTTCAGCTATTAAAATGCTAGCTGATATCACTTAGCATGAACGTCTTAAATATAATAATGGTATTACCTAATTAGTACTTCCTCCAGTTTCTTATACCTTCAAAGGAAATCTTAGAGAATGCCGTAAGTGGAACTAATATTTTCGGAGATTAAAATGCCTATCTGATTTTGCGTAGGATGAACATCTTGATTATAACAAAGTTATTATCTTATTAGAACTTAATTCAGAGTCTTATACCTTTTAAGAATATCTTAGTGCATACCGTAAGTGGATCTATTTCGATAGTTCTTAAGTGTTTAATAGTAAATAAAATTGTGCAACAATTTTTGAAAGAAATAAGACCTGTTTCAATTCTTATAAACCATAAAGTAATTTCTCTTATCTGATTATAATGGAAAACTTAAATAAGTGCACTAGAATTTTGAAATAGACATATATATATATATATATATATATATATATATATATATATATATATATATATATATATATATATATATATATATATATATATATATATATATATATATTATATATATATATATATGTATATATATGTATATGTATATATATGTATATATATGTATATATATGTATATATATATATATATATATATATATATATATATATATATATATATGTATATATATGTATATATATATATATATATATATATATATATATATATATATATGTATGTTTATATATATATATATGTACATATATATGTATATATATGTATGTATATGTATATATATATGTATATATGTATATATGTATGTATGTATATATATATATATACATATATATTATATGTTCTAATTATACCCTAACTATTTGACAAGTATGATATACCCTTATATAATAAGATTATATAAGATAATACATTACGTAAGTGCATTACAGCGAAATACTCAACATTAGTGTTAAATTCTTAGCAGTTTCACTCTATATACTGAACTCACTAATGAGGCACTTCTTAAATCGCGTTTTCCTTCCAAATGAGGATTCCTGCAGAGCTAAGTTAGGAATGGTTCAAGATGTCACGAGCACACAGAACACAAGAATTTCTGGAAATTTCTTTCTCGATTTGAAAACAGCTGTTGAAAATACGTAAGTCCAACATAAAGATGATTTAAATTTAATTTTCTTTTGGTTTGTTTTAATAAATTTAACAGCAATATCTGAGCATAAATTTCAAAGGTTATTTTTAGCGATTAAAATTCTGATTTGATTTTAAGCAGAATCAAATTCTGGAATATAGTCTTCTCTTTTAATATAGTCTTCTCTTAATTTTTTCATCTTTCTTTATCATATTCTCTCAAGTTTTCTTCGTTACAGCATTTAGGTTACTGGATAAATCATTTCCTGACTCACCTTTATGATTCTGGCATTTTTTTAAAAATTTATCTGTCAATTGATTTTATATAGTTTTAACTTTTCTTATTTTGCAGTTTCTCTAAGATATGACTGGTTGCCCATTCAAATTATGTTTTTTTTTGTGTCTCTAACAAACATAGTATTGTATATTCATTTTACTTCAGTTTGCATTATTTCTAGAACAAATATCCTGCAAAATATGATATACTAAAGAAAACTTTACCTAGCAGGGCAGAATATACTTTTTTTTTACAAAAAAAAATTATATTAGAAACTAATTTTCTTTTTCATTGCTTGGTGTTTTAATTATTACTTGAGCATTTTCAAATAAGTATTAAAAAAGGATAAATACTTGCATCATTTTGTCTAATAAATATTTTCGTCAACATTGTGCAAATTGACATTTTCTTTCCAGTGTAATTAAAAATTAATGAATTGTATATTTGTACATATTTAGACAAATGCCGTGCAAAACACGATATTCTAAAGTAAAACTTACAGAGCAGGACATAAGTTACTTTTTTATACGAAAAAATGTGTATATAAGAGACTAAATTTTTTTCAATGCTTTGTGTTTTAATTATTACTTGAGCATTTTCAAATGAGTATTTAAAAGAGGTTAAACACTTGTATCATTTTGTCTAATATATGTTTTTGTCAACATTGCGCAAATTGACATTTTCTTTACTGTGTAATTAAAAATTGATGAAGTGTATGTTAGTACACATTCTAGGCAAATGCCCTGCAAAACATGATATTCCAGAGAAAAATTTAAGGAGCAGGGCAGGATTTACTTTTTTTTATAAAAGAAGATTCATATAAGAGATTGATTTTCTTTTTCATTGCTTGGCGTTTCAATTATTATTTGAGTATTTTGAAACGAGTATTTGAAAGAGGTTAAATACTTATATCATTATCATTTTGTCTAATAAATATTTTCGTCAACATTGTGCAAATTGACATTTTTTTTACAGTGCAATTAAAAATTGATGAACTGTATGTTTGTACATATTCAGACAAATGCCCTTCAAAATATGATATTCTATAGTAAAATTTACAGATTAGGGCAGTATTTACTTTTTTTACGAAGAAAAAATTATATAAGAGACTAATTTTCTTTTTCATTGATTGTTGTTTTAATTATTACTTGAGTATTTTCAAATGAGTATTTAAAAGAGGTTAAATAATTGTATCATTTTGTCTAATAAATATTTTCGTCAACATTGTGCAAATTGATATTTTCTTTACAGTGTAATTAAAAGTTGATGAATTGTATGTTTGTACATATTTATACAATACATCTGAATGAATACTTATTTTCGAATACAGATAATAGCATAAAAAAGAAAATTTTAAATTAGTTTAATATAAATAACATAACAATTAATAAGCATAAACATTTATTCACAATTGATTCTATATATTTTACATTCTACTTTTGCATCAAGAACAGATTTATCTTAAAGTATTGATCCTTTTGAGCATTATAGACTAAATTTAGACTTAACGGTTCACTTGTCTCAATATTCCACTTGACTAGTGAATTCACTTTGAAAGGAAAGTTCTTACGGTAATAACGTCATAGAACAATGGCAGCAGAAGTCCAAGTTAAAGACAGATTATATGTAAATTTTCATTGTACATTATAGAAACTTTAATTTAATAATTAGGGTAAAGTACTGATAATGTATACAGACGTTGAAGGACATAAATGATTATTAAAATGTTTATTTTTTTAAGTTAAATATGCAGTTTCATTTTAATTTGGTAATTGGTTATTGAGTAATTATTAATATATTTTTGAAATAAATTGAGTATGCTTTAATTAGTTTGTTATTTTTAATTTGAAATAATGCATTGGAATTAATCTTTTGCAACAACAAACATATAGGATTATTATTTTAGTAATAAATTTGAAATTTCAATGTTGATGTGTAAGCAGCAGTTTTTGTATTTAAGAGTTATATAGTTTTTAAATCATATAAACAAGTAAAAACAACTAAAATTGGAGTAAATGGTTCTAAATATTCCATAATAAAGAGCAAGCGACAGAGGAATTCTAGATGAATGTTTTATTTCAATTGTATGGAAAAATACTTTCATTTATTCTAAGAAAAATCTTTTTTAAATATTCTAAAGATTGTTATGTATTATGTAACAGTACTGTTATAGACACTCTTACAGAAGAAAAAATATATTTTGATTCTGTTTCCATAAAATAGTAACTATACAGTAAAAAATCTAGACTAAATTCTAATGCAAATACAAGTGAATTCGAAAAGAATGGTATGCTCTAATTGTAAGAAAATGCTTCTACGCTAAAAAAAAATGTTTATAAAGCTTCTAATGTATTCTATGTTTTACATAATAGCATTATGTAAGCTCTCATTCACAATGGAGTTTAAATAACGTAATTTAAAATTTTAATTTTATCTTTATGTAATGATAGTTCAAAGGTCAGCTAGAAACAAATTGCGTATTTTATGAAATATATTTTCCATTTTTTGTAATGCTAACTAGTATATATTAACATTTTCTTTTAAAATATTTTGCTCCACCTATATCTGTAAGATCCAACAGTCCGATGAATTTTTTATTTTAAATTAAAAATATAATTCGCATAAACTACCCTCGCTTTAATTTCGCATATGATCAAAAAGGTTCAAACTGTTTTCAGGAGAATAGATTAATCAAAATAATCAAATGGAAAATAATCACATTAAGCTTGAACATGTATCATATCTTATCTCTTGTATTTCAACGTGTCAGGAAAATACTGTTACTTCGAGTAGCATTGTTTACAGTTCCTTATTTTGCAGATACTGTGTGTTTTTGATGCTTTTGTTATGAATCATTTTGATGCTATTGTTATGGATTGCTTTTGTTACGGATAATTGTTCAGGTTACTCTTGATCCTGCTGACATTTTCTTCAGAGATGGAAGTAGAGAATTTCTGTGCTCTTTTATGACTATTATAAATACTTTTTAAATATTATTTTAGTGACTGATATTATTGGCTAGACTGTGCGAATTTGCCACATATTTGTTACTTTACACAATGGAATTAATGCTGGACAACAGTAAACAGGGTGTTTATTTGCAGTTTTTACAGGTGTTCTGAAGATGATATTTCTTTAACACATTTATTTATTTCTGAATCGAATGTGTTTTCGATTCTTTTTGTTATAGAGTTCTATACGGAAAAACGTTTCGGTGATTCCTGTTTCATATGACATTGTAACGTATTTATCACATAGATCTAAGTGTACAGGTGACTAGATAGAGCTCTCATACAACCAGTACAAAAAATTCATTTTATTGGAGGATCTTAGAAAAATGGGTAGGTATACAGGATATATACAAAGATCCACAGGAATGAGATCATCTGATGCCGATAAAAGGTGTAGACGGCTTTCGCTGCTTCTCGGCGTGTTGATGGCTGTTCAGGCAACTACACCGGAAAAGGAAGAAAAACATTCTTTAGACTCTAATAGTCTATAATCATGACTCGGTTCAAAGCCCAAGTCACCAAAAAGAAAATAAACTTTCCCCGCGACTCACCAAGGCTTTCATCTCTGTAGAGGGGTGGTCACGTCACTCTGTAACCACGAAGAAGCCCTGAGAGCTGGCTAGTTCCCGTTTTTAAATTTCTCCGAAGTGGCGTCGATACAGCATGACCTCACTCATTTTTCGAGGTCCACATAGGCTGGGGATGTTAAGAGGGTTATCTAATTGCCTCGTTATTATTTTTTATCGGCTAGCCATCAGGAGCATGACCGCTGTTATGTTATAGTGTTACAAACCTATACTTTATAACTGTAGTCTCTATTGTTACCGATGTCCCACCTGACAAAGAAATAAAGAAGTGTATCAGCTGTTTTCCTAGCTGGTAAAAAGTCGGCCATTCTACTTCGAGGCATGAGTCTGAAACTCCACAACATTTTCCCAGAGAAACAATTAGATCAATCATGGGCTTTCTTCATGAAAATGATTCAGAATAAACTTTTATTTAATATTGTCACTTTAAAACTTTTCCTGTTAAGGCCTCAGTGAAATTAGATTTTTCGGGCAAAGAAGATTGTAAGTTTGAGTCTCAGTATTCAGATGTAAAAGTTTTAATTTATGTAATTAAGTGTGGATTAATTGTTGCTAGAACCTTTTTTTACTTTACTGGAACGGTGTACTAGAATATTCCACTACAGTATGAAGCAATATGTAACTTAGTATGCTAGGTAACTTTCCGCTCTTTTATGCAAGTATTGAATGCTAAATAAAGATATTTCCGTTCTTGATATTTGAGTTCCTTTCCCATGTAATATTATTCCAGTGACGAATATAGAAGGCATTTCTCTTTATTTCGATATGATTAGATTTGTACTGGTTATTTTACCGTACGTGATAAATGTTGCAAATTGGATTTTATTAAACAAGATATTTTTGGTTCATTTTAATGAATCTTAAACCGATTTCCCATTGGTAGATTACTTTTTCGCAGGGACTATGTCTTTTCGTACCTATATTTGTACGGGTTATTACTGGTTCTTCTAGTATTTTATTCAGAGACAAAAATAAAAGTTTTATATCATCTTTGTGTATAAGCTTCATTTGAAATATTATTCTAGCAAGTGAATGAGGAATTAGTGCTATGACGCTTTCACGGTTTTAGACTGATATTCTTATTTTAACTTTTATGTTAAAAGATACAAAACGATTTCCTAAGTTCACACATATTTGCATGATTTTTCTAACAAATAATAGAATAATATTCTTTTATCGTTACATTTGTAGCAGGTGGAAATAATGCATTTTATTTTTTATTGTCCTTATATTTAAATAATGTAATACTTACGGTAAAAACAAAAATATATAATACAAAAAAATCCTGACGAAGACAAAACATACACAATTCAAACTTTGTTAGTTGATTAACAAGCTGCTTTTTATTGACTCAGATTAGTGGACAATAAATGTTTTACTTGAAAACAGTATTGTAAATGTAAAATTTTGAGTAAAAGGAAGCTGAGAAAGGCTGCAAAAAATTTTATTCTGATAAGCTGTAACGAAATGTCTACTATCATACTGGTGACTTTATATAAAGGAAAGTGATAATATGCTCATGGTAAATATGATTTACTTTTTGGATAAGAAATATAACTCAAACATTGCATTCAGTAAAGTTCAAATTTAAATTAAAACTGTAATATTTTTACTCTACTTGTTAAAAATAAAAACAAAATTAATTTTTAGATATGTTACATGTAAGTGGGATAGATATACAGTTTTGTGTTATGGTAAAGCACTATAACTCAATTAAAGGCTGCAAATTAGGGTGATTCATTTTAAAACAGTTGTTTGCATTTAACACTGGATTTCCCGACCGAGCCAATTTGACTGATTAAAAATTTTATCACTATATATATATATATATATATATATATATATAAATATATATATATATATATATATATATATAACTTTAATACCATTTTACAGAAACATAAGTTGGTTTTTAGTTAAGTAATAAAATATATGTAAACTGTCATTCCTCTTACCTCAGACCACTTCATTTCGCATTATCTAATGTGGTATACCTATTTTCACTGTTGTGAGCCAGTTTGACTCATAGAAGGGTTTAACAGTTAAAATCGCATAACATGAAATTTTTTCGTCCTATCAGGCCTGGGATATTTTCCAATTGGCTGAAGAGCTGAGAAGTAAATATAGAGAAGAAGTCAAGAATACTTCCATTCTAATGACAGAAATTCATGCTACTGACGCACGAAAGAATTGTCAAGTTCTACAATCATGCAAAAGAAACACATGTAGAAACCATTGTGCTAAATGTAATAGAAATGTTTGCGGAAAATGTATTCCAAAAAGAGATTTTATGTGTAAAAAATGTTTTCTATAAATTTTTTGATAATAAACATTTCATTTAAATTTATTTGGAACTATTTTCTTTGCAAAAAACTTTGTGTATGAGTCAAATTGGCTCACTTCAGTAAAAATAGGTATATGATGAACATCCGTAAATCTAGAGTTAAATGCCTTTCATGGTATGTATGTATATAACTGCTCAAAATCATCTTTAAGATGTAGTCTCATTAGTCATAGTTCAGGAAATTTAGAATTAAGACTGTAGTGTTCCAAACCAAAGTTAATTGCTTAAAACTGAAGATTATTACTTTTTTAATATAACCAATATGTAATATGCAATACAATACCTTTATATGTGATTTAACGTGTGGAATTTTTTCTTTTTGTTAAAGGTCAAGAAGAAATAATATTGTCTTATATATTTGTACCAGGCACAAACAGCATCTAATCTTGCAACTGATGATTATATTTATTCTAGTTTCTCTTCGGGTAATCCATGAATGACTTAAATCTTATTGAAAATGCTATTTTAAAAATAATTCTTAAATCCTATTCAATTAATAATTGCTGGGAGTGGCATGAACCAATTAAAATCGATACAGAAATTAGAGTAAATCCTTGAATTTTATCAGCGACCGAAATTAAACTTTTATCTGGCTTCTAGAACCCATTGTTATATGTGCTCCGACTTATCCTTTCGACTGGAAGAGGATCTAACATAAGCTTATTGTCCGTCCCTTATCACTAAGTTCAAAATGAATTGGACTGTAGCAATTAATATTTGTCCAAGTGGCCATGATAGGGAGTAATTAAATTAAAGTTCAGCGAAAATGCGTTTGAGGATTTAACTAGGAAATTATTAATTGCATTTTAATGTGTTTCTAAACACTGGTATTATAAAAATGTTTATTAGTATGTTATGAATGAGATGAATTGTTTAGAATTAATAGTTTGAGTTAATTTATGCAATGTATTCTTTTTAGGACGTTTTATATGTTTCTTATAAAATTACAGTTTCAGAGAAACATAAAAGACATGAATCCCCTATTTTTAATGGACAATTAATGACTCTTTAGCAAAAACTGCTTTGTTATATATATTCTAAAGTTAACAAATTATTAGGTTGAGTCATTAAATGACATTAAAATTAAGAATTTCAAAAAGAATTAATTTGCAATATATTGGCCATAAAATCATATAAGGGTCCGAAATAAGTGAGGTCGTAGTTCTTGTGGTCTATAAATATATAAAATGTTTATTAGTATGTTATGAATAAGATGAATTGTTTAGAATTAATTGTTTGATTTAATTTATTAAATGTATTCTGTTTATATATGGTTTTTTAATGGACATTTAGGGACTCTTTAGCAAAAACGGCCTTGTTATATATTCTAAAGTTAACAAATTGTTAGGTTGAGTCATTATGTGACATTAAATTTAAGTACTTCAAAAAGAAATAATTTTGAATATATTATCCCTAAAAGCATATAAGGGTCAGAAATAAGTGAGATCTGGGCATAGTTCTTGTGGTCTATAAACATATAAAATATATATATTATATATATATTATGAATGATGAATATGTTTAGAATTAATATATTTGAGTGATATATATAAATATATTTTTCAGGAAGTTTATATATATATATAAAATATATAAATATAAAAATATGTATATATATATATATATTATATATATATATGTATATATATATATGTTTATGTATATATATATAAATATATAATATATATATATATGTATATTATATATAAATATATATATATAAAAAAATATATATATATATATAAATATATAAGTATATATATATATATATATATATATATATATATATAACATGTTTATTAGTATGTTATGAATGAGTTGAATTGTTTAGAATTAATTGTTTGATTTAATTTATTAAATGTATTCTTTTCAGGACGTTTTTATATGGTTTTTTAATGGATATTTAGGGACTCTTTATCAAAAAAGGCTTTGATATATATATTCTAAAGTTAACAAATTGTTAGGTTGAGTCATTATGTGACATTAAATTTAAGTACTTCAAAAAGAAATAATTTTGAATATATTATCCCTAAAAGCATATAAGGGTCAGAAATAAGTGTGGTTTGGACATAGTTCTTGTGGTCTATAAATATATAAAATGTTTATTAGTATGTTATGAATGAGATGAATTGTTTAGAATTAATAGTTTGAGTTAATTTATTCCATGTATTCTTTTCAGGACGTTTTTATATGGTTCGTATAAAATTACAGTTATATAAAAACATAAAAGACACTCGTCCTATTTTTTTTATTGACATTTAGGGACTCTTTATCAAAGAAGGCTTTGCTATATATATTCTAAAGTTAACAAATTATTTTATTGAGTCATTATGTGACATTAAATTTAAGTACTTCAAAAAGAAATAATTTTAATTATATTTGCCATAAAAGCATATAAGAGTCAGAAATAAGTGAGATCTGGTCGTAGTTATTGTGGTCTATAAATATATAAAATATTTATTAATATGTTAGGAATGAAAAATTTTTAGAATTAATAATTTTTGTTTATTTATTATGTATTCTTTTCAATAAGTTTTTATGGTATATATAAAATTATAGTTATAGAAAAATATAAAATGTACATATCCCTTGTGAATGGACATTTAGGGACTGTTTATAAAAAAGTAATCTGTCCGAAAGTTAAAAAATTATTAAGGTTGAATCTTTATGTGACATTAAATTTAAGAATTCAAAAAAAATATAATTTTGTATTTAACCATAAAAGCATATAAGGGTCAGAAATAAGTTAGGTCTGGAATTACTACTGGTTATATAAATAAAATATTTATTAATACTCAATGAAAAATTTATTAGAAATGAATTATTAGTATACAATGCAAACTCGAAAATACTTAATACTTTATACATGGTGCTTAATTTTAAATATTAAATAAAAAAAATTAACGCATTTATGTGAAGACTAATAACAAGCTGGTGGGAAGTAGCATAAAATAGTAGTAGGGAAGCAGTAGGTCTATAAAGGTGCCATTATTTAATGAAAAAATTTATTAGAAAACAATTATTAGTATACACAACAAATAATACATAAAACTTAATCCTTCATACAGTGCTTATTTTAAATTTATTATATAAAAAATTAATACATTGCATTGATGACTAATAACAGTTTAAGGGAAGTAGTAGTTAGTAGAAGAATGTAACCATACAAAATTATTCTTAGTATATGTATGTTTCTTTATAGGCATGCAATTCTAATATCACAGTGTGTGCTTTATATAGTATGCTATGAATGAAATAAATTACTGAATACTTGTACGAAAATTTATTAATCTATATTTATAAATCTATATCTATAGTACAGGGTAGATGTATATATGTATTGTTTATACATTTCTAAATAAGCTATGTATTGACCTTAAGATAATTTTGCAATGTCTTTAAAGTTAACAATTCGATGGTTTTAGGCAGTATTACTCTGAAGGAACATACTTCCATTTCTAAAATAATTTTTTCGTGTTTATTTGAAACATTAACTAAAAAAAGAAAGGCGAAATGATAAATCAAAAAGGTGGAGCTAAGATTATCCCATACAAGAATTCGACCTGTCACAGATGCATTCCTAAACAGCAGTTTTATGGAATAAATGTACTAAAATATTAATTTTATTTAAATAACAAGCAATTTTGAGCAGCTAGACTTTATTAATTGAAGCTAGTTTTCTAAGTTCAATTATATACATTGGGTTTTGTGGGTTTTTAAAAATTATCTTAAAAAGTAAAATTGTCCCAAGGTCAAAGGCGCGTGGTGAAAGAAAACCTTTTTTTTTCTAAATTGTGTTAAGTGCTTTTTTTCCTTTAATTATACACTAAAACAATTATAAAAATAAAGAATTAATTTACCTTATAGTTTTTAAAACGCTCTCTCAGTTAATAAATTTTTATTGTTTTTTAATCATATATTTTTAAATTTAATTAATTTTATCAGTTTTAATTGATCTATTTCTTTTATTTTGAAATCAGTTGCGTCATTTGTTATACAATTTTAAGAACACGTTCTTATTCTACTGCTAAGTATTTAAGTTTTAGTCATTTTTATTTGAAAATGTTTTTTGCTTTTTATATGAAATGATAAAAATAATTAAGAAGCTTTTCCGTTAGTCCTCAAAAATAAATCGCCAAATAGCGCCAAATATAATTATTTTATTTCTTTAGATTACATTTCTTAATTTCGCGAGGAAAACTAATTTATAAAAATCTATTATTAGTTTTATGGTATAATGACTTTATATTTAATAATGACTATATATTTATACAATTTTAAGAACCCGCTATTAATTTACTGCTAAGTGTTTAAGATTTGGTCATTTTTAATTTAAGTCGTTTTTGTGGTTTTTATATGAAATGGTAAAAAAAATCTGAAGCTTTTCCGTTAGTCCTCGAAAATAAATCGCCAAATGCCGCCAAATATATTTATTTTATTTCTTTAGATTACATTTCTTAATTTCGCGAGGAAAATTAATTTATAAAAATCTATTATTAGTTTTATGGTATAATGACTTTATATTTAATAATGACTATATATTTATACAATTTTAAGAACCCGCTATTAATTTACTGCTAAGTGTTTAAGATTTGGTCATTTTTAATTTAAGTCGTTTTTGTGGTTTTTATATCAAATGGTAAAAAAAAAAAAATCAGAAGCTTTTCCGTTAGTCCCCAAAAATAAATTGCCAAATACAGCCAAATATAATTATTTTATTTCTTTAGATTACATTTCTTAATTTTGCGAGGAAAATTTATTTTAAACCTATTATTAGTTTTTTGGTGGGACGACTTCAATGTTCTTCAGTGAAGAAGTAGTATGAAGAAGGATAACAGTCTTAACAGAATTGGAAATCACTCTTATTTTTCTAGAGTAAATACTGGTTATATACAAAGGGAATCTAATCTCCCAAAACAAGTCGAAATGTAGAGGATTGTTGCTTGCATAACATTACCACGACGACCGCAGTCGGAAAAAAGATTAAATAATATCACAAAATGCGGAAACTTTAATGGGGTGCAATGCAAACCCAATCTATCCCCTGTTCGGTGTCCTAGACCCTGAGGTTCCTTATATGAGCTTACTTTACGAGTCTCCCTAACGTAATTACTAAAAAGCTGGCTCCGGAAAAAGTCGCAGAAGCTTTCACGAGGTCAAAGCACCTACGTAAAAAATGTCTAAAATCCCCGAGTCGCAAAATTCTAGGCCTTTTTATACCTCAGGGTCAGTTTCGGTCCCGCCAACTGTTTTTCGTTCAGTTACGATTCCAGTCGCCTGAGCACTCCAGCAAAGGTTAGAGCTAGTTTTTTAGTCGATTTCTCATTAGCTAGCTGTCTTGATTACAGATTTCTCGAGGCACCCTCCGGAATTATTACCGTGACCGAACAGGGGCGTGACGCCTATTCAACCGAATTTTCAACATCCCAGAGACTGCGTCACCACGCTATTGTAACCGGGTCGAAACAAGAGGAATTCAGACAACCTGATTTCATTTCTGAAGAAAGGGGGTCTTCACAATGGTTATGAGTTGTTTTATTTTTTAACCCTCCGAGTGGAACATCTAGGAAAAAAATCTCTAAAAAATACACTAAAGGTTTACTGTGTCAATGGCCAAAGAGTTCTATTATTTTTTCCTTCACCCTTTGTCGACTAGAATGGAATATGGAAAACCCACCCTCGTTATTGTCCCTTTACTTCCGGTTATATATAGATATATAAATATATATTATAGATTGTTAATTTTTAATACACATAAAGCTCGTTAAGTCTCGAATATTATCCCATAAGAAATAATGGATTCTAAAAGTACAAATAAAAATATTCTTTGAGAGACTTATTTATATTTTTACGAAAGTCATCCAACATATTTAAGTGGTGCAATTAGAGATACATCTGTTACCGCAAACGAAATACTTTGAAATAGAGATTTACAAAGTCATGAAAAGCTATCAACGTCTTTGTGCCTCAGGGAGTAGGGTTGCATCCCTCAAGAGAAGTCAGTGAAAGAGGGGTGCAATTCCTAAACAATCGACCTGACCGTCCTACCTCAAAACTCCATGGGGGAAAGCACTGGCAAAAATGTACATTACATCCATTTTCGGAGCGTTTTTGGAGGTCAAAAATTGTATGTTTTGAAGTCATCATCTATTTGGCGGAATTGTACGTGTGAACCACTTAGAGGGTTAAGCAGTTCTATTATTAGTATAGTCTGAATACTAATTTCAATTTTGAAACAACTATAACTTTTTTTTCTAACCCAAATTACCCAGAATAACAGCCGAACTTAAAGCAGCCATTTAGAAATTAGATACTAAGTTATTAATTTTAGAGTGTTTATAACTCTTATTATAACAGTCATATATATGATTCTTACATGTTAGACTACAAAGTTAAACTACTTAGATAAAAAATAAAA
Organism: Pardosa pseudoannulata; assembly: GCA_032207245.1. NCBI lineage: Eukaryota > Metazoa > Arthropoda > Arachnida > Araneae > Lycosidae > Pardosa > Pardosa pseudoannulata. Next base: position 78,487,209 of record CM063504.1, read on the forward strand.
ACATGTACAGATATGCAGATTTAGTTTTACGCTATACTTGAGGATTGGAACTATGAAAACTATTAATGAAATTTTAATGTATTCTGATACACCAGTATTGCAAACATGTCTTTTTCATATGTGATGAATAAGATAAATTCCTTTTTAATTAATATAAAAATTATCTTTCTAAAAATGATTTTTTAATTAAATATTTTTAAAGGCAGTATTTTTAGAATTTTGAATGATGAAATATTAGATAGAGAATATACCAAAATATATATTTAGTGCAATTATTTAATTAAAAATGTTGCGAATTGTGTGAGGTTTATACATAAAAGCAACATCCTCCCTCTTTTATAAGTAAAGGAATTTTTAATATGCTGGTTCCATTGCCATTAAATTGTCAAAATAACTCAGGATATTTTAACCTCACCGAGTTAATATGGGGATCAAAACACTAATGTATTATAAGATAAATATACATTAAGGTATGGATATGATGAAATGTTGTTTCTTTGATAATCATGTTTTGTAAAGAGTTAAAGAAATGCTTTTAATTAAATTTTAAAATTAGAACTAAAAAGATGATATTATATAAAAATAATTCATTAAATGTGAGTTTTTAATTCATCATTATAAATCTTAATTTATTAACAGCGAGATAAGGTAAATACAAGTAATGCTTGTTGTAGGCATCAAGAGTATTGAATGTAAAAGAAAATATGGATAAGTTAGATAAAAAAAAATTTTAAATAGAAATTTAGTTATTGCAGTTTCAGAATATATTGTATACAAATTGACACATCGCATGTATAAAAACTACTTAGTTTATAGCTAAATTATTTTTGTTATTAACTAACTATTAACTATGACTATAATTTTGGCTAAAAATGTTTAACCTCAACAACCGTAGAATTTGGTTTAGAAGGTAAATATGAGTAATGTTTGTTGTAGGCATCAAAAGAATTGAATGTAAAAGAAAATATGGATAAGTTAGATAATTTTTTTAAAATAGAAATTTAGTTATTGCAGTTTCAGAATATATTGTATACAAATTGACACATCGCATGTATAAAAACTACTTAGTTTATAGCCAAATTATTTTTACTATAATTTTGGTTATATAAAATTTTAAATCATATTACACACGATGAATTGTTTTGTACTTTTTTAAACATAGTATTTAGACTTTCTTCTTCTTTTTCTTCTTCAGTACTACTGCCTGTTACAAGCCAAAGCCATCTCCATGACCTTTCTCCACCTATCAAAGACAACAGATCGCCAATGATGGACTCCCAGTTATCTTAAATCCCTCTCTACAGAATCTATTCACCTGGTGGCAGGGTCTTCTTATTTTTCACATGCCTTCAATTTTTGAAAAGGTCACCAGTTTAGTTGGGTTAGAATCTTCATATCTAAAAAGGTGTCTTGGCAATCTAATGTGGCTGGCCTTAATAACTATGACAGTATCTGATTCTTTAAATCTATTTAATATTTCATTATTATAGGGATTTTATAGAGATCATTTTGTTTAACTGCTCCAAAGATTTTTAAGTACTTTTCTCTCGATAGATAATACTTCTCTTATATTAATAACTTCTTATTTTTTTTATTATTCTTCTAAAAGACTGAGAAAAACAATGACTTGTTAACAGAGTTGAGATGGTAATAAAATAAAACCATTGAACTCTGCAATATGATTTCCTGTCACGATGAAAAATTGCATGTATAATTTTTGTTTTGTTATGCATATCGTCTTGAAAAACACTTTTACGGATCTTCTGAGACAAATTCAAAACGTAGTGATTACTTTTTATTTTATAGCATCAACATATTAAATTAATTCTGTGGTGATATGTTCTAACTCCAGTACATCCAAAATGCTAGCACTAGCAATTTTCAGAAATCATATTTAGTTGAATATTTCCTGTCTAATCAAGTATATATCTAATTCATTTTGAGGAATTCTGAAATCCAAGAAATTCTGGAATCTTCTCTTCTCGTCAATCAATTTAGGGTTTAGTATATAGAATGTCTAACAATATATTATTTTGTTTATCTATCATTTGTATTCTCTCATAGCATTAATATCAAATATAAATAATTTAAATTATCATTTAAACATAGATAATAGAGTAATCCTTTAAGCATTTTACAGTATCAGTGAGGAGAAACCGTTGAATTCTTAAATGAAAATTTGTAAAAGGAAATTCAATCACAGTGTTTCCAAAATTCATAAATAGTACTTCTATGTAGTATAAAGCGTGTTTTTCAATTGTATAATTAATGAAATTATTATTTTATAACTATCGAAACCCTTTAACAAATATTTTGATCTTACATCATATCTAAACAATACTGGTTCTAAACAATTCCTCTGAATTTGCGGCACATATTGTGCAAATTAGCAACATTTTATTATATGTTAACAGCTGCCTATCTACGTTATGTTTACTTTTGCTTTATAAGAAAATAAGCAATTTTCAATGAACCTGATTCAACCGCCAAATGCCATACGAAATTTATTTGAAAATTTTTAGATGTTTGTTATTTTAATTTAATTCTCAGATACTTTATGATTCATTTAAACTAATCGTGGGTTATAGTTCATGAAAAAATCTTATATTACATATTATAAAGAGTAAATTGTTTATTCAAATTCTATTAGAAATATTAGTTCCAGGGCTAATAACATAGAAAATAAAATTGTCTGATTTGTGTCTAGTTGTAAATCAATATTTGTGCTATTAATTATTATCCTTGAATCCTTGCGAAACGGCAGAATACTGAGCAAAGAATTAAAAGTAGAACACAAATAACAATATAATGTGAATTACTTGACAGGAGTAAAAACGGCCACGGTGAACTTTCCGAAACAAACGTATCCTTACCTTTTTAACTAAGGCAATAATGTTTAGATATTATTTATCAACAATTAGATTAAGTATTTGTACAAACAAGGAAACAGACTAGAATAAACAAAGAACTAAAGTAGTTTAAAAGCTATTTTAATTTTTTGTAATTTTCTATATTTAAAACAACTATTTGTAAATGGGTATAATATAATGCTTTTCTAAATAATCTCCATTAATTTAATTTGTAACAACTGAACAACAAATAAAAAACACAAGTTTCCTCAACAAACACTTGTTATTCCTTTGTAATTTAATTTTATGCCTCTTGTTACCAGCTATTTAAAAGAACAAAACATCTTGACAAGCGTTTCAATTGATTTTTAATGGAAAAGATAAACCAAATAAACTAAATTCATAAAAATTTTTAATTAAACATACTTCGACATTTTCGTAAAACCAATGCATTAGAAATTTTAATTTTCCTCCATGACATAAATTAAATTAAAATACGCCTCCTTTACTTTCAATTATACTGTATTAATTTAGAAAACTGGATTCCAACGAGCCATCTTTAAACATAAATAATAGATTTTATTTATAAATATGGAGTAATAAATGATCGCGGAGACATAATTGCCAATATGATTAAAATATTTTCTTTCATGTCATCGAAAATGTTACCAGAAATCAGAAGTGATTGTGACTGGGAAAAGATTTGAATTTTTGGACACCGAACAAAAACAAAAATCACCCAACTCTCCGCGGACTGTATCCAGATAAATTGTAAAAATGATTTATGTCCGAAGATCCGCAAGCAGATATGTTCGTTGTGGGATAATTTGTTATCGATAGATTGAAAGAAAAGTTTGACGACTCAATCCAGAAAGATGAGCTTTTGGGTTTCAAAAGCAGAGTTTTCTCTTACTTTTTTATTTACACGTGAGGAAAGATGATAGATGAAAATGAAATCATTGATCGTATGCCTCAAACCACAGACAAGATTTCAGAAGCACTAAAAGTGTTATTTTTCAGATACTTTAAGCTTTTTAATATAAATAGAGAATAATTTCATGTCTTAGGCTGGGAATTATTTTCCGGGACATCTGAAAAAGTTTTGTGAATATATTAGAATCTAGTCATTTTAATTTATTTAATATTATCTCTTTAATACAGGAGGCATTTTTAGGAGATATATGTTAAAAACTATTAGAAATCTAAGTTAGCATGGGCAGTCATTATGAATCTAAGGTGTTATAAAGTTTAAAAATAAAAACACAAAATTTGAGAAACTTTTTGTCCTATAAGAGGAAATACGACTCTTAAAAGTCTAAAAAGTGTAATGAATTATCATTTTCGAATTTACAAAAGCTTAAATACTAACAGTACATTAAAAGCATAAATTTTTTAGCTTAAAAAATTGTTATATTTACTTATATATCTCACTCATTTTTGATACGTTAAAACTATTTTTGTTAGAAATTTTTAAATAAGAGACTCTTTCTTGTTAGCAAAAATGTATCAAGGCTAACGCACATAACTAAAACTATTATCAAGTTAAAGAGAAACTTACTCTTTTAAACAACAATATCTCAAAATATTTTGAATTTAAATTTGCATGTAATTAAGATAAATATATATTTTAAAAAAAGTTTGATAATTTCGGATCCATTTTTAGGAGATATATGCTGTAAATATAGGCAGTCACTATGAATATAAGGTGTTATACAGTTTAAAAATAAACACACGAAATTTGACAAACTTTTTGCCATTTTAAGAAGACATCCGACTGTAAAAGTGGAAAAAGTGTAAAAAATTATCATTTTCGACTTTTCACAAGCTTCAGAACTACCAGTACTTTAAAAGCATAATTTTTTTAACTTAGAGCAAATTATTATCTTTATATATCTCACTCATTTTTGAAACGTAAACAATATTTTTGTTCGAAATATTTAAATAGAAGACTCGTTATTGTTAACACAAATGATATCACGGCTAAGGTGCAGGATAACAAAAAATATAATTAAGTTATACACAAACTTATTGTTTTAAAATTTACTACATTGTGTAAAAATATCTTTGCATATATATTTCTAAAAAAATGTTTGAAAAAATCAATTTCTTTTCCTTAAAAAAATAAAAAATTATCATTGAAAATAATTTGGGAATTATTCAAGAAAATTTATGTTCAGTAGGATGAAATTTATATTGTCTAAAATATTTAAAAATTTTCCGAAAAAATATTAAAAACCTTTTGAGATAAAAGGCGCGTTACGTGAAAAAAAAACATAATTGGAGAAAAATCAAGTTAAAATTTTGTAACTTAAATTTGAAAATTTTCAACTTTCCGAAACAAGCATATCCTTACCATTTTAACTAATACAATAATTTTTAGGTATTATTTATGAACAATTAGATTACGTCATTGTACAGGCAAGGACACATACTAGATTAAACAAAGAACTAAAGTAGTTTAAATGCTAATTTCATTTTTTATATATTTCTATATTTAAAATAAATATTTGTAAATTAAATTTATTTAATATTAAATCAAAAATTATCTCTTTAATATTTGAAGCATTTTTAGGAGATATATGTTGAACAATACTAGAAATCTAAGTTAGTATGGACAGTCATTATGGGTATAAGATATTATAAAATTAAAAAAAAAACATGAAATTTAAGAAACTTTTTGTCATTTTAAGAGGACATCGACACTATTAAACTAGACATTTTAATTTATCAAATATTATCTCTTTAACACCGGAGGCATTTTTAGGAGATATATGTTGAACAATACAAGAAATCTAAGTTAGTATGGGCAGTCATTATGAGTCTAAGATACTATAAAGTTTAAAAGGAAACATGGAATTTTAGATACTTTTTGTATTTTAAGAGGACATAAGACTCTTAAAAGTGGGAAAAGTGTTAAAAATTATCATTTTCGATTTTTCAAAAGCTTGAAAATTACCAGTACTTTAAAAGCATAAATTTTTTTTAACTTAGAACAAATTTTTGTTAGAACTTTTTAAGTAAGAGACTCGTTATTGTTAACAAAAATGATATCATAGCAAACTTGCAGGATAACAAACAATATAATTAAGTTATAGACAAACTTATTGTTTTAAAATTTAATACAGCATGCAAAAAAAAAACTTTGAATCTAAACTTCTATGTATTTAAGATACATAAATATATTTAAAAAATATTTGAAAAAAAATGATTTTTTCCTTAAAAAAATATAAATTTATCATTGAAGAAAAATTTGGGAAACATAGAAGAAAATTTATATACATTCGGACAAAAGCTTTATTGTCTAAAACCTGTAAAAATTTCCTGAAAATATATTTAAATGGTTTTGAGATAAAATGCGCTTTCCTTAAAGAAAACAGAATTTGAGAAATTAAATTTAAAATTTTGTAAGTTAAATTTGTTTACAGTAAACAGTTCACACGTTTTTATTCATAACTTCTCTCAATATTGGAAATTTTTTACGTGGATTACTTTAAAATGTCCAGAACTAAATCTCTTTTCGCATATATATTCTTTCTAAAAAAACTATTTTTTTGTCGATTTAACAGTCGTATGACCCCTAAAAAATATAACTTGTCTTTATGCATGAATTATCCGTAATTTTAATGGGAAAGGTTACATTTTGGGACTAAGAAACTTCATTATAATAAAAATATTTTAATTCATATAGAAGTATAATTTTTTTCTCATTTTAGAAAGAATTTTAACACTAGAACCACGGAACTAGTCATTTTGATCCAAAATCAATTTTTTCCCATTTTCTCGGAAAATTAATTATTGAATTATAAAATTCTTGATTTTTCCAATTTTATACCAATAATAATTTATGAAAATATGATACGTTATTTATTTTAACGCTACTATTACATTTTCCGTATTTAAGACTTATGTCCGAAATGAAAAAATGGGTCATTTCGACCCCATTATGATCGCAAGCAGTGTCGTAATGTTACTCTCGTTACTGTCGTAATGTTACTAATTGAAATTTATTAAAAAATAAATTTGTTATGTGATAACATCTGAAATTATTTTTTCCGAAAGCTTAGTTTCTCATGATAAAAGTCAATATTAAAAATCTTTTCTAGAGAAAAAAAATTAATATTTCAATTCTCCAATTTATATATATATATATATATATATATATATATATATATATATATATATATATATATATATATATATATATATATATATATATATATATATATATATATATATATATATATATATATATATATATATATATATATATATATATACATACAATATGTTTTCATTTATAGTAAAAAAGACTAAAAGTCAGAACTAATATTTTGTTTTTTAAAATTTAGGTAGTAAATAATTATTACATTATAAAAATTAAATTAAACACAAAAATTATTGTACATTTGGAGACTGCAGGAAAATACTTCATCTTTTCAGAAATATCTGACAAATAAAGTACAAATTCGTATATCTATAGTAAAATATATAGCTCTATACTAAAATATAAATCTATGCATATAATTCTATGTTTAATACAACTGAAATTTTGAAAATATACACAAATATACAATTTTGAAATAATACACAAAAACTCAAATCTATAAAATGTTTGAAAATTATAATTGTATATATATATATATATATATATATATATATATATATATATATGTAATATATATATATATATATATATATATATATATATATATATATATATATATATATATATATATATATATATATATATATATATATATATATATACTTAGTTATGCATGAAAAATATACTCAATTTTTAAAGAGATCATTGTTTACAAACTGAGCAGTCAGAGGGTTAAAGCTACACAAGCCCCCTAGGTAGTGCTAAATAAGTAATTACTTTTTGCAAGATTTGAGAAATTAAAAAAGACTTCGAAGCTTTTGTGTTTCGCTCTGGAATGCTTGAAGGATACCACACGCAAAGGCTGGGTCGAACTAGAGAAATTTCCCAGATCCATCTCAGTTGCTGCATTTTACCTGGAGACCGGTCACGATTGTGTCGCCAAACATCTTTACAGCATAAACATCTATAATACCCCCTTGTGCCCTCTGTGCAAACAAAATTTTCAAATTGACAAAGGCCGCCTTGCAAAATGTCCGTCTATAAAAGAGGAAACCGTTATAATCCATATTGGGAGGCAAGATAGATTACGCAGTCTATACCCAGAGATTGATTTTCTTTTGTTTTTGTTTAGGTTTGCTACTATTTTATCTTTTTTTAATTATTTACTTCTCCAATCTCATACATCTGTGGTGTGTGGAAGCCAATAATGCAAAATCGAGAGCTTCTGAAATAAAAAATATAATAATCACAATCACGAATTTTGCAATTTAGCGCTTCCAAAAATGGGGAATGCTTTTATATTTTCTTTTCATTGCCCATATATAATCAGAACAATACTTCAAGGTCAAATGGTCAAGATATAAGGTCAAGTGGGGAATTAGAAGGGTGTTACTAATTACAGAAGGACAGCTGAGAATTTCATCGTAGTGTCATTAGATAGTGTTACAAATAAAACAACTGATTGCAACATTTTGATAATATACTTCACATTGAATGGTAAATATTTTTTTTATCTACGCGAGGCATCCCGTTATGAATATGTATGGGAAAAATGCCCCAAGTTAGCATATTCGAATTGCATCACTTTTTCCTATTTGTAATTATGAATTATGAAATGGAATCTAAAATCTACTCGTGGGGCAATGTTTCTATTGTCAATTTGGAAGTCTAATGTTTTCATATTAAATTTCTATGAGTTTAAATAATAAATGCATATTTAATGGTTTTCTATATCTCGGCAAAGGTTGAGTAACTCCCTGAAAACTTTACTTTCTACGTCGTTTTACGTTTGATAGAACCTTTTGAAAATAAAAGAAGATATGCCACTAGAGATCATCTATTCAAAGAAATAAAGTAATTACTGGAATAAAATTTAGGAGAGAATATCTTCAGGAATTCGTTGAAGAATTTGGTACAACGTATAATATTCGCAAACAGAAATACCAGTCCCATACAATGTCAAAAGCTGTTATTACTGTAGAAGTTGTGCAATGCGAAAGAGATTATAACTCTAATCTCCTAAGTATGGAAACAAAACTGTAGATATTTGTTTTGACTCCCGTAAAATGCCGGTATGTAGAAAGCACACAAAATATATAAACCAAAAGTTGACCAAACACTGCATAAAATGGGCAAGAAATCTTGACCAGTAAGAAATTAAATATTTAAATTATGTTGTCTATATATCATTGTAATTATTCAAAATTTTCCATAATGTAATATATTATTATTTTTTCTTGTATTATAGCAATTTAATATCTAAAAATAAATAAGTAGAATTTTTACATAAATGCAGAGTTATTTTTGTATAACAACACAAGTATACATTAATGGGGGTCAATTTGTTCATTCCCCAGGATTTTAGGTAATTCGAAACTGCCACGGTCCTAATGTTAAACAATACTTTAGCTTAAAATATCAGCTAAGTAATCCTTTCAACAAGCAAAATCATATCAGTATATTTAATAGTCTATACAAACATACTACTTAAATAATAAATATAAAATACTATATAATACTATATGAATCTGCTAATAATAGTAAGATAATAATTTCAACCATAATAAACTAGTATATTATAATTATAATGTAAAAAAAGTATATAAAATTATGTTATAGCAGCATATTTTAAAATATAATTTTAGTTATCCTAATGACATTAAAATGTACCCAAAGGAAAATTTCAATTTTACTTTCTCGCAAGATAACATTTGAAGCAAATATATAAGAGACTATATATTTATATCAGATACATATTAAATATCTAATTTATTCTCTAAACTAAAACTTTAGAGTTGACTAAAAATTTTAAATTAAAAATATATGAAAATTTTACAAACGATAGAAAATTGTAAAACCCCCATCTTTTTAACCTGATATAAATTATTATGTTTCGCTCTTAATAATATGATTGAAGTTCATGTTAAAAGAGTATTAATAACTGATATTTTATAGTAAAAATAGACTGTAATTTACAAATTTTAAAAGTTATTTCGCAAATAACTTTTAATTACTTTTTCACTTCGATTATATGCATTTTGTGTTTTTTAAATATATTCTTTCCTACAATAAAATCAAATAATGTTCTAATAATGAAGGAAGAAAAATCCATTATATATAGATATTTTTATTTTATACTGGATAATAATAGTAATAGCTTTCAACTCCAAAGTACTATATTCTCTTAAAGATCAAAAGATGTCAGACTTGGAAACTATAATTGCGGTTTAACAAATAATATTAATTTTTAATTCATTTTCTAAAATGATATGTTATAGATTGTATAACTATGAATTATTGGAAATTTTTTTACCTATTTTACTTGTGCATAAATGCATACAGAAGTATAAAAATATCATAAATTTAAAATAAAAGCAGTTACTTGATAATTTGATATAGAATCATATTTCCTCATCTCTAAAATGTTTTAAAAGTGTTAAAAATCACTACGAAATGTACATAAAATCTTAGTAACAGTTTTGGTTGTAACACTCTTTAAATGAGAAAGTTGGGAATATTAATAAAAGCTATTTTTATGTACGTATTTTATACACTTGCCACAGTAATTTTTAATGTAGAGCATAGAAATTGGGTAACATTTGCATAATTCATAAAAATTTGAACTAAAAATTGAGTGTTAAAATCATAGATGTATGCGTTTATATCTGATGCAAATAATGCTAATTTTTATACAAAAATAGTTTTGCTGAAAATTGAAATAAAGGGAAAAGTTGTAGTAAATTAAAACTTTTCAAATAACATTTTGGAGTTATATTAAAAAATACACAACAAAGGGATAGATAGATTAAAAGTTTTCTGTCCTTCTAATTATTATAGAAATTGATATTTGGAAGACATTAGTTGCTCAGTTTTTCTTCTCCTATCTTCTAATATTACCATTTAAAACTTTTATAATTTTTTCTTTGTTTTTAATGGGTAAAATGTAACAAACTATATTCCACATGATTTAACTCAGAAAGTTTAGTTTGCATATCTTTTATTTCTTTTTTACTCATACAAATGGAAATGTATAACTTATATTTTAAACCTAATTTGGTTTAGAATTGTATAGAGTAATATTAAATACATGATTTTTAATTCTTAACTATTTTCTTTTAGACTTTCTTACTTTTCTGAAAATATTTCTAAGTTACTGAGGAGTATATTTATCATTGTATATTTATGTAAAAAAATTGCTTATTTATTATATTTCTGTAATAAAGACAAGAAAATCAGAATCTTAAACGATTTTTCTAAAATGATGTAATTCTAATGTTCTTCTTCAATGATGTAATTCTAAGATCAAAGTAAAAGTTGTGTACCTGTTCATTTTTAAATATATTCTTCGATGGAAAATATATGTCTTGTAAGATTTAACGTTAGATCTAATTAACATGATATATAAGAATGAACATGCTATTTCAATAAAAAAAAAGTAATTTTTAATCTATCTAGGAAAAGATATAGATCTCATTAAAAATTCAGTACTAATTATATATTTTTTAGACTGATACAAGATTCATATTTATTTTAAATTTCTATAATGAAAAGATTTCATCTGTAATTTATTAACTTCTAAACGTTTAATTTTCTTTAATAATGTTTATTGAAAAATATAAATGCATTGAATTACCATACACTTTAACAATATACATTGTGTAACTTGATTACTTTTTAAATTTTTCTAAAATATTCTAGCTTATTAATGCGGCACAGTTTCTATAGTAGTAGATTCTAATCTAATTCCTCATTGGAAAACATGATAACAAGCGCATTTTATACATATATTTTTTAGACTTATAAAATATTGATATTTATTTTAAATTACTATAATAAAAAGATTTTTCCTGCAATTTATTAACTTCTAAATGTTTAATTTTCTATTATATTGTTTATTGAAAAAGATAAATACATTGAATTACGATAAACTTTAACAATGTACATTCTGAAACTTAATTACTTTTTAAATTTTTCTGAAATATTCTACCTTCATAATGAAGCACAGTTTCTATAGTAGTAGATTCTAATCTAATTCCTCATTGGAAAACATGATAACAAGCGCATTTTATGGTAATATACCCATTTACTCGATATTTACATGTTCATTTGTTAGTTCAGTTAACAACAAGCACATTTTATTTAGATTAAGGAATACAAAGTTCATCAACCATAAAATGAATTCAAATCTGGCCAAAATTATGAAATGTATGATAATGGTAGAATATAATCTTTAGATTCCATTAAAGAATATTGTTGTTATGTGTTATTAATTGACTTTCAGCAGAGTTATACCTAAAAATGTAAGAATGATTGTTTTAGAAGATGGGTTGCTGATAAAATAGTTGATTTAAAAGTATTGAATAATCATAAAGTGACGACTATTTTGTTAATCTTTCGTTGGTATATTTATCCCAAGAAGTGGACTTTAGTAATAGATAAATATAACTGTTTTAAAATATTAATGGTTTTCGAAACCAGCCTTGCTAAAACAAGGTCAAAATGTATTTACTACTTAAAATTCAGAAACTAAATTTTTCGAAAATTATTTAAGAGTTGCCGTCTTATTTCTCATCAAAAGCAATATAACGATTTATTGCTCCAATTTAAGTTCATTTATCACTACTAATTCATATTAAAAGTTTAAGTAAAAGTTTAAGTTGAGTTTAAAAGTTAAGTTTGTTTCTATTAAACAAGCCAGCATGTCAAAACTTTTAGTTTTGAAATATTTAGCAAGCAGTTGGGTAAAATTCTCAACACCTGCTGTATGTAAGAGACAGTTTAACTAAAGATTTTTGTTTAAGAAACATACAGATCTCAAAGAGTCGTTAATTAAAATGAGCTATAAGTTCACTCATATGCTAAAATTGTTAACAAAGTGCTTTTCACGTTCATTCAGTGCTTCTGATAAATTTATATTCCCTTGACAAGAATTTTAGATTTCCTTATTTCTCTCATAGGAATTTTTTGTATGTATAAGAAAGGGTTAAACTACTGGATTTGGTAAAAAAGAAACACTAATTCCGTTAAGTGATTAACTAGACGGTGTTATCTAATCGCTTCTCCTAATATTGCTAAAAGCTCAATGTTTTTTCTCAGTTGATAAAACTACGCATAGATGCTTTTTTTACTTGTTCTCAAACATTTAAGGTAATTGACCATGTTAAAATCTCTATTGAATTCATTTAGAATGAAAATTTAGAGATCAAAGAATAGAAAAATTACAGTTGTAGAACTGAATGTAGGTATATTCTTTAAATTTGGAAAATCAATGCTAGATACTGTTTTTCTTTTTTAAATATTTAACGCCTACATTAAATCTTTAATAAAATATCAATCGGTATTTAAAAAGGATTTGTAGATGGATATCACCATTAAAATTGACTTCTTTGATTATTATGCAAATATTATTTTTTTTTTATAATTTTGATATAATTATTTTTGCTTTACCTCAAATGAAACAAAAATCATAGTGGAATTATTTTAATCGATTTTTTTCGTTTATTTCTTAGTGAAATTGTAACTGTGTTTTCTTCACAGTCAATTTTTTTTTTATTATTTTATGAGTGTAAGTCACAGCTTATACTTTGTAGCTTTATTAAATTTTACGTACTCTTGCATGTATATATGGATGTATATATTAAGAGTGAAATTTAAAAAAATAGTGTGATCATTTATTTTAAAATCTATAATTTTAAACATAAATAGGTAACATTAAATTATTTTAAAATTTTAAACATTGCAGATCATTTTTCATCATTATTTTCAACATTATTATTTATATTTTAACATTATTATTTATATTTAACATTATTATTTATATTTAACATTATTATTTATATTTAAACATTATTATTTATATTTCAAATTATATTTTCAACTCGAAGACACTTTCTAAAGAATTGCACAAACCATCTTTTTAAAACCACAAGTATATGTTTAGACGCACCATAAACATATTACAACTTTCCTCTGTACGAAAGGACAACGCATCCGATCTTTGTGCAAAATTCTGATCTCACAATCTCAAGAATGGTAGGATAATAATCAAATAACTATGTCAACCAGGTAGCAATTTAGAACATGGCTTATTTATATAAAATTTATATTTGGATTAAAATATTTATGCACTAAAGCAGGGGCTTTCGTATGACTGTTCACAGGGCATGTTTAAGATAAAGAAAAACTTTATAAGGTCCAAATAAAGTGCTTTACCTTCAAAAATTAAAAATTAGTACAGAAAAGACTCTCATTGCTGCCTCTTCTGAGTTTACCACCAACATAGCTTGAAGTGAGGAACCTTTCATTCATATAATACAACCGAACATACATTAGTTTTTGTTGAAGCATAATGAAAAGCCTCAGATCGCAAATACCTTTTATTGAAAACACCCAAAAAATCAAGAAATACGAGGTACATTGGGCTTTTATAGTTTTAAGATCCTGCTTCCAGCCAATCAAATTACTGGCAAAAACTAATTAAACACAGCCAATCAAGACACAAAAGGATCAACTATAGAAAACCTCGTAGGTCAAAGAAAGCTATTACTTATATGCAACAATAATCGGCCAAGTCAAGTATGAGTGCGGTTATATATTTCAACAGTTTTCAATTATATTACTCTACTCCAGTAAATATTTTGATTACAATATTTGTTTTAGTTTGTGTTCTGGTTGAGTTGCTGATTATCCAAGTTGTCACCGTTGTCAAGTAATGTCAGTAATGTTTTACCGTTTGTCAGTACTAATCAGATGAAACTAATCTGGTTAGTGATCGTTTTAAAAATTCCAACATTTAAGGTGTAGTTTATTTTTCTTTTAATTATTTTATGCAATAATAAAACAATTAATTCTAAACCTGCATTAATTAATTTGATTGCAATTATAATTAAAATTTTGGTTTTCTACTTTCTCATGTTTTTACATGCCAGATATACAAATAGTCATAGGATTCTAGTAATATATGTTATGATGCAGATATATCGAATTTATTTTAGCATTTTCAAAAACATTGATTAAATTAAACAAAAGTTTCAATTAAACTAGATGTTTTATTTTGTACAGAAATCACTGGTAAAAAGAGTAGCCTATGGTTAATTGGTGTTGGGTTTGACCAGGTGGCGTCAGAAACGACAACTGGTAAAAAAGTAGTACTTTACAAAACCTGGCCAATGATGAAAGTCTGACCCGCAATCCTGTACAAATTTTATTATGTGGCATTTAAGACATTAAAAATTTAAAACGTCTATCTAAAGACATAGAATTATTAAAAATATTTTTGAAAGAAATTGGTTTAAAAATGCTAATTATATTGTAATATTCCTACAAGACTATCGCTAAACTTTTAAAGAATAAAATAACACTACACACACACACACACACACACACACACACATATATATATATATATATATATATATATATATATATATATATATATATATATATATAATATATATATATATATATATATATATATATATATATATATATATATATATATATATATATATATATATATATATAAAACAGAGTAGGTTTTTGTCTCATCACAAATATAATTCCTGAGCCGTTTTTTGCGTCATGCGGTCTTCCTGAGTGGTATAGGAGGACAACTGAAATAATGACAATAGAATCTCAAAACTATTGTAGTATTTTCATATTTTCTATGAAGAACGAAAATTCTCGGAACTCTCAACTCAACTGTCGGAACACTACTTTTATAGCTGTCGATGCCAGCCAAATAGCGGTCACTACAAGAAACGTTGATGACGTAACTTAAGCATCAGAACTCTATTTTTATCTATGCAACCGGAAGGAATATACAACGGATCATTCGAGAACATTTGCTAGTGATGCCAAAAAAATAATTACCGGGAAAATATCACTACATATATATATATATATATATATATATATATATATATATATATATATATATATATATATATATATATATATATATATATATATATATATATATATTATATATATATATATATATATATATATATATATATATATATATATATATATATATATATATATATATATATATATATATATATATATATATATATATATATATATATATATATATATATATATATATATATATATATATATATATATATATATATATATATATGGTAAGACCGCCTGCCGCGTTGCATCATCGTATTCCTCGGGTGCACGGTGCAAAAATTAACTAACTTGAATTAAATTATTAAAAATTGTTTCTTATATTTATTTATTACTTTTTTGCCTTTTTCGGATTTTTAATGCAGTTTAAATATTTTTAAGACATTTATTTATTTTTTTAAATTTTTCTAGTTTTATTGGTTTTGACCATATAAAATTATTATTTTTTGAGTATTTTGTACGGATGTCCCTGGCCACAAAATTATTTTATGTTTCCCATCACTAAACTCTCTACTCTCTAGTTCTTATGCTATGAACTCAGGAATTCACCCTTCTATGTCTTTGCTCTTTTATGTGTTTATTTTTCACTAGTTCTCATTTTTGTGCTTACTAACAGAAGCCCCTGGATTGACGGGCTAGTCTCATAGGGTCCAGTAGCATCACTACATTTGATGCCTTTGATATACATACATATATGTTCAAATAATGAATGATTATAAATATTTTTCACAATTAAAAGTTATTCTCTAGAAGACCCTCAATCATCTTGCCTTCATCTACCCTTCCTAGACCTGGAGTATGACTGGGAAGTAGGACAAGATTTTGGAAGCTTTCGAAAGAAAGGATTTAAGAAGTGTTTGGGAGGTATCAATGAAAATAGTATGTGGAGTAGAATGTACAACATTGAAATGCACCGATTATTTAAGAAGCCAGATGTTGTTTAATTTACAAAGATAAAACACCTTAAGTGGGTAGGGGATATTGTTCGTATGAACAACAGCAACATAACCAAAGAAATCGTTTTGGATAGAACAAGCAATACATGAGGAAGGGGGAGAACCAGACATCGATGGGTAGATGTAGATTACTTCGAAAATTTTACCACTATTACTTAAATGTATTACAAAAAGAAAAATCAGTTTAAAATTGTATTATTTAAAAAATAAATAACATCATGTATTTAATTTGAAATTTTT
>CM063504.1:78519277-78564277 GCA_032207245.1 Pardosa pseudoannulata
AACAGGATTCAGTATTTTATATCTTAAGAAGATAAATTTTATCGAATGACAGAAATGGAAAAGGGACATTTCTTTACATATTTAGCTGTAAGAATTTTACTCTGTAGTACTGATGTACAGAGCTTGTTTTCTAAGCAGAATATTTATTTCTAATTTCCTTTTTACATTCAAACATCTTAAGACTATTGGGCTGGCTTCTTATTATAAATAAATTTAATACGTCATTGTTCTATTTAAAAACCCACCAGTTTAAGGAGCTAAAGATCATTGTTTTTTTGACAAAATAACTTGTATTTTCAGGATACAAGATTTTATAGTACACAAAACATTCATTCAAGATGCATTTATCTTCCATAGATGACTCCAGGTCAAAATTAAATTCACGCCCAACACAAAAGTTATTTTTAATTTCTAATATTTTTTAAAATTATAAACTATTTTAATGTTTTTTAAAATATTTGAGAGAATTCTTTATATATATATATATATATATATATATATATATATATATATATATATATATATATATATATATATATATATATATATACATATTTATGTAATAGGTAATGTAATATTTATTAATTTTATTACTGTAATTAGAAATTGTGCTAGGAAGTGATAAGAATTATAAAGTAAAATATATGGGGTTAATTAATAGGCACAAACTTATTAAACATGATTCAGTTATTTTATATCTTGACAAGAAATTTTTTAACGAATGATAAAATGGCAAATGACCTGCTTTTACATATTTAGCTGTAAGAATTTTACTCTCTAGTACTGATGTACAGAGCTTGTTTTCTAAGCAGATTATTAATTTTTAGTTTCCTTATTACATTCAAACATCTTAAAACTATCGTGCTGGCTTCTTATTATAAGTACATTTGACGTCGCTTTATTTAAAAACCTACTAGTTTAAGCGTGCTAAAGATGATTGTGTATTTTATAAAATAACTTGTATTTTCAAGATACAAGATTTTATAGTACGGAAAATATTGATTCAAGATGCATTTATCTTCCATGTTAACTGAGAGGACAAAATTAAACCCAAGTCCAGCACAAAAGTCATTTTTAATTGCTATTATTTTTTAAAACTATAAACTGTTTTAATACTATTTAAAATATTTCAGATAATTCTTTATATATATATATATATATATATATATACATATTTATATATATATATATATATATATATATATATATATATATATATATATATATATATATATATATATATATATGTATATGTATGTATGTATATATGTATGTATATAGATAGATAATAATACAACGATAAATATTAGATAGTAAAGACAGATATTTAAAATGAAATTTAAACTAATATTTAAAATTACTTACCAAGTAATGCGCTCCACGCAGCTATCACTTAGAAGTAGATAAATCAGTTAGAAGTAATCAGTTAGAAGTAGATTTGATGTGGAAGTCATAAACCTTCCACACCCAATCCTTCTTACTTCCTTCCCGTACGTTTTTACATTATCGGCTTATTTTGGAATTATAAAGATTTGAATATGATTATGGTTCTATTTTCATTATATATATATATATATATATATATATATATATATATACATATATGTATATATATATATATATATAGATATATATATATATATATATATATTTACGTATAATAGATAATGTAATATTTTATTACTGTAATTAGAAATTATGCTAAGAAGTGATAAGAACTATAAAGTTAGATATACATGTATAACTAATGGGCACAAACTTAATAAACAGGCTTCAGCTATTTTATATCTTAACAGAATAAATTTTAACATAAGACAGAAATGTCAAACGGACCTTCCTTTATATATTTATCTGCAAGAATTTTACTCTGTAGAACTGATATACAGAGCTTGTTTTCTGAGCACATTATTTATTTTTAGTTTTCTTATGACATTCAAACATGTTAAGTTTATCGTGCTAACTTCTTATTATAAGTACATTTAATATGACATCTCTCTATTTAAAAACATACCCGTTTAATTGTGTTAAAGATCCTTGTGCTTTTGATGAAATAACTTGGATTTTCAAAATACAAGATTTTATATTACAGTAAATATTTATTCAAGATGCATTTATCTTCCATGTTTGACTCCGAGGTCAAAATTAAGTTCACGCCCAACACAAAAGTCTTTTTTAATTACTATTACTCTTTGATATTATAAACTATTTTATTATTACTTAAAATAGTTAAGATAATGCTTGATATAGACTTATTTTAAAGAAAATTATATTTATGAAATAGGAATAATATAAGAGTTCTGAAATCAAAACTATTTATCGAAATGAAATAAAAGTAGATTTAAGCATCTTAGAAAAGACTATATATGTTTTATAAGGCCAAAAATGTTTCTGAAAGAAAAAGAAAATTAAGAGAAGAAAGGGTTAAGGCGTTATATTATCTTTTGATCCAAAGAGTCTTCAGTAAACTTTTCCAATTTTCAATTGAAATAAGAATTTTTGGAATACAGTTTTCAAAAGTTTTTTAATAAGGCTCTAACATTAGACAATTTGTTTAGTTTGTGATTTCAAGTGAAGCTTTTTGAAAAGTATCAAATACTCTCAGCAAACAAAGAAATTTCAGTTTAGTCACAAGTTAGCTTTTAAACATTTAAGTAAGACATTAAAGTTTTAAAGATATTAAAGTTAGATATATTTTTCTTTGTGTTAATCTTGATCCTAATAATACAACAATAATAATTTTATGTCTTCGTAAATTCTAATTCTTCTAAAATTTAAAAATTTTTAAGAATTTTGATATTTTTGAAATTTTAAAATTGTATATATCTTTAAAATTTAGGATTTATAAAATAAAAAATATAATCTATATTAATTTTTAGGCATGTATTTTCAAATCTGGCTTTAAAAATAGTTTAAATTTTTTAAAAATTATATATACGTTTTAAAATATTTATAACGACAAAGGTTAATGTAGTTTTCAAATTAGAAACTTATAAAAGAGTTTTGAAATCATTGTTTTTATAAAAGAGCTTATTTTTTATTTTATAATGACTAGATAACAGACTTTTAAATTGAATGTTTTCAAATAGCAAGGCACTTTGATACATTAACATTATATTTTTTTGAATTATTAAACACTTCTGAATAAAGATTTTTAAGTTGTAATACTAAATTGTTGCCTTTATAAAACTATATCATTCACAAGCTCCTTGAAGAATTGGAATTATTCTTATAATGACGTAGAGTGTCATAGACAATTAATTTAACAACTCCTTTTACTGTAATTAATTTACTGTATTTTTCTATTTTAAACAAGGTTTAAAATGACACTTTAAGGACTCTAATTAATTTAAAATATCGTATAAAGCCCTCTTTATATTAAAATAAAAATAGATGATGATTACGGATATTCAATTCAAAATTATCTTAAAAATATCACTTCAGCAAATGTCACTTCAGCTGGAAGAGAAGAATATAATATTCAGAGAAAACTGTTGACAGTGGAATCTCTGAATTTTTTGACGGAAGATAAAGTTGATTTTTAACAGATACGGTTAATTATATTCTTGTAGGTGAAATAGAAATGTAAAATATGGTAATCAAAATCTATAAAAGGCACTTAAAATATCTTAAATTTTTATTTCCAATTAAAAGAAGGAAACTAATATTTTTTGAAAACAACAAAAATATAATTTTATTTGAAAAAAAAATACATATTGTAACTAAAAACAGCTATAAATAATGCATCCAAAGTGTCAAATTAATATAAATTTTCTATTGCTTATTTGCTAATAATGATTAACTTATTTTAGCAGACTAAAATGACATATTACTGAGTTGAAAGAACTTCAATATAACACTTTTTTAAATTTATAAAATAACTAAAATTCCTTGCAATTGCGATTCAAAAAGTGGGAAAGATATTAAAATTTAATTTTGTACAAAAATTAAGATTCCACTGTGTATCCCTATGTGTTTATATAATTACTTACTAAAAACTTAATAATTAATTTTAGTGTAATTCGTCGTCCACAAAACTTCTATTGGGCCTTTAATAATATTATAAGTTATAATGGTCCAAAATAAAGTCCAAAAATTAAGTTTTGGTTATGAATAATATAATAAATATATATATATATAAGATCACTTACACAATTACTTTGTTTGTTAGAACCACATTGTTCAAGTAATTCTTGGTATTATAGTTCTATATTATGATTTTCATTTTCTTTAAATCTGAAAGGAATTCTAAAATGCAAATTACACCTGATGCCATTTGAATCTTTTGATATTTTTACTAATGCTTAATACGTTTTACTTCTTTGACGATAAAATTTATACTGATTGCTTAACAAATTTTTATTTGGCCTTTATGAACAACCATATACTCTTTTCCCAATAATTACCCACTCCTTATATTGATTTCCTTTAAGACTCCCGAGAGAACATGATTGCATCCAAAACAATTATACGAAGCGCTGCAAGTCTTTCGAGACACGTAAACTATGGAGAAATTCTAATCTAGATAACACTTAAGAATAAACTTTAGGTGCTTGTTAAATATTATGGTACATGAAGGCAATTTAAACTTGATACTTCTTGAGATCTGCAATACAAGTTTAATGCTTTGTTTTAGGATTTAAAGAGGAACTCTTCAATCGCATTTCCTGAAGATACCCATATAAATTTGGTTGTACCTTAACCAATCTCTATGCTGCCGTTTTGTTCGAAGGCGTTTAAATAATTAAAAATCGAAGGAGGAATACCATCTCTAAAAGAGAAGGATTCTTTGATCCTTAGGTTTTTGCTGAATATTGGAAAACAGTTATATGCTTAAAGACTACAGACTCTCGAAACTAATTTTTATTACTTTTCTCCCATTTGTTTTAAAAGCAAAATAACTAATTATACATTTTTGTAAAGGTAATTAAAATCCTAAAATAAACTATTAGTTATTGTTTGAGTTTTTATTAGTTAAATTTTTAGAAAATTTTATTGAGAATATTCCATGTGCCTTTTTTTTATGCAACATTTGTGTAATTTTTTTATTCCCATAAATCTTCCGGAGCAAATAACAAAATATTTTGTTATCGGAAGTATATGTGAAATAAATAATGGAAATAATAGTAATAATAGTAAAATTATATATTTTTATTTATATTTTTACTATAATTTTGCCTACTATAGTGCCATCTTTGAATTTTTTGAGCTATTAATTATTGAACTAAAAGAAATTTATTTCCTTTATTGTAATTACATATGCATTTAATTTACACATCATTTGGTCATTTTGTATTTGCAGTATATCTTTTGAATCATATAACGTATTTTTTAGTACCATAAGTATCCAATAAATATATAATGAGAAATGAATGACAGCAAAATTATCCATATTTTATATATATAAAATGTTTATACGAAATATTTCCGTAGAAGATGTGTACATTTATTAACAATATTCTTTTAACACTTATTTTGATTTAATGTATCTTAAATATTTTAAACGTTCATGAAACCGGAAATAATTAAAACAAACTCATTTTTTTCAAATTAATTAGTAAATTTTAAAAACTGCCTTGAAAAACCAGTTGGAGAATTGTATTTGAACTACATTATATACGGAAGAGCCATTACATTATGGCAACACTCCATTTCTAATGTAGCCTCCACACTATATCTAATTCTTCATTGCTTTCTCATGGTGACCTTAAAAGATACTTCACGAGTTTCATCCACGTGCTGGGACAATAAGTGAGCCAAATACGTGGATTCGTCCATACAGTCTACAACTCACTTTAGTTGCGCATCTGGCTTTGATCTTTGGAAAATACCACCTCGGAAGCCATCGTCCGAGAAGGCTATTTTATCTTCTGCCACTATCGACCACGATAAACAACCCCCCCCCCCAGACGGTGGTGATGGCTTGCAGTGTCCAATAGTGTGGAGGGGCCTTAAAAATGAGCTCGGCAAAGAACAAAACCCCTGCGCATGCGCAATTAAGGAAGGAGCATATAAAAAGGCTGTGCATTGTCTGTCCAAACATAACGCGATTAGTGACATAATAAGACAAAAACAGGTGATTTGTCAAACTTCGACAAAGATGAAACCGTTATTATGTAACTAAGTGTGATGTAAACTGAGTGTTTTAAGTGCTTTTCACGTGCAGTAGTTGTGAGCACATATCAAAATTGAAATAGATTCTAATCAGTAATGGTCTAAAGTTTTGATATTTGAATATATGCTTTCTATTTACATACGGCATAAAGAAAATCAGCGGTATTTAGATATAGATCAGTATTTTTATTCGTCAGTTATATATCACATTTACTATAGTTTTACCACATAGATTGTCATTATATGGTAATTTGAACATTAAATTAGAGCTTGTATGCTATTTAGATCTTGAGTTGCATTAAAGCACATTGAGAGATAATAAAGAAATATCCTAACAGTACAATTAATCAAGAACATTTTATTTTACACTACCAATATGCTAACAGTTTCTATATTCATATGATTAATTTTCGGCATTGTCTCCATATGGTTTCATGCTTATATCGCTTTGTGGAAACAGTTTTAATATTTCCATTTACATCATATTACTGTTCTTACTTGTTTATTTACATTTCTGCAGATTGTTTTACTTTCACATCTAAAGGGAAGAATCTGCAGACTTCTTGGTTTTCCTACAACTACGGGCACTGTGAAACTTGTCTGGAGCTGTAAGAAGGTTGGTTCATTGTGTCCCAGCCTACGTTGATTATTTCTCTACTGGACTCAATACTTCCACATAGTAACAAGTAATAGCAGTCCCTACGTAACCCTTTACTAACTGCCGATGATTTTTTGAGGTCAGAAGTAGAATAATTAAATGAATTAATTTAAGAAACGAGTTTGTCAAACAAGTCGCAATTTCTCGTATCTTTACAACTAGCACCATGGACGGGGGGGGGCTTAAATTATGGACAAATTCTGACCGCATGTACTAGGCACACACTACTAATTTCTTTATAACATACGAAAAATACAAGATTATCGAGCTTGTACGCCTGATTTTTATCCCTTCTCATAAAAACACATCGTTTAGTTCATTTGAAGATTTAGTCCTAATGAATGCATTATAACTGTAAAACACATATCTGAATATATATATATATATATATATACATATATATATATATATAGATATATATATATATATATATATATATATATATATATATATATATATGATATATATATATTTATATATATAAATATATATATATATATATATATATATATATATATATATATATATATATATATATTATATATATATATATATATATATATATATATATATATATATATATATATTATATATATATATATATATATATATATATATATATATATATATATATATATATATATATATATATATATATATATATATATATATATATATATATATATATATATATATATATATTATATATATATATATATATATATATATATTATATATATAAATATATATATATATATATATATATATATATATATATATATATATATATATATATATATATATATATGATATATATTATATATACATATATATATATAATATATATATATTTATATATATATATATATATATATATATATATATATATATATATACTATATATATATATATATATATATATATATATATATATATATATATATATATATATATATATATATATATATATATATATACATATATATATATATATATATATCTATATATATATATTTATATATATATATATATATATATATATATATATATATATATATATATATATTTATATATATATATATATATATATTATATATATATATATATATATATATTATAACATATATATATATATATATATATATATATATATATATATATATTATATATATATATATATATATATATATATATATATATATATATATATATATATATATATATATATATATATATATATATATATATATATATATATATATATATGTAACTCTTTAATAATAATAAAATAAATGAAAAAGACGCACGCTCTTGTAAGTTTTAAGGATAATCAAACAGATAAGTTTGAATTGGCTCGTGGACATGGAGCGGTCGACACCTTCACGCATAGCTCCGCCAAGAACATTGAAAATGGCGCAAGTTGCTTTCCTTAAGAACGATCAGTTAATAAAACTTAGTATTATCAAGAAGACTGTTGTCCATTCGCCTTAACTCTACACCACGACTTCTCATATATATATATATATATATATATATATATATATATATATATATATATATATATATATATATATATATATATATATATATATATATATATATATATATATATATATTAAAATTACTGATTTAAAAATGTTTTGATAGACTACTAAATATTTTATGAATATAATACACTTCATTGAGATTTCCAAAATGGAAATGGAAATCAAAATATTTAAACTTAATGAAAGGCCTTAAATGGTATAGTGGTAACAATTGCTTAATTTGATACACAGAGGTTAGCTAAAAATACACATGGAGTCTTTCAAATACTCAGATATAATGTACTTCCTTTTAAAAATATTTGAAAAGCATTTTATATATAAGTTTGTTTCTTTCACTCGAAAGTATAATACAGCCGTTTAAACACACCATCTGCTTTAACTGCAAAAACTAAATATTACACAAATTTCCCATGTAAAAATGAACATTTTTGTGAAATCTTCATATTTTATAAAATCTATTTTTGTACAACTCACTAACATATAAACTATTAAAATTGTTCTTTGAAGATATAAATTCAGGAAATGCTTTCTTTTTAAATAACAAACCTAAAAATGTAATAAGCTTAAGTATTTATAGTAGTGACTTTTATAAAACTGGAGTAATTTACAGTTGTTTAAAGTATTAATTAAAATATTAACGACCCACAGTAAATGATGAAATGTAAGAAACATAAAAAAAACTTAAGATCTCATATAAAATGCGATCTCTAAAGAATTATCAGTAAAACAAAAATTAATTGCTTGCCTTTAAATTAAATAAAATGCAGATGGATGTGCTCTCAAAAAGTAGTACAATTTCTTTGAAAAAGGTTTTTAATGAAATTAAAAGTAAATAACATTTTTCAACCTGTTTCAGAAACTTTAAAAATGTATAAGCCTTTAAGCGAAGGGAATCTTTCTTCGTATCTTAAGGAATATTTTAAAAAGATGTTTCTCTTTTTAATGTATATAGATTGCTTAGACTCCTTTATTCACAGAAATCATTAGTTTAAGCGACATTTTATCTAATAAAATATTAATTTCTTGTTAATTTTGTAGTTTCTACCATCCTTTAAATTATGTTCTTGAGAAAAATTAAAAGAAAATGTGAGTGAGGTAAATCACTTATAGTTTTTTTAATGTAAAATTAAAACATTAATTTTTAAAATCGAAAATTGAGTTTTAAAATCTATGGAAAGTTAACTAAATCCCTATAATAATGTACCATACCTGACATTGCCACAGCACCACACATTGGCAGATTGTCCATAATTAAAGCTTGATATTTTGAAACAGTCTTCATTTGAAAATAGTTTTAATATAATTCTGAAATGTGTAGGATATAACAAAGTAACATATTTGAGGAAAACTAAAAATGAGTTTAAATTTATATATATATATATATATATATATATATATATATATATATATATATATATATATATATATATATATATATATATATATATATATATATATATATTATATATATATATATTATATATATATATATATATATTATATATATATATATATATATATATTTATATATATATTATATATATATATATTATATATATATTATATATATATATATATATATATATATATATATATATATATATATATATATATATATATATATTATATATATATATATATATATATATATAGATATATATATATATATATATATATATATATTATATATATATATATATATATATATATATATATATTATATATATATATTATATATATATATATATATATATATATATATATATATATATATATATATATATATATATATATATATATATATTATATATATATATATATATATATATATATATATATATATACATATACATATATATATATATATATATATATATATATATATATGTATGTGTGTGTGTGTGTGTGTGTGTGTGTGTGTCTGCTAATATAACAGACGGGGACAACTGGCCCTCAAATTTATACTTGAAAACTTCTTTTGAAATTGCCAATATTATTTTCCTCATCCCGGGCATTCTGGTTTTCCAAGAGTCCCACTAATCGTCTGTTCGAAAGAAAGACATCAGTCGTCGTGGCCGAACTTAATCTTTATGTCATCTTCTCAAAATCGGACAAAATCCATAGGCATCTGAACCGGATGGTGTCAGAACACTCTCTCTAATGTCAACCTTGTACTCGAGAAGACCAGAGAGAGAGAGAGAGAGAGGGAGAATTCACGTAATCCTTGGTTGAACAAATAAGGCTTAGACGTTTTTCGCTTTCTCTTATTAGGACTAATATTGCCTTGTATAACTACTCCTGTTAAATGATAGTCATCATTGAAATGAGTAAATGAGGATATCTTGGTAATTAGAAGTAAAGACATCCCTTTTAATGCTCTCACAAAGGCACCGGTAACAGAAAAACTATTAAATAATAGAAAATTGCTTTGTAAATATCTTGTCACAAGATAACCTATAAATGATAGGAAAGCACAGATTCAATTTACGATTTTATGCCGGTGAAGATTGCATGAATTTATCATAAGTTAGAGATTAATCAAACACCTGATGGCTCGTCAACTTGAACCTCAATAAATCAATTGAAATTTTTCTCTGGGTTACATTTTACAAATCAATGAAATAGTAATATGCAGTCTCCATTTATATCCATCCAGAGGGATGTCTGCTATACTTTTTAGTGCTGAACCACACGACTTGTAGTATCATAAATTAAAACCATCCACTAGCCTTCTTTATTATTAGTCTTTATTATTATAAATTTGAATATATTCTAGATATAAATCTATCGTTAAATATCATGCATCATAATACTCATACTTGTAAATTAGACTACATTTTTATAAACACAAATCAGACAGAAACTGATTGCCGAAGTAAGGTTAAACAAGCAATTTATATAAAGATAAATGTTAATTTTCTGAAAAAGTAAATTCAAATTCAACATCTCCTCATACAAGCAGATAGGTTTTCGATTTCTACACTTTATTTTACAGCCAACACATAAATGAGTCGACAATGCATTTTTATAAGATAGAAACTCACATTTTATCCTATAAAATTGTCAGAATAACAGAACTACTATTAACAGAATAACTATTTTCAAATCATTTAATTTATAAAACCTATTTTTTCATAAAAAGTTACATTATCCCATAAAAAATAAATAAACATTTAGTTTTTAAACTATTTTTATATGAAATTACTATTTTGCACAAAAATAAATGTAGACCAAAAAAATTTAGCCCATAGAATATAAATGTCTAAATTTTTTTTAATTGAAAATCATCCTCCTTTTCGGGATCTCAGTGCATTACAAATACGTAACTGCACGTTGTTTTAATGTCAAGAAATAACGATTTTAACATGATATCCATTCTCATACTTAGCACCCTTTTCTTTATTTCATTGTCTGCACAATGTGTGTCAGTAAATTTTTTTTCTCTTTGAAAATATTCATCAAATAAAAACTCTGAAATAAAAGCAATAAAATCAATGTTCTATTTTGTCCGTATCTGCTATCGGACTCAATATTACTGACATTAATTATCAGTAAGCATCCCTTACATAATTACTAGTTAGGTAACTTTCAAAAATTTCAGTATTGCTGAATTATCCTGTCACACTGCTCAGCTATTTTTCTCATCTGAACATAGCGTCATCATAGTCAGAGACTTACTCCAACATTCCAAAAGTTTACGTCTTCTCCATATTGAGAATTAATATGTTTTATGTGCATCAACTGATTGTTAAAAAATAGAATTGTAAATAAAGAGTCTGAAAAAGGGTAAGTCTTCACTCATTTGTATCTGATGTCTTAAATTTTTCTGTCAACAGGCCTGGTATAAGCCATTGGTACGTATTATTTTATTTTTTAAATCGTTGTTACACACATCAGAATACATTGAACATTACCTATGTGTTGGACAAATAAATATTTTTGCATTATAAAATCCATGGGTCCCCAGTAGGAATTTTGTGATTTTTGATAATAAAGAAATAAAGTAAGCAATATTTTTTTAACTTCAATGCCATGTTATCTAAAATAATGTAACTTCAATAAAAAATTATTCCTTTCAATTTAAGTTATTAAACGTTCATTAACAAAATAGATAAGTGTATCTAATAATCTGATAATAAAGAAATAAAATAAGCAATGTGTTTTTTTAACTTCAATGCCATATTATCTAAAACAATATAATTTCAACAAACAATTATTCCTTTCAATATAAGTTATTAAACGTTCATTAACAAAATAGACAAGTGTATCTATATATTAAAATACCATTATAATGTAAACACAGCTGTAAAAATAAACAAAATTTTTGAAATTAAAGAAGAGTAACTTTAATAATATTAATTTTTCACAATAGGGGACCGCGGCAAGGATTAGATTAATGGAGTTCTGAGTTTCTGTATCTATACATTCAACGAGCATTATTATCTAAACACAAAATCATATAAATAAACAAAATTTAGAAATTGGACAGGAGAACAACTAAAAATATTAATTATCCACAAATAGGGACCACGAAAAGAAATTAATTAATTGACATATGAAGCATTCCATAGTAAAAATCTATCGATAAATTATCTGTAATATATCTGTAAATTATATAAACCAAAATACCCCATTAAAATTTTATAAATAAAAGTAAAACAGGCATGACAAACTTTAAATTTAAATGCATTGCTTCGGGCGTCATGCAAAAGTCTAAAACAGAAGGTAAAAATTATAAAAAAATAATTTTTTTCTGACTTTTAAAGTATCTCACTGAATACATCTAAGTCGTAAAACAAGATGAATCTGCAATGCATGTAAAATTTCGTGCATTTGCATATTATTCCAATTATGCCCTTCAAAATTAACATTTCTGCTTCACGTGAAATTGCATTTTCGCGAGAAAGACTCATTACATACATCAGAGGATAAAGATATATGCAGCATTTTCCCTAGAAAATTTCCAAGAGGCTGAAAAATCTTAAGGACGAAATGTAGATTTATTTGTTACAGAGTAATGAATTTTAAAACTGACTAAAGCCTCTGAAGAGAATAGCATTTATAATTCGTCAGCGTAAAATGTATATTAAGGTTATTTTTGGGTGTCAAGTAATTTCGGAAAGTTTTCATATAAATACTGACATGTTAATTACATTGGACGAGTAATTATCTGGGTATCAAATCGACAAAGAAAGAATGATAGAAGTGTAATTGACTTCAATTGTTTTAAAAAACAATGTACTTTAGAAACACAAACATATATTATAACATTTGATGGTCAGATCAATTTAATAAGCAATATATGATGATAAATGTTTGCGTGTATGACGCAAAACATTATCTTTAAATTTTGCCTCTCTGATCTAACGCCATGATAAAAACTTCTCTGTCTGTATTACAGATAAATACATATACACACACACACACACACACACACACACACATATATATATATATATATATATATATATATATATATATATATATATATATATATATATATATATATATTATATATATATATATATATATATATATATATATATATATATATATATATATATATATATATATATATATATATATATATATATATATATATATATATATATATATATATATATATATATATATATATATATATATATATATATATATATATATATATATATATATATATATATATATATATATATATATATATATATATATATATATATATACATATATATATATATATATATATATATATATATCTATATATATATATATATATATATATATATATATATATATATATATATATATATATATATATATATATATATATATATATATATATATATATATATATATATATATATATATATATATATATATATATATATATATACATACATAGCCCACAACCTGATTAGGATTTTGCATTATAAAACGAAAACGATTTCAAGCCATTCCTCTACGACCCAAGGCTTTTAAAGGAAATTCGAAAAAATAAATATGATGAAAAATTTGGTTTGCGAATATCTTCTCTCACGTTGACTACATGAAAATGAGAAAATCTATTGTGAACTATGCTATTTTGTCATAGCAAGATAGTGTATATAATGCTACTACCATTGAAAATGAGCAAATCTATTGTGAACTATACTAGATTTAATTTGTCATAGCAATATTGTGTACATAATGTTACTACCATTGAAAACAATAATAAACTATTTCTCTAACCTTATGTTTTTTAAAATTTTCTTTAAATAAAATACATCCTTTAAAACAATGTAGTCTACTAGACGATTAAAACTAGAGTGTCAAATTACACCCCTCTATACAACGTGGTAGAACATAATATTTTGTCATTGACTGCACACTCTCCATGAAAACTTAAGACAATAACTATTTTGTTGCTTTTTACTTCCCACAGTTTAGAAGAATCCCAAAATTTACAGTAAATAACAAAAAATTAAAGAAACTTGAAACACTAAAAATACTATGTTAATTTTAAAACAAATTTGTGTAAAATATGGTACATGCAATTATATTAAAATTATATCGACAGTACAATCTTGATTTCATTGACATTTTTAGTGTTTAGATATGTAACTTTAAAATATGGAATATATTCATTGACAGTCATTTGAATTTTTTTAATGCAAAATCTATATCACAAAAAGTGTTTCGAGGGAAAAGAAAAAAATTGAGTTGATTTTTTTAACTACTTAAATAATAATAGGCTGTAAAATGCCCCCGATTTTTAATACATCCTTCTTTTCTTCTGAAAGCAACAGTTCTTTTCTTTTTAGAGCTATAAGTACTTTTTTTCTGCCGCTTTACATTGAGAGTGGAATAAACTTCAGAATCAAGCACTAAAATTTCTTTGATGATTATTCATAAGTATACTCTAGATACTTAAGTCAATTTAAAAAAATGCAGCATTTATATTACACGTCTGTAAAACATTTACACAAGTAGCCATTATTTAATAGTGTTGTTCAAATACACCACTTGTACCTATAAAAAAAGGTTAAGACTTTCTTAGATACCCTTAATTTAAACTTTTAATTTATGTGTTTTATCATGTAGACATTTCTTCTAAATCTCTTCAGAAAGTGTAAAATCTCTTCTTTATAGTACATATTGGTTTACTAGATAGACAAAAAAGAATTAGGTTCGAAAAAATACGGCCATGATTTTTAACAAATTTTGGTAAGGCTTAATGATAACGTAAAACTGTTTTAGGGGTTTTCTATATAATATCACCTGTTTCAAACTGGACAATATAAAAGTAATTGTTTCTTTTCTATTGAAACACGATGCTATAGAGAATAAGCAAGATTTTATATCTTCTTTTTTCCTTGAATTCAATAAACTGCTGTGCATATAAAATCAGTAAATATTTTTGTACTCTGTCAGTATAAAATTGATTATCAGATAAATATTTATTTTCTCTGATTATTAGAGTATCGTGCATTCTGTTGTTTTCTGTATGTGTACAATAAATTTCAATCTTGTCATGCTATCATTTAAATATTTAAATGAATATTTCCAATACAGATTAATCCTTAGAATCATTATTACTCTAATATATATATATATATATATATATATATATATATATATATAATAATATATATAATATATATATATATATATATATATATATATATATATATATATATATATATATATATATATATATATATATATATATATATATATATATATATATATATATATATATATATATATAATATGTGTGTATGTGTATATATATATATATATATATATATATATATATATATTTAATACAATTTTATTTGTCACGTGAATCACATAAGGGATACATATATTTTAAATATATGTATTCCTTATGTGATTTATGTGACAAATAAAATGTTTTAAATACACACACACACACACACACACACATATATATATATATATATATATATATATATATATATATAATATATATATATATATATATATATATATATATATATATATATATATATATATATATATATATATATATATATATATATATTACAAGATGTTTTCATTTGTAATAAAATAGACTAAAACTCAGAATTAATATTTTGTTATTTAAAATATATTTAAAAAATAATTATTACATTATAAAAATTAAATTAAACACAAAAAATATTGTATATTTGGAGACTGCAGGAAAATACCTCATCTTTTCTAAAATCTCTGCTTAAATACAAACTCGTTTATCTATAAGAAAATATATAGTTCTATATTAAAATGTAAATCTATTCATATAATTCTAAATTTAGTAAAACTGAAATTTTGAAAATATACACAAATATATAATTTTGAAATAATATACAAAAACTTAAAAATATAAAATGTTTGAATAAAATGTGAATAAGCTTTATAGATTCCTTAAAACTGAGATAAATGTAATGCTGATTTCTTCATAATTTTCTTAGTGTAGTGTAGTTTTCCTACTGTAGTAAATATATTCAGAATTATATGCTATGCTATAAATATATATTATATTACACTATATTTATATATAAACGTTAAAATATATATATACTAAATTTTAATATAAATCAGATATATTATATTAAAATGGTGAATTTAAAGGAATGCATTCGTTTAATATTATTATATATTTTTCATAAAGCCAAATATAAAAATCCTTTTTATATGTGTTAAAGCATAACTCGTTAAAAATAATGAATTTCATAAAATGATAAACATGCTAAACACTTAGATTAGAAAATGTAAGTTTAAATTATATTTTCAGTATTTAATATTGGTAGCTGACTCACTGTTATTGTATCATAATATGATATTTTTAATAGTTTAACTCATGGCCTATGTTTTTTTGACAAATTTTGATTTAATATGTCTTCATCTAAATTAAAAAAATTACATACAGATTTACAATAAGTTACACTTTAAATTAACAGTCCAAATCACGAAAGATTTATTGAAGCACAGCTCACTTTATTAAGGAGTAAACAATTTTGCTTACGATTGTTTCAATGTTTAGCTTTAATATGGATCAGTGATTTGTATCAATGTTGCTATTGTCTCTCTGATACAAATTGGTAGCAACCTAAAATAACTTACAAATGCTTTTATGATAAATTACTTTAATGAATTTTTAATCTCCCTTTTTCTCTATATCTTACTAGATTTCAAAATGTTTTCTTTTTACAAGTTTTTACAATAGTTATGTGTCTTCAGTTATTAAAATGCTTACACACACACACATATATATATGCATTATATATATATATATATATATATATATATATATATATATATATATATATATATATATATATATATATATATATTCCGAGTGTTGCTTTTAAACACAATTTCCTATAACTGCTTCATTTTTTGTGATATTTTTGGATGCTTTCATACAATTACGAACATTTAACTTCCAAGTTGCAATTTCAGCAAAACATTCGGTTTTGTCCAATTTGTTGAACGCTTCGTTAAAATTCCCTCATTTGAATTAGTGTTCCTGAATTTGACTAGAAAGTATTTTCTTTGTCAGTTTGGTCAAATAGTATCTGTAGAATAGTTTCTTTGAAAAATATGCATCTTCTTAATAGATATTACTTTATATTTTTTATTGTTGAAATTTAGTAGGGGAAAAATCCTCAATATCGATTACTTCTAAATCGTAATCGTTTTTCCTTTCCATGAATAATATAAAGAGATTAAAATAAACAATACAGGCATAAGTTGAATCGGAAGTATTGGAAAACCAAAGAAAGAAAATAGTTAAACAAAGAAAGAAATCGATGAAATAGTTAAAAGTATCACCACGGTCTTGCATATAAAGGAAATGTAATAAAATTGATAATGTTAAAGAAACCTATATTCTAGTAATTTTAAAAGTTATAGAAGTGACAATAGAAGTGTACTTAAACAAAAGTATTAATGTGGTCTCAGGTTTACTAACGGGACAAAATTCCATAAAACTCTTCATTTTTGCTATATTTTCTCGTAAAATTTTAATACTTAATTTAAATTAGTGTCTTTTAAACATTTGTATTCATTAATCTAGTTTTCATTACAAATATGTTATTCATATTAAAGAGCATAAATTTTAAATTTAAATTCATGAAATAAATACTACTGCAGTAAATAAATCACTTAGTGTATAAGTTATAATATATATATATATATATATATATATATATATATATATATATATATATATATATATATATATATATATATATATATATATATATATATATATATATATATATATATATATATATATGTATATATATGTATATATATACATATATATGTATGTATGTATATGTATGTTTGTGTGTGTATGTACTTCAGTATACAAGATTATTTAAGAAAATATGTGCACAGTTAAATTATTATAAATATTAAGACTCTTTTGTTTAATATGTATTAGCAAACATGATTAAGGAACTTGTATTTTAACTTTCTATAACTTTTATTGCAATAACAGATAACAGATAGCAGAATTAATAATATCCAAACGGAACGAAATGTTTGTAGAAAAAATAACAGTTATTTTCTTTCTTTTGAAATCTGTGACCGTTGTTATGATTTCTCTGTAGCAATAAAATTAAGTAAATAAAATATTTCATACTATATATTTCTATAAAAATAGTTATACGTATCAAATTTAGAATTATGTCATGCTTCAAAATAATAAATTATTAAATATTTAGGTATATTTACATGAGGTATATAAAGTAAAACTGGATGAGCTGATGTTAACAAGTCACTCTTTACAAAATTGAAATCTATTATTAAAAAGACGAAGTAAAAAAATAAAAACTAGTTGGCGATAACAGTTCTAAATTTTATACCAATTTTTTACATAATTATGATCTTATAATAGTATTCCGATTTTTGCTTTTTATAATTTGATAATTACCAATAAATTCACTAAACTGTTAAATTATTTTCGTTTTATAGCACAATTTTTACCTTTCTTTAAAGCTCAATATATGTTTGGTTTTTATATATATATATATTACCAATAAATTCACTAAACTGTTAAATTATTTTCGTTTTATAGCACAATTTTTACCTTTCTTTAAAGCTCAATATATGTTTGGTAATACGTGAGGATATATATATATATATATATATATATATATATATATATATATATATATATATATATATATATATATATATATATATATATATATATATATATACATTTATATAAAAATTCAAATTAATTTATGTGTAACAGTAACGATAATAAACTTACTAAACAATTTTAATTTTTAAAAAGTTTTAGTATCTGTTTGCAGGCACTAAACAGTAGTAATTTGAAACTGAGTAAGTCTTTATATAAACCAAATTAATGACATTTTATTTCACATGCTTGTCATATATTTATTTATTTCATTATGTTGTTAAATGAACATCGCTTGTTTCCTGTAATTAAAAATTAGAATGACCTTTGCACACATAAGAAAAAACCTTTTTATGTATAGCTGTCGTAAATAATTCTATTGGTGACTTTTAGCTATTGGGGTATCTTATAATATATTTGCTAGAAATATTAAGATATGAAAATTAAGCATACTTCAAAATCACTATGTAAACTATCAAAAGTTTATTACTTCTACATATCTGCTCTGTTATATTGTTTTTAATGTATAATTTACGAAATTATGTTTGTATTTAGTTCATAGAATATTAATTTGGCTGGGTTTCAATAAATTTGTTAACACAACATGCCAGCAATAAGTCCCTATAACAAGGTTGTTCCTAAAATATATTTCATTTTAAAAATGTAAATAGTATAGACTAATATTTAAAAAAACATAGAAATAAATTATTTAAAATTTTTAAAGAATAAATCAGTTTAATAATCGAAGTAATTTTAAACATATTTTATTTAGCAAAAAACGAAATAATACTTTAAACTTTTAAATTCTTCCTTCAGTATTTTGTACACACATGCAAAGAGATATAGACAGACAAACAAATACTCATCTTTATGAGTATAGATTAATTTCAAAATGGCTAATATAATGAAGATTTTATGCCTTGTGACGAACGATATAATTTTAGCACACACATACAAAAACAAGAAAAAAAACTTACAAGATTTGAGAGCTTTTAAATCACGTTCACATTACCCACTGTTTGTTACATGAAGCAGCTATTTTACAGCTAATGTTTTTAGCATGCTGCAATTAAATTGCATTAAATATTCACGAGCATGCTAGTAAAAGTACTTTACTGTGTGTTGCGGCGGAATTATTCCCTCTGTGATATTCTGAGTAATACTTTTGAAGCTGTTTTAACTTAATGAAGTTCTGCTCCCGCATAAAACGAGTTTATAGCTATATTTTGAAATTTCGCATTACTCCCTTGTATCTTTAGATAAGTTAAGTATTTTTAAACCCTATCTCTAAAGTGGACGTAGAATTCCTTTATATTTACTTTTTACTTATGATCATCGTATCCACTGTCGTTTTTGTATGACATTCTAGACTAACTGTCATAAATAATTGACACAATGAACAATGGTGTTTAAAAAATAATTTGATTTGTTTTTAACCAGTTTTCTTAATATATATGTATTGAACAAAGTATAATTATATGAACGTGTTTAAACTTTTAAGGTTAAATTTGAAAAACACTATGAATTAAATATTATTAACTCTTTTTAAAGGAGCATTATTAAAAAATATTCCATAGAAATCTTTGTACTTGCAATATAGTCATTTCATATATTATATAAGACTTACATAAAACTTAACATTTATCACAAGTATTTGCTTGGTTTGGTTTTCCCCGCTATGGTCTACATTTTTGCTACCTGAGGGAATTTAAGACCTGATTCTACTGCTTTTATCCTATTTCGAACTGGTACGAAAATCCATACCACTTTGGGATTCAAACCCACAAACTCCGGTAGTGTCGTAACCATTCAGCCATATTTAAACAAGTATTTGCTTGAAATATAGTGTAAATATTATTAGAATAATATCGTTAAATGTTAAGTTAATTTTTCTCGTTATAAAACTATGTATGTTAATTTTCTTAATTTGAAAAATATATTAGATTCTTTTTCAGCTCGAAAAATATTACGTTTAACGAGCTTTTATTTTGTACTTCACAAAAAAATTACCGAAACATTTTGAAGGTATATGATGGTTAAAATGCGATTGGATTTTTTTATACTTATAACATTCAAAAAGTTTAGATTTCAAAACTGTTAAATGTAGTTTTTTATAATGAGTGAAATGCCAATTCTGATACTAATTTCATTTTTATAAAGTAGTTTATATTAAATCAACTCTTTGATACCATTTTCAAAATTATATTTTACATTTCGATAAGAAAAAAATAGATAATTTCCTAGCAATATTTGCCTAGCTAAATGTGTTGTATTCTTAACAGAAATTTTTATTAATAAAAATTTTTATAATAGCAAAATATATATTTTTCTGTTTCAATAACTGCTTTGATATTCGGATACTGTGGTTATAAAGACATTGAAAAAACTCCTTTTACCAATGTAAAATATAACACTAATTTACTATAGCAATATACATTCATAATAATATTTCTATCTTAAAGTAGTAATAACTAATACATTATCGAAACTTCATATGCACATATCTAATATATATCGCAGTATTTACAATAGATACTTACAATTTTTATATATGTAATCACTTCAGAATTGTGACTTAATATATATATATATATATATATATATATATATATAATATGTATATATATATAGAACCTATTAATGTTCATTAAATGATTACTAAAATTAATATATAATAAAAAATTGTAATTGATTTATTTAAATTTGCAATTCACTGCAACGGTATATATTCACTCACAGAAAGGACGAATTATCTTTAAACTATCATTCAGAAATGATACTGAAATGTACAATTCATGTATTAATTTAAGTTATATAGGCAAATAAAATTCACATAAAAACAATTTTTCGATGCTGACTTTCTGAAAGCGTTTTTTCTTAGGCTTTTCAGGGTATCACATTAAGATATAAGTTAAATCTGAGAGAAAATGCTATTGGTAATAGTTAATGTTCAAAGTACTAATATTTAAACATTAAATAATATCTCATGGTACTGTATACATACATTTATACACACATATATATATGAGTATATATGTGAATAGGTATATATATATATATATATATATATATATACATGCATATATATATATACATACATACATACATATATTATATATATATATATATATATATTATATATATATATATATATAAACTATATATGTATATATATATATATATATATATAAAACTATATATGTATATATATGTATATATATATATGTATATATATATATATATATATATATATATATATATATATATATATATATTATATATATATATATATATATATATATATATATATATAATATATATATATATATATATATATATATATATATATATATATATATATATATATATATATATATATATATATATATATATATATATATATTTATATATATATATATATATATATATATATATATATATATATAAATTTTTGTGTGAATGTGTGCTATCCACCGAAACGCATTATTGTGTACAAAACCTTTATTTTGCGGACAAAATACAGAGAAATTAAGGAAGTTTTAGATCGTTAGTTTTATGACTGATTTTTTGACTGATGCAGCCTTTATACATTATAACTAAAACATTGGAACTGAAAATATTTACTATTAGTTCAGATAAAAGTAAAATCTAACACCTACTTCACTTTCGCATTGTACAGTTTAACAAAATCAATTTCACTGAAATTTTGATAAAGTTAATTCACCCCCAGAAAGTCAATATTAGAAGAAACAAAGTAAAAAACCAATTCAAAAATTATTTTTTTTTCTGATCAATCCTTTACTGCAGAAATAAAACTAAACAAAAAAAAGACTTCTATAAGGCGAGACGCTTTGATTAAAATTAAAATTAAAAGCGAAAAATTTACACAAAGCAATTACTTTGAAGAACGCATTTAGGCGCAGCTCATTAATTACCCCAAGTCTGTGTAAAAAATCTTCATTAATACTTGAATGTAATCTTGAGACTTTAAAGCCAAAGATGTTGCAGGATTTAAGGGGGAAAAAAGTAATGGAAAAAAACATAATTTAGAAAGAAAAATATCTGGGAAAAAACCTTTTACCAAAGAAAGTGTCTTTTTTATTTTATAAGAATCAATTAAAATACGACTTTAATTTGACACTTAAGTGGCTTATCTGAAAGGCATTGGGTAGCTCTTAATATATTTCAAGAATTTTTTCAGTATGGTTTTAAATTATTTCTTCTTATTTCTAAACTATATTTGCCACCATCAATTCCTCAAGAGGGGGGAAATGGTTTTTTGGATAATGATTTTTATCACAATATTTTCGCAAACGTTTAAAACATTTAAATAAACGTTTGTTTTGGGCTTGTAAATGATAAATTAAATTTAATTAAATGGTTATATTGAGAAATGAAAATTGTATATATGTAATGTTGTGATCCAGAGTTAAGGCGAATGGTAAACAGTCTGCTTGATAATAATAATTTTGTTAACTCATAGTTCTATGTGAGAGCAACTTTCACCATTTTCATTGTTCACGGTCGAAGTAAGCTTGGAATAGGTGTTCACAGTTCCATGTCCACAAGCTGACATCTTATCTGTTTGGAAGCTTATCAAATTGTTTCTAAATGATTCCGCCTGACCGGATTATCCTAAAAGCTTACGCGAGCGTATATCTCTTTCATTTATTTCATTATTATAAAAGAGTTCCCATTTTAAAATCGTTTTTACTCACGTAATTTCTAACTACCCCTTTTTTAGACCTGACATATATATTATATCATTTACACATTTGTTTGAAAAGCACTTACTTAAGTTATGACATTACACTAGAGGGATAGAAGCTTGTCTATTCTATCATATCATTACGAAACCAATTT
Organism: Pardosa pseudoannulata; assembly: GCA_032207245.1. NCBI lineage: Eukaryota > Metazoa > Arthropoda > Arachnida > Araneae > Lycosidae > Pardosa > Pardosa pseudoannulata. The sequence continues at coordinate 78,543,594 of CM063504.1, forward strand.
TTTCATGTATTCCAAACTTATCTCTTCCTTCGTACTTTTTATCCTATTAAACACTTAAGCTACACTTAACTAACCAGAAAAATAAATCATTAATAACAAAGTTACAACTTTGATGTTTTTAAATTGTAAAGTAAAAATTATGATTAAATATTTTGAAGAAATATCTGTTAAAATTATTACCTTATATTTTAAAATCCAAAATTATTTTCTCTATATGGAGATCCAGCATTTGAGTTGAAGACAAGATTACTTTAGAACAACGGACCCTTTTATTGGTTGACCCATATTTTTAATGAAATAGGCAAGCCTGGTGGATTGGTATGAGATTATGGCGTGATATATGTTTCTGAGTAGCATACGTCTCCACGAGAAATGATTTTTAATCGATCTCTTCTTTGATAACACCCATGACTACACTAAATTGGCAGAGTACTAAATAGAAATACTGGTAAAAATTTAAGAACTTATCAATTTTTGATACCCAAATTTGTCATACCCTTGTTTAAAGATATCCTCATTTGAAAATAATAAGTTTTTTCTAGTATCCGTATGGATTCTTGGTAGCTTTAGGTTCTTACAAAAATATCTACAACGAGGTCGGGGATAAAGAATCGAAGAATGGCTTAAAATCTCTGAGTTTAGATAAAAGTTGACATTTAGCGAGGAAACCCTCATATAGTTTAAAGCAAACAGGATAAAACGGCTTATAATTTATTTAGTGCTATTTTTAAAATTTTGTAGAAATGAAAATGGGTGACTATTATTTTATTTTATATTAATATATTCGTAACGTAAATCTGCAATTGAGACAGTGAGCTTTAAACACATTACGAAACATGCCCAATTTCTTCATTAAATATGAGTTTATATATATAGGTTGGGGAATACGATTAAAAGACTCACTTGTGGTTCAGATTATCCTTGCTATTTATTGAAAAAGGCAGCTCTAGATCTGGGAAAAAATGCTATAAAAATCTTCCTTTCACTGAGGACCCCAGCATCGTTTGAAACACAAAGAGAAAAAGAGATAAAAATCATCGCTGCTTTTGAATACTCCAAAACTTACTTTCTAAAAATTCATATCCTTTGAGAAATTTTGGATCCAGAATTTGAGGGGAAGTCAAGTTTATGCTAGGGCAAAGGACCCTTTTATTGATTGACCGATATTTTCAAACTCCTTTCTAGTCTTCACCTTTCGGATATTGTTTGCATTTGGTGATCACGAAATACAGGGATAGTGATACGATGTTGAAAGAAGCATAATAACTTTTCCTTAAATTCAACAAAAGATTACATTCCACTTAATCCAACATTAAATTTTTAATATAATTTTCATCCTCAGTGATAACACAGATGTCAAGGGAATCATATGAACAACTTTTAGAATCTTTGTGTAAGTCATGTGCTTTGATATATGTAGTCAGATAATTTACAAATATAGGATTTATTAACTTTTAGTAATCGTTATTTGCAACTTGAAAATTACGGCATTTTTATTCCTGAAAGCCAAAATAAACTAGAATATAAATTTACAAAGACTTCGATAATTTTCAGACTATAGATAAAAATAATCCACAGCGATTTTATCCACAATGACGATTTCTTGCAGTGTAGACGATATTACTCTAAGGACACACAGAACGAAGATACCACGGAAACACTGTTTTGAGAAAAATTACTTTAGGACGTCAGATAAAAATTTTTGTGTCGATAATAATTCACAATGATCATCTTACCCTGATGTTTTTAAGTATTTGTCTGGTCATTCAGAATATTTCCCTCAATTGTGATCCTTATTAGGAAGAGACGTACATGCTTTCTCCTGTCAGCGAACCTTCAAGCGTAAGTACACTAGACTGAATATGAATGTTGTCTGCGTGAAAAGTACGTTCCATTTTTATGCTAATCCTGAATCCAGCTTTCAGGAATTCTAGATTCATATCATTAACACATACATAGTTTAAAATTAATTTTTATGACTAGAAACAAGGGGGGGGGAAATGATTTATTGATTAAATTAGAACAATTAGTCAAAAAATCTTAAAACAGCACTTTTTTTTAGTATTACATTTCCTGAGGCAGTGTTTCTAGCTGAATACTTAGTGGGAAGTATTTTAAGCAGGGAAACAAATTAATGTCTATTGGAACCAAATTAAGGTTGTAGGGAGGCTAAATAACTTCTGGCAAGAGATTCTATGATGATGAAGAGTGTGTAACTTATCACGGTTTAAGGATAACTTTTCCACGCATCCTTTAAGCAGCTTTCTCTGCTTACGACAACCTAACCGTTTTAATGGGTAAGGTCTTTAAGAAAGAAGACACTGAGCATAGTTTGAAACTTGATATACTTATACGTACTTTCTTGGAATGAGCCGACCAGGAGTGTGCGTTCTTAACTCTGACTAATTTGCTACGGGTCGTGCTCAAAAATATTACTCTTTATTGGTGACAGATTAGGTTAATATTTTGAGATCACTTTCAAATCCACATGTCTTTTTGTTTATCTGTCAACACTTTTGGAAGGAAGTTGTCTCACTATTTTCATGTTCAATGTTGGTTACAATTCGATAAAAGGTTATAACCGTATTGCTTAAAATTTATGCTATCAATTGAAGGTTCAATAGGCGGACAGAATTCAAACACTTACACACACGCGACATACTTTCTTTGATACAGGAGTATAATGAACCTCACTGTGACATGCATCGGCGATATTTTCTAAGACTTCTCTGAACTTGTTCCATAAAAGAAGAAATGATTTCTTGAATCACTTCTAAACGTCCTCTAAAATAAACGAAACGTTTTTGTGGTATACCTCTCAAATTTTCCACAAAATTTGATAACGTAACAATGCTCCACAGAACTATTTATCACATAGGGTTTCATGACTTAAAAAATGGGTTTATGAAAACTCACGTCCTGACATTCTAGTAGTTGGTAAGTTACTGGCAACATGTAAATTTTGAAGCTAATATCATTCTCCTTCTATTCATAACTATTAGAATCCAGTAACTTGTATCATAGATTTAAAATGATAGCATTACGTGTGGAATAGTTACTCAACAAATGGACGTAGAAGGGTATATTTGATTAGGCAGCTTAGGTTAGAAAACTTTTAGGAACTTTTAAAAGAAATGAGGATTTGAAGACACATTTTTTATAAACTAATCTTTTGGGGGCAAAAACAATTACACATTTAAAACTAAAAAATAATCTATTAGAAAACTGAAATACAAAAAAGTAACGAAGCACGACTTCCATTTTTTATAAACATTCTAAACTGTAGAGTTTAAAAATAATGTGAATTACTAAACTGCAGCACTTAAATAGTCTGGTCGATAAGTCCAAAAGAACAAGTGTTCTACCTAAAAATATTGTACAATAATACTTAAAAAATTTAAGAAAAATGATTAAAAATTTAAACAAGCAATTTTTATTATATACCAATGTAATATAAAAATCATTAATATCTTTTTTTTCCACTTTGAATAACCTTATACAAGTAAGTGAAATTGTAGTATAAAATTGTTTTTAAAAATATTAATAAAGAGCATTGGTTTTACGAATTAAATTATATATTTATCAGAAAACTTGAATGTAAACATATAAAAAATATCTGACTTGTTTTGTTGTGAGAAATATTTTCGACAATGGTTTTAATCGTTTTTCACATTAAATGTTACCTTAATAATTGCAAAAACTATTTATATGAATTCTGATTGAAAATATGCTGTATCATTTTATTGAAATTAAGTGCTGGTCTCCAAATCATATATTTGAATTTTAAACATAAAATGTTACTATTTTAGCTTAAAATATTTTTTATATAAACGCGTTAATTACCAGTGCGTGTAAATATGAATATAGAAGTTTGGGTAAATAATTATAATGCAATTGCTTTGTATTACGTTGAAACATTTAATTATAGATCTTTTAGAATATTTAGATATCTTTTTCAAATGAATAGTATTGAATATTGATGTCAATTAAAAGAAATCCATTATATGTTTACTCACGTATGTTATCGACATATGCCACTTGGTCAATCCAAGCACGATGTCAGAGTCTACTCGTATTAAGGCAAACGGATGCTCCTTTTCTTTTTTAACGAGTACCACAAGGGTGAAAGTACGACTTATGTTCAAGTGGGTCCTCATAATTATGAAGCAGCGGCCAAGCAGAACACTCATACGGCTTAGCCTGCCACCCCAGAGGTATATATTGAGAACTTCAAGGACATTGTGACCACGAAAGAACATATTTTACGTGCCTTAGTCACCTTTAACGAACACGGCATATCTTATGCCAGCTCGGGGTCCGAAACCGAAACTCTCCAGTTATGAGAGCGTCGCCTCAGCCGACTGAGCTACCGCGGCTCCCGTATGTTCACTACAATGATAAAGTAAATCATTAATTCAGAAAAGATTTAAAATGTCCTGAAAAAGTTCTTATTGGTTTTAAAAGAAATATCAAACTGCAGTAAAATTCATAACTGTTATAGCATTAATAAATTCTATAACAATATAATATTTTAAAACTGTTTTTAAAGGAAAAGATGTCAACGTTTAACTTCGACAGAAATATATCAATAGCAAATGGTTAAAGGATTTGTTTTATATCTTCTCGATATTTTTTGGATATAACAGAGATATTTTATGTTAGATATTTTAACTGATCTGTGAAATATGAGTCTCATACGTGACAAGTGAAATCTTCTGTGAAATTGAGATGTTTAGATACGTAGAATATTTAAATGACACGAGAGTAATATATGTACGGTTTAAATGCTCTCAAAGTTTTAACACCCTAGACAGCATTGAATTTTCCACAGGGACCCCGCCAGTGAGAATTCTTTAACTTAATTTTTATAATATATATGCCTCTAGGAGGATTTTATAAGAAAAGTACAATCAGACATATAATTATTTACATTTTTAATTTGAGTTAATTGAGTTTGTTAACAGTATGCGTTATAAACTAAGTATTTCAATAAGAATAGGTTTCAATAAATTTTAATTATTTTGAGAAAATGAATTCAATGATTTATTTTGGGTGTAAATGTATCGAATTTAAATCCATAATCCAATCATTTATGTATGGTATCAACAAGTTGTTTAATTTATGTACTCATTTTATTTATTAAAATATTTTAATAACCTTTAATGTGACCTTGTGTAAACATTGAATTACAATAATTTAATAATTTCTTTTAATTAAGGTTACAGACCATGTTCGGAGCCAAAATTTTTAAATAAGATTTTTATAGAAATATTTTTTTGTTATTGAAATAATATGTTATAAAACATAGAAAAATATGTAAAAACATAAATACTTATATATTGTCTTAAAATATTGTCAAAAATAGAGAAATAAACAATCATTTTTTGAATTTATGCCAACACTCCTAACGAAAGAAATACGCAAAACATATCACTTTTACTTCAATAAATGTAGACATATATCCATTATGTATGCATTATGCCTCCATAATAACAATATTCTAAAGTACAAATGAGTTATAGCCAATGAAGCTATTTAGAGCATAAATTCAAGAAATAAATAATGAAGTTTCTAACAAAAATGCCCATAACTCATCTCAAAATGAATATATTTATATTCCTGAGGTTTAATGCATATCTAACATCATTAAAAACATAAAGTTGAATTCTAATTAAATTCTAAGAATTATTTTAGCAGTTAGGAATTTTAAGGCGTTTAATTTAAAGATTTTACTGGATAAACTCATTAATTGTTTTGTAATTTGATAAAAATTCAGAAATATACTGGAGTAATTTATTTATTTATTTAGAAGCTATAATACGATATTTACGACGTATTTCATGCTAACACTTAAAGTCAAGCCCTTTTACTGTTCACTTCCGGTATCTTTTCGACTCTTCTGGTTATGTTTAAACATCTGTATCATGACCTCTACTGACTCTAGAAACAAGCTGAAAACTGTTTTCGAAAGCTAAAGGACTGATCTTTAAAGTAAATGAATAAATGTGTTTTGATATTTTTCACGAAAATCGGTATTTGAAATTGGTCGGTTACCTTAACTTTTTAGCTGCAGTAGTTTAGTCGCATAGGCAACGCTCTCGTAACTGGAGAGTTACGGGTTTGGAAGCCGAGAAACATAAGATCTGTCTTGTTTGTTAAAAGTGAAATAGATGTGAAATAGAAGTCCTACTGGCGACTTGGCTAGTTATTATTCAAGTTATAGCTTTCTTCCGTAATTTTTCCGGAAAATGCAAGATAATCCTCTTGCATTTTCATTTGTGTTATATTTGATTAAATGGATGACGAGTCTAAATTTAATTGACTAAACTCAGGATCCTTATGAAACTATAAAACTTCAAAGTAAGATTTTACTGCATGATTATTTCGCAGATCTGGAGTTTAGAAGGACCATTTAACTACGAGCAACAAATATCCCTTTTTCATTTACAACGGTTCTATTTTTTTTCTAGTTTTCAATTTAATTTTAAATGCATTGAGAAATATATTAACATATTGTGATGCTATCAAAAATGTGAATTAAAAACCAGTTTTACATGCGTAAATAGTGCATAAGATATATAAAGTAAACATAAAATATTTTTTGTTGAGTTGGAACAATCGCATGATATTAAGTTTTGTTAGTTTATTTTAATACAACAAATTATTGAACGTTGATTATTTTCTTAAATAAAATTCTGTGGATACTATACAAGCTGTCGTTACTCGTGTATAATGTTGCAGAGTTAACTACCTTGCAAGTGATATATTTATGTTTATATAAATTTAGTAAGTCACGGAAATCTTTCTTGAAATATTATGCTTCTCAAATTAAACATATAGCTTATGAAACACCATTAATAAATTAGTAACAATAAATGTGAAAACTTATATAATTTCAAATGCAATTACAATGTCTCTGTTTTGGCCTGTCAATATCACCTAACATTTTTAAACAAATTATACGAATACATTTTTGTACCATGTTTCAATTATATAGATATTTTTACATACGCGAAAAAAGGATTTATATCTGAAATTAACTTAATTGAAGTTAATTATAGCCACGTTTGAGAAATGAGGACTATAATAATGGAAATATTTCGTAATGTGTAATAATGGAAACTTTAATGATGTTTTTTTTTGTATTTACGATTTACTGATTATTCAACATTACTTATTACGCGATTTTTTTGTGTTTAAACAATGGCTTCTATTGCCTGTATTGGGGATTGCACTGATTACATTTAAATTTAAAGAGTGGAGGATTTCTTTATATCTTTGTTATACTTCCTAAATAAAATATTTGCTAAAAGAGGTATAAAGGGAAGATTTTGTATTTATATTATATTTTCTAAACTTTTTACGATGTTCTGTTCATTTTCAGACAAATTATTATGAACACTAAATTTCTAAATAAATGAGGGAGATATAAAGGATTTTTTTTCAAAGTTGATAATTAATAATGGAAAAAGGACTATAATAATGGAAATATTTCGTAAGGTGTAATAATGGAAACTTTAATGATGTTTTTTTTATATTTACGATTTACTGATTACACAATATTATTTATTATGCAATTTTTGTGTTTAAACAATGACTTTTTAAATATTAGTAACATGTACTACACAGGATTTCTCAAATGACAACGACGATTACTCAAACTGAGGCACACTTGAGTTTCAATGGTATAGGATAATTACAGCTATCAAAGTGTTTTTTATTAATTATTAATCTATTGAGCAGATTAGTAGCAAAAAATCCTCTTGAAAAGACAACAAAATAAATACAAAAAATGCATTTTAAATGGTATGTATTTATTGCTATTAGATAACAGGAATATGTTGTATTGCCTATACAGATTGTACTAATTAAATTTAAATTTAAAGAGGCAAGAATTTCTTCATATCTTTGTTAAACTAAAATATTTGCTAAAAGTGGTATAAAGGGAAGATTTTGTATTTATATTAAATTTGTAATTTTTTTACAGATGTTTTGTTTGGTTTCAGACAAAATGTTATGAATACTAAATTTCTAATTAAATCAGTGAGATATAAAGGATATTTTTTTCAAATTTGATAATTAATAATGGAAAATGGACTATAATAATGGAAATATTTCCTAAGGTGTAATAATGAAATTTTAAACCAATGATGATTTTATGAAAAACTTTAATGATGTTTTTTATATTTACGATTTACTGATTACACAACATTATTTATTATGCAATTTTTTGTGTTTAAACAATGACTTTTTAAATATTAGTAACATGTACTACACAGGATTTCTCAAATTACGACGACTATTATTAAACTGAGGAATACTTGAGTTTCAATGGTATAGGATAATTACAGCTATCAAAGTGTTTTTTATTAATTATTAATCTATTGAGCAGATTTGAAGCAAAAAAATCCTCTTGAAAAGATAACAAAATAAATACAAAATAAATGCATTTTAAATGGTATGTATTTATTGCTATTAGATAAAAGGAATATATTGTATTGCCTATACTACAGATTGTACTAAATAAATTTAAATTTAAAGAGTGAATGATTTCTTCATATCTTTGTTAAATTAAAATATTTGCTAAAAGTGGTATAAAGGGAAGATTTTGTATTTATATTATATTTTGTAAACTTTTTAGGATGTTTATTCGTTTCCAGACAAAATGTTATCAATACTAAATTTCTAATTAAATGAGTGAGATATAAAGGATATTTTTTTCAAAGTTGATAATAGATTAATATTAGGGGATTATATGCTGCTTAATTTGTGCGAATAGACCAGGCTTTTAATTTTTACAAAAATATAGCATAAAAGTTCTATATATTGAGGACTTTTATACTTAATTATTGCGGTAATATTTGCGTTAGCAAAATATTAATAAATGCTAACTTAAGTAAGAGAGGTCTACAATTATCAGAAAATTTTTACTTTAACGTAATTGACTATAGGTGGGATAATTGCTAAAAACCATTATTAGAAATTAAACTATTTAACAAATTTAATGAACATACCATTCGAAATGAGAAATTGAACTGAGTAAAAATATACAAATGAATTATTCATTACAAATATTATTTTCTGTAAAAGATAGTAAACTATTAATCCCTCACTCTTTACAGTCAGTAATAATTATCTGTATAGTTAACAATATTTTGTAATTTTCTTTCCGTCTTCTTTATCACTTTGGAAAGCTTCTATTTAAGCTTGAGAATAGTTACGTAAGAATCTGAATGGTTACGTAAAATTAGGAATAGTGACGTAAGAAATTTAAAAACTCAAAACTAAACTATCTACTTAAATTAAATAAACTATCTCAAGTAAAATTTAGAATAATTAAATAACTCCTATTTTTGATGAAGAGTTCTGTTGAAAATATCATCAAACAGAATGCATGAGGGAATTGATAGTTAACTTATTTTCTGGTGCAACATAAAAAAGTATGATTTAAAGTTAAATTATTTGTTAAATTATTAACTAGAAACGATACAACCTAAATCAAAAATCATTCTACAACACATTTTTACTGGCATGCTACATTTTGGAGAAATAAGTCATGTTAACTATACTTCATTTAATAATTTAACTTAACTAATATATTTTTATCGTAATACGTTTAAACATTAAATCTAAATACGACAAACTGTATTATATGTTAAAGAAATTGTTCCATAAGGAAAAATATCGTCTCCATTATGCTGTAATGCACTCTAAATATTATATAACTTTCAATAATCTATAACCTACTTGTTAATATTTTGTTGTAAGCAATTTTTATTTAACACTTGCTCTGAATTATTTATCTAAAGTGCCTCATTCTTTGTTCAATAGCGAGTTTAAAAAATTAAAAAAAAATAGTTTACTAATACATATAATCTAAAACAATATTTGAATAAGGCTACTAACATTTAAATTACTATAAATTATAATTGCTAATTAAAGAATAAATATGTTTAAGAAATAATAATAAATGAAGGTATACTTCATTTTGTACGTATGTGATTCAAGCAATTTATTTCACCACAATAATAATTTGTCTTCTTGCATTTTTTTCCTTTTTTTGTCTGCAGTATGTCTAAGGTATGGTTAAAACAATATTGCACACTTTTTGTGAAGTTGTATATCCAACATCAGTAATAGTCATTTGATAAAATGTTTAGTGTTTTAACATTTACATTGTTTTTAACAAATGTGTTTTTTGTACACTTTACTTTTCTGTATTTTTAAAGTTCTCTTACATATGACTGTTACAGTCCAGTAAAAACATGTTCCTAAAAATGGATATCTAACTTCAGCAATAATCCATTGATCAAATTTATTTTACAGTGTTTTCAACAAATATCTCTTGCATACACTCTGTTTTATTCTTTTCAGCGTTTCTAATATATGACTGTTATAACCCAGTAAAAACAATTGTTGACAAATGTTGATAATTTAGAATTTACAATTGTACGAAAAATGATGTTTTCCACTCTCTTGATGTTTCACAGATTGCGAATACAATTTCGTACAGGTTTTAAACACTTTATTTTAGTCCGAATTTTTAGTATTTCTTAGTATTTTTGTGCTGTTTAATTTTCACGATAAAAAGAAATTAGGATAAATTACTAAATTCAATATCTGTAACAATTTCGGATATTAATTTGATTTTATATTTTCAATTTTAATATAAAGTTTCAAATAAGAATTTGATTGCTTTACAGCTTTAACCCCTTAAAGCATTTCCCGTGTCTGACACGGGCAAAATTCAAAATAAACTTGCAATCACATTATTTATACTTTGAGTAACAACAATTTTTATTATAACTTTTGCCTATTTTTCCACTGTGGTCTTCAACTCACCCAGAACTAAAATTGCAAAAAATAACTTACTCTATAGCTATATATTCTTTTTCAGTATAATTTATCAGTGTTATTTATCAGTATTATTATCAGTATTATTAATCAGTATTTTTTCCTATATAATTTTTTATGAGTTTTTCCGAAAAATATTCGTGCTTTAAGGAGTTAAATGTCAACTAAAAGAAAATATTAAGTAACTGTGATATATTTTATCTTAGATTTTCACAAAATTTTAACAATGAAACAAATTTTAATATCTACATGCAGATCAATCGGGTAAAGTTTCAATAAAAATACAAAGGTGACTAATAATTAATACCAATGGTTATGTAAAAATATAATACTTTGGATCATTCACTTTTGATTCTTCAATGAATTTAGTTTTCTTCTAATTACATTCAAATGCTTGTTTCTTTTCAAACTCGACAAATAATAAAGTACAAGATTATTGGTTTTGTTTAGCTTGTAGTGCTACGGTCCACTATTTTGCATTAATGAGACCAGGACCTACTACTTAAAGCCAATTCCGAACGGCCATTTCCATGTCCCATTGGAATTCGAACACACAAACTGAGGTAACAAAGATCAGTACTCTAGCCAGCTAAATTTGGCCAACCCCAATCTATGAAGAGGATCAAAAAGGAAAAATAATTATAGCTTTTTCAGTGACAGTTAAATTTTATACTTTTATTGCTTTATTTTCAAAAACATATAACATAATATAATGATTATTATAGTACAAAAATATAGATAAGGATAATTGTTTTCTAAATGATTTTTCTATTTTTTAGATTTTTAATAATTTCGTGTAATAGTTCTGAAGGTTTTTAGAATATTTGTATAAAAACATTAATAAAACACCTAATTTGGCATGAAAGTATAAAATACTTTAAGATTTGAAACTAATTGTCTTAATTAAATTACCATGACATGAAGTGTGACAGAAAACATGTATTATTAATTACCCTATTCATACTTAATTCATACTTAAAAATAAAATTATACATAACTATACATACCTCACAATTATATACACCTCACAACTAAAGCATAAATTACTAAAAAAATGTAGAATATGAATATTTCCATTCCGCATACGGTTTTCTGGAGCGTATAAAATCTAATTAACAGGTAAAATGACGCTTTAAAAACCCTCAAAAAATTATTTTGGGCTCTTTCAATTGAATTATCTCATACATTAAAGTTTTATTCCAATGTATTTCTAAATGGCTTTGGTCTTCAAATAGTCCATTTAATTAAGTACAAAAGGATTAAAAACGAAAATAAAAGAGAAAAAATTAGTGGTCTGAAATAAAGAAATACATCTCTATAATTTTATTACTTGAAAAGTATTCAAAATAAGAAAGGGGAAAACCATAAATCACGATAGGTAATTAAGGGATCATGCAAACTCTGAAATCGACAAAAAATTAGATTTTGCAGGAAAAATATATGTGAAAACGAATTCAGTTCTGAAGATTTTAAAACAATTAAAGTAAAAAATTTCCAATATTGAGAGGAGTTATGAATAAAAGCTGTTTACCGCAAAGAAATTCAACTTACATAATATTAACTTGATTTTTCTCGAATTGTGTTATTTTATGTAACGTGCATGTTATCCCAAAAGATTTTTGATATATTTTTATGAAATTTTTACAGGTTCTGTACAATATAATTTTCCTTCGATTAAATTTAAATTTTCTTGTATATTTCTCCAAATTTATTTATTTATTTTTTTTTTTTGCAATAATATGTTTTTGAATTTTTAAGAAAAAATTCATTTTTTATTCAAATATTTTAAAAAATATATACTATCTTAAATACAAACTAATTTAGGTTCAAAGTTATTTTTAGATATTGTAGTATGTTTTAAACCGATAACTTTGTCTTTATCTCAATTATAATTTTAGTTTTTTAAGCCTAAATTTTCTTGTATATTTTCCCAAATATGTTATTTTTTCAATAATAAACTTTTAATATTTAAGAAAAAAAATTATTCAAATATTTTTAAAAATATATATGTATTTTAAATACATGCAAATTTAGGATCTAAGTTATTTTCAGATATGTAGTATGTTTTAAAAGTATAACTTTGTCTTTATTTCAATTATAATTTTACTTATCATGCACGTTAGTCATATCATTTTTGTTAACCACAAAATGTATCTTATCTAAAAATTTCTAACAAAATCCTTTTTTTTTGCAAAAATGAGTGAAATATGTTAGTAAAGATAATAAGTTGTTCTAAATGTGTAAAACATTTTAAGTTTGAAAAACCCGTAGTTTTCAAGGTATCAGAAGTAGAAAATAATTATTTTTTAGACATTTAAAAGTCATATAACCTGTTAAACTTCTAATATTTTGTTGTTTTGTTAAAAAATTTGTATTATGCTTTTTGTGCATTTTACATTTTTTTCTTCCTAAATATTGATTTTTATTACATATAAATATTATCACCCATTTATATATGGTATAACGGTATGAAAACATTTGTAGGGTTATAACTGTTTTGAAATGTAAGAAGGGACTTGATATGGTTGAGAAAACATGACATTTTGATTTTTTTTCGGCTAGAATTCTCTGATGAATCAAACGTTTATTCAACAGTATTTTTAATTTCTGTAATTGTGTTTTCAAACTGGTTAAGTAATTAATGAAAATGAGCATATATGGCAAAAAAATATCTTTCTATTAACATACCTAAATGTACTATTTTCAGCTTCAAATGTAATATTTTAATGAGATTATGCTAGTGATATATATATGATATTAAGCCTATTTTTTACGCATTATGAGGAAAAAGTAATCTATAGTCGATCATAAACCCCTATCTAATTTTTTTTAATGATCATAGAGTTCGGGGAAAAGATGATACCGAAAAATTACAAATGTCTATGCCTTGAGTGGAATTGGAAGCTACAAAATCAAATAACTAAAACCACCACCCTATATTTTCGTTCATATTTGTGCTGGGACAGTTACTAGTGCCTCCTGTTGCGTTGGAAGGTGTATGTGAGACTGCAGCTATGTTTTACATAAGATTTGCGAAACTGATTTGCTGATCGCTCTCACACGTTGTGGGTTGCATGCCCAAGTATTTTTCGCGACTCCAGAAGGCGTGTGGTGTAGCCAATCGAAACGACTGCACTTAAAGTTCACCAAGTTTGAAGAGTTGTGGTTGGTCGCCAGGAGGCGATTCAGGACCATGGCTGGAGTTCCGGTTAATCTGGACAACTCAGGGAAAGGACGCATCGTGCACAGAGTAATGGAACGACAAAGTGTTGAAAGAGTTTTTGGCGAAGAAATGTATTGGGTTTCTTGAGTTTTTAGAGGGAAGGAAAGGAGTGTAGCGGGCTCATAGACTTTGGTTTTTTTCTTCAAGTGTAGCACTTGGAATGCTTCTTTTATTTTTATTTTTTTTATATATTTTATTAGCATTTTTTCTTACTTTTTCTACTCACTAATATATTTGTAATTTTTAATATAGATCAGTGGCATTTTGCTATAATTAATATTAAAGATGCTATAAAGCAAACTCGGGTTATTCATTTAAAGTGAAATAATGGATTTGAAGTAACAACAGCAATGTACTACACTATAGTGTGCTTTTATGTCCTGCGTAATGTTACGAATTTCTGTTATTTTCTTGTAGGGAATAAAGTTTTTCTTTGATATTTGTGTTCCTATAATAACACAATGAAAGAAATGTTTGCGTTATTAAAGGAATGATTCATGACGATTTTGAAGTACTAATTTTTCAATTGAAATTTATTTCAAATAAAAATTTTTAAAAGTTATCTTATGGGGCAAACACTTATTAAGAACCTTATACTTGGTCTGAAACCAAATGGCAACAGATACAATAGATCTGTGTTCAGAATATTGTAAATGTACGATAAAATGGATTAAACAAAATTAATATATGCCATTAACTTGATTTCATAAATTCTTCCCTTATCTAAATAGGAAAATAAATTATAAGTAAACAAGAAAACCTATATTTATCTAACCCTACATTGGACGTGATACCTTACATGTCACTAAAAATGACTAGACTAAAGTGACATTGAATAACATTAACAATCTTTCATGAATAATATTTTTATTCTAATGTATTTACTTTTCCCGAATTTTACGTTATTTTAACTTTTTAAGAACTGTTAATAAATAATTACATACAACGTTTTATGAAAATGATGATAAAGAAGAAAAAGAAAGCTGTTTCGATAAATAGCTGCATTTTTTTATTTCTTGTCAAATTTTTAAAGTAAAAACTACACTGTAAGTCATAAAAACTGCTATAAGCTTTAAAACTTTTTTCTAGATTAAAACTTTTTAACAAGTAATTTTTTCTAGATTAAAAAATTTTAGCGAGCAGTTTTTTCTTGTACCTGTTGTTAACATTTTTTTTATCTCTGTTTAAAAACATTAAAGTTAAAAAAATTAATAATAAATTTAAATTTTGAATTAATTTTTTCTAATTTATTTTTTCCAATGCAGCTGTTAATACAGACATCTAATATAGAAAAATTCTTATAGCTAAAATATCTCTTAAAAATCCTCATTATTCCCTTCTATATTCCTTCAAATCTATTTTTCCAGCCACAAAACATGTTATTAAAAGGAGTGTCCCTGACTTGGGTTCTTCCAACCCATTTCCCATAGATTTCTCAGAAATAAACGAAAATTTCCTGTCTAATCACTGCTTATCAGTTATCACTGGCTAATGTCTAAGTTTTTCCGTCATCTAAGTTATTTTTACTGTTGAATTCGCTGGCTGAGATGCCGGTACCTTGGGAAAATTCTATGCGTCGCTCACTCCGGGATCTAACACAGTAATCCACGTGTTCCAATATTATTATATCTTTTGACTTTGATAGAGTAACATGTCACTTTGGTAGCTTTAAAATAAAGTTTAACTCATAGAACGGACGTGTCAATGGGGCTCAACAGAGCGTTCTTGTCCATAAATGGTCTGACGGAACACCGTCTCCGTCTCTTGTCTGTTCTTATATCGCACGGCCGATACCCTGTCGACAGGAGTGATCCGTTTCTAATTTGTCACTCCGATAACGTGCCTTCAAACTATTCACAGTCTTTTTTCTATTTTCAGTGCAATACAATGTGGTTTTTTTCAGACCTGCTCCGCTCTATTCATGCGCTCTTTCACATGAATAGAGTGGAGAGCTGGACAGTGGATATCCAAAAGCTGGACAGTGGACATCCGAAAGCTGGACAGTGGACTCGGAATCGATGGATGTTTTTCTTGAGAAATGAATAAATCTTTCTGAATAATTTCATAAAATATTTGAAAATGACAAATATTTTCAACGATAAAAATGTATTTTGTTTTAAATACACAATAAATAAATATGTAAATATATAGTGTTAAAGTTAAGTAATAAAGATCTTTTAAAATAACTTGAAAAAAGGATATAATTCAAAAGTAGTTATTTTATGGACACATTTCTTTTCAATTTGCCACAACTGTTTACTTCAAGAGTCTAGTTGTTTAGGGTTTTCCTTGTCAAGTAGCCCGGGCAAGTAAAATCAACAGAGGCTTGAAATCATAATGAATCATAAACCTCTATCTAACTTTTTAAAATATTTCATAAAATTCGGTGACATTTCCCTAACTTGGTTGTCATAGAATAGTGATTAAATTAGTTTCTTTTGTTTTGTAGCAATATGGTCTAATATATCACTACACTAGGGCTATTAAGGCTGGGACCCAAAGCTAAAAGATGATCCCGAACAATTACAAATATCTATGCCTGGAGTGGGATTGGAATATACAAAATCCAGTAACTAAAAGCAGCCCTCTAGATTTTCGTATGTTTTGGCTGGCACAGATATTAGTGCCTCTTGTTGCGTTAGAAGGTGTGGTTTGATGTCCTGCTCAAGGTTATGAATTTCTGTTGCTTCCTAAAAGGGAATAAAGTTTTTCAATGATATTTGTGTTCCTATATTAACAAGATGAAATGTATACTCACGTTAATAAAGAAATAATTTATCAAATTTTGAAGTACTAGTTTTTCAATTGAAATTTATTTCAGATAAAATATTTTAAAAATTATCTTATGGGACAAACACGTATTAAGAACATTATACTTGGTCTAAAACAAAATGGCAACAGATACAGTAGATTTGTGTTCAGAAAATTTTAAATGTACGATAAAATGGTACAAACAAAATTAATATAGGTGATAACTTGATTTCATAAAATTTTCCCTTCTCTAAACAGGAAAAAAATATAAGTGAACTAGAATACCTATATTTATATTAATTTACATTGGACATATAGGTGCCCCTGCCATTAGTTGCCAGGGCAAGTGAAATCAACAGAGGCTTGAAATCTATGTAACTGGTGAATTAAATTGCACCGGTTTACATATATATTTGTTAAACATGGCTGCGAAGATGTTACTCATTTAGAACCATCCGAGGATCACCGTAGCTTAAGCAGTTCTACTGATGCCAGTAACATTGGCCGGACCTGGCCCTCGTAATTTAGAATAATAGAACCAAATCAAAGACCCTCATGCTTGGCCTGTCACCTCCTACGGTATCATTTGAGAACTGTGATACTATTGTGAGGACTAAGAACATATTTTACGCCCCCCATTCACCCTTAATCCTTTAAAGGTCATCTACATACATTCTTCGCAATATAATGAAATTAATTTATAAATATTATCTATGAAACTTATAAATGTAAAATATTAAAAAAAATTACAATCCTTAGAGTAGTTTGCCTTAGAGGGCACCATAGAAGAGATTGAGGTTGGTTAACAAACTCATTCCCTGACAAACTCATCCCCTTGAACACAATACTTTTTCAAATTTTAATTACATTGGAAAAACCATAAATAAGTGTTCTTAAAAAGTAAAATAAATAAACAGTTCAACATATTATAAGTGTTGTTTAAATCTATATTTTTGTTTTGAGTCATAACTGATAAAAGATCTAATTACTAACTTTCCATGTACAGCATATATAAATACATATATTTTTAAAAGATAGATTAAATTGAATGCAATACTATCATCTATTGTAAATTTTAACTGTCAAAATTAAAATAAAAACATTTATATTTCTCTAAAAATTAGAGAAATAAGCTTTTAACAAGAGATTTCACTGTGAAACCACTCTCCACTAAAGGGTTAACGAACACGGTTGTTCTGAGGCCGTCTTGAGATCCGAACCCGAGATCAGATAGGTGCCTTTGTCGACTAAGCCACCAGGGCTCCTAATTTTATTTCATAACATGAAATTCAGAATAACACCCATTAGAAAGTATCCTAATGTATGCGCTAAAACATACATTAGAATACTTTCTAATGAGTGACATGAATGACATGAATTTATGACATGAAATTAAATTATTATAATATTTTTTTAAACCAACATAAAAATTGGGTTGGTTTTAAACAAGTTAGAATATTAATATTCCCAATGCACACGTGGTTTTAACATATTTAAATATTTGTGACCCGTAAAAAGTCAAATGAAGAGTTGGAAAAAAAATTTACTCTTCACTTTAGGTCTTTCTATTTGAATTCCCTGATGAATCAAAGCTTTATTCCAATGTATCTTTAAATGCCTATATTTTTTTCAAACAGGTTAAATAATTAAATACCTAATTAATGAAAATGAGCACAGATGAGAAAAAAAATTTAGCAGTTTAAATAAATAGCTGCGTTTTATTCTCTTTTTTGCCTAATTTGTTATAAAAAAAATGGGGAATTACTATAAAAAATTCTCGATACGGTGCACTTTTTTTCTTAAATTCAAATTTTCCTTTTTTTCTTTTTAATTTTTTTTTCGTAACGTGAAAGTTGTGAAATTTTTTATCTTTGTTTATGATACGGAAAACCCGCATATGAGTGGTAAAATATTAGAAAATTTTAGTTTTGAATGTATGAGGTTTAATGTAATCTATATAAAATCAAATACGGTGAAGGTACCTTTAAATGGTAAGAAATTTAATATTTACAGCGGATATGTAAGGTTAAGTAAATTCTAAATAAATATCGGTAATTACATTCTGACAGTATTAGTTTAAAATATTTTCGGTATGTTTAAAGAAACATGCACAGATTGTTTGCAACAAATCAATAAACATTAAGTAAATTATTCGCTTGTTAAGGGGTTTAAAATTCAGAGATTTAAAAAACATGTTATAAATGCCAATAAAATATGTTTCATTTTACATCATTATCTGCATTATATCTACATTATCTTTAATATTTAATAGACAAAAAAACCTTAATATTTGGATGTATACTTGAGCCAAAGACATAAAACATAGAGTCAGCACATTAGGTATAATACCTCTCGCCCCTTGCAGCCGTAAATATATAGCAGTACAATATATAGAATATACAAATTTTTATCTTTTGCAGTTATCACAAAAGCCACGATAGACTTCACTGTTGACAAATAATCACTGCTCTAGAGGGTTCTTTGTTCCCACATTTCAACTGATACTGCATTTTTTTCCCAAGGTAGAGGAGTTGTAGTTTACGTTATGTTAGAAATGAACTTCTAATAATTGTGCTTTCTTCATATGCATATTTGCTGATTTATATTAAGCCATTATCTGTACCATTGATTTTTAAGTTGTGTGTGAGGAACAGTAATCAAAGATTGAGATTTTCAAAGGGAAGGTAGATGAGGAAATGATATCAAAACGTTACTATGAAACTGTCTGGAAATGATATTCATTTAGTAGTCATGTCTTTTCTTATGACCAACTTTAAATTTGTGAGTAACGAACTTAAGACACCATATCTTTATTCAATATGGGGGTTTTTAATATGCTTTTCTGCACATTTCTTTACTTCAGTATTTGTATTTGTCAAAATTTATGCTTAGTATTTATGCTTTTCATATCTAATATTAATTAGTTATATGTTTTGTCAAACCTAATTTTAATTTTACTTAAAATTATATATAATAATTAGAGCTTGCTGATTAGAGGTATGTTTAATTAGTTTTTCCCAATTTCTCAAAATTATATCGACAGTAAAATAATTTTGAGAAGCACAAGTATGCAATAAAATAAAACTACAAACAAAAATAATGGTAAAACTTTACTATGAAACAGTGTAGCAAAGATTTTCACTTCGCAATTTTATCTTTTCGTATTAACCGACTTCTTCATTGGTCAGTGGAATAATTTAGACATTTTATCTTTCTTTACCGTGGTGAAATGTATGCTTTAATGCAAATTTTGTTCACTCCAAAATTTGTATCTGTCAAAATCTATGCTTAGTTTATATTCTTATCATATCTAACATTAATTAGTTGTAAGTGTTGTCAAATCTAATTCTAATTTTAAATAAAATATCGTACAGTAATTCTAGCTTGCTTATTATCTTTAATTAGATGTTTCCCTTTTCCTTAAAATTATATGAACAATATACGTTTTTGGGAAGATCAAGAGTGGAATAAAAGAGAACCATAGTCAAACAATAATGACGTACAAATAATTCATTTATTTTAGTAATGAGTTAAATATAAAAAAAATCCCCAAATAGTTTGTTTTCTAAATAGTTTTCCCTACATTATTCCAATTGTTTTTATTTTAAGATAATGATCTATGTCTGACTATTAAATAGAAATGGATATTTACGTACTCTTTAATATAATGACGGTAGAAAATCAGACAAATACAAATGTATATTTACAAGTATCTCAGAATAAACAGATAATAATGTGATGTAAACATAAATCTATTTTATTTCCCAAATTTTCAAAGGGGAGGTATTTAAATACTAGTGTGATAATTTTTTATCCGAAAATCCTTTCTCAGTATTATTTATTCCCCTCAAAATAA
>CM063504.1:78569277-78608768 GCA_032207245.1 Pardosa pseudoannulata
GGGTTCAGAAATGATTATATGGAAATAGATCCTAAGTAATTTATTTGAAAGTATAAGTTGCCTGTTTGACTACGACTCTTATTTTAGGAAAGTATTATTTTAAAATACTTAATATTCACTTAGCTAATGATTTTATAAACGATTTATTTAACCATTTCTTAGTACTTCATTTCTTTAATGTTATACTTTATAGTGTACTAAAATACAAAATAGAATCTTTGCTGTAGTTTTTTAATTAGTTCCGGTCTAACCAAAGTAGTTTAAAGACTAACCGCCATTAACCCATGGCTCCAAACAATGGTGGGAGGCAATTCCTCGTTTAAACAGAGATTAATCACGTTTAGCCGTTAAACGACTATGGTGAGATCATCCGTAAATCAAAAATTTAGAATTGTGTAACATTTAGTTAATTAAGAAAATTTTTAAATCCAAAAATTATTCCATATGTTGATAATTAGGCTCCCAATCTAGTTTTATAAACAACTCTTAGTAGTTAACTAGCTGCTTAGGCTTTTCCTTGCCCAGCAAGCCTGGGCAGGTAAACACATTAGGGCTTAATTATTTTTGACCAGCTAAAGATGATCTTACATGTTATTAATACACAGTGGCCATAACGTAATGTCTGTTCGTGGTTTCAATATAGATACACACCTATATATATATATATATATATATATATATATATATATATATATATATATATATATATATATATATATATATATATATATATATATATATATATATATATATATATACATATATATATATATATATATATATATATATATATATATATATATATATATATATATATATATATATATATATATATATATATATATATATATATATATATATATATATATATATATATATATATATATATATATATATATATATATATATATATATATATATATATATATATATATATATATATATATATATATATATATATATATATATATATATATATATATATATATATATATATATATATATATATATATATATATATATATATATATATATATATATATATATATATATATATATATATATATATATATATATATATATATATATATATATATATATATATATATATATATATATATATATATATATATATATATATATATATATATATATATATATATATATATATATATATATATATATATATATATTTATATATATATATATATATATATACACTCATATATAACATACATATATCCTCTATCCATATATTATATATTTCTTATATATGATATATATTTTATCTATATATATATATTGATATAGATATATATATATATATTATATATAATATATTATATATATATATATTAGATATATAATATATATTAGAATTATATAACTTTAAGGTCTCATACAAACATTTCCTCTATCCAATTTTTATTTCTTCGAATCTATTTTGCCAGCCAGATAATGTCTTAACTAAAGGAGTTCTTCGGCTTAAAATTCTCCTAACCCATTTTGTAAAGCTTAGTGTGCATTAAATGAAAATTTTCTATCCACTCTCCAACCAGGGATTCCTTTTAGCAGTCCCCGGTTCCTTTTTCAATTACCTAAGTCCATTTTAAATCTCTCGGTATGGGGTCCAACCGTGTTCTGAAACGTATTTTTATAGTCATTCTCTCGTCTGCTGAAAATTGTTAAAGATGCCATTTTTTGAAGCTCTTACTTAAAATAAAATTTAAGTTATATATGGATTTATGTTCTTCTCTTAAATATGGCCCGACCGCGGCATCTTCAATTAGACTAACTGCTTTGGCATAACTACCTTATCCAGCAAGCCCGGGCATTTAAACGCATTAGTTATTTCTGATGGGCTAAAGTTGATCCTACATGTTATTAATAGGGTGGCCATAATATAAATGTGGCATTACCGGTGTGACAGTTATTTTATGAAGTGTTCACAACTACCAATTTTTCTGCGAATAGGTAATATCTGATAGTCATTAAATTTTTTTATGGTAAAGATGGTTAGATGTTTATTATGATGTATTAATTGTAAAGTTTTAACGACAAATATAATTTTTTTCAGATTTTTTCAAAAAATTTCGTACGGGTGTGACAGATTTCAGATTTTTTTTAAAAAAAAGCTTACATTAAAAGTGCTGTTTTCAGTAGTAAACGAATAAACAAGTTAGACATTTTTGCAAAAATTAATTTATATGTTCTAACTTTTATCAATAAATATTATATTGTCCTTTGTTGTTTATGGGAATGTATGGCGTTACTCTAACTATGTATTTTTCGATACATTTCACATTGTGTTTCTTTTACTTCTATCCAGTATATTCCACTTTGTTTTCAAGCAACTCAATTTTATGTTTGATATGTTTCAGGAAATTTCAGTAATCTCAGCTAAAGAATATTTTTATATGCCCTTTCAGCCATTTCATACTTACGGGTATGACACATCTATACGATTGTTATCCCTATCTCAATAAAGTATTTATTATTTCCAATATATACTTTTAATGAAGCAAATATATCACCCAAGAACGAATTTTTCAAAAATTAAAGAATTCCGTATTCTCCTTTGCACGTTTAAAAAATTATAAATATGTTGTTGCAGGTGTGAGAGTTATTTTACCAAATGAAATATATAGGTACAAAATTATTAATTTTTCAGTAGGTATTTAAGTTTCATTAAATATTTTTTATGAAAAAGACGATTAAATGTTCAATGCTATCTGTTATTTGTAAATTTTAAATCAAATCAAATATAAAATTAATTTTTCAGAAATATAATCATATATTTCTTATAATCATAAATATAATTTTGAAGAAGTGTTACTCGAGTGGCACAATATTACGGGTGGGACTCAGTTCAGAAAACTTTGGAAAAATCATACATTAAAAGTACTGTTTTCAACAATAAATTAATAAACGAAGCCATACATGTTTGTAAGTATTAAATTAATTTATTTGTTTTAAATTTTATCAATAAAATTAAGTTTGGATTCTGTTATTTATGAGAATTTTGAGGCTTTACTTTAATAATGGTTTCCCTTTTTTCACATGAAATTTCTTTTTCTTCTAACTAGATCTAGTATCTTCCAATGTTTTCATATAACTCAATGTTACTTCTGGCCTTCCTTGGAAAACTTCACAAACCTAAGAAAAAACGTCATATATATTTTAAATCTACCACTTGCAAATGGCATGAAATCAGAAGCAACAATTAGAAATTCCCTGATTCTTATACGGTATTCGTAAAATGTTGGGATTTATCCTCACATTCTGCTTTAACTTTAGTTAATGCTTTACTATATGTCCGTTTATAACGATTAAAACCAAATTGACTGTTTTATTGATTTGATTTATTTTACTCGTTTTATAGACTAGCATTCTTAATTTTCTGTCTTCTTCTCTTCCAATATTTTTTCTTTCTTTCAACATAACACTGCCTTTTCTTCACTCAATAACTTCCTTCTATTACTAGTTTATGAATTCTGTATTTTTTATTAGTCTTCATTTTCTATTACATTTTTCATTTTAAAGATAGTCATAGATTCTTTGATAGAATCACTTACTTGGTTTTTCCTATGTTTCGCTATTCTATTTTTCAGGTACTTCCAAGACCTGAACAAGAAAATTAACGCGTTTAGTAAGACTTTATATACATATATATATATATATATATATGTAAATATATATATATATATATATATATATATAATATATATATATATATATATATATATATATATATATATATATATATATATATATATATATATATATATATATATATATATATATATATATATATATATATATATATATATATATATATATATATATATATATAAATATATATATATATATATATATATATATATATATATATATATATATATATATATATATATATATATATATATATATATATATATATATATATATATATATATATATATATATATATATATATATATATATATATATATATATATATATATATATATATATATATATATATATATATATATATATATATATATATATATAAATATATATATATATATATATATATATATATATATATATATATATATATATATATATATATATATATATATATATATATATATATATATATATATATATATATATATATATATATATATATATATATATATATATATATATATATATATATATATATATATATATATATATATATATATATATATATATATATATATATATATATATATATATATATATATATATATATATATATATATATATATATATATATATATATATATATATATATATATATATATATATATATATATATATATATGTTTGTGAAATCAAAATGAATAATTTAAATCTTTCACAAATTTAAACTTGCATAACAAAACCATATTTTCAATAGTACTCGAAAATAAAATTAATTATTAGTTATGCTGACAACTTTTAAAGAGGTTTAGGTGTGCAGTGTCACAATGTTTACATTAATTAACACAATATAAAATATATATTTATTAAATTAACCATCGAACTTTATGTCTGAGAACAAGTTTTAACCAGTAAATCCAAAACAACAAGTCGATATACAGGATTAATAAAATTGTTATCACATATTGTTATGGGTGTGACATTGCATATGTCTAATTAACATCTTAAAAATATCCATTTATGAAATATAGCTATTATATATGCTTGAAAACATGTTTTATAAAGTGAATCCAAAAGATCCAGTTGCTAGGACCAATAGCTGTTTCTAAATATGAATCTGAAAGGAACATCAACAAAAGTGTGCACCTACTAATGTGACTGCTATTAGTAGTGTAAATCATCATCTGGAAGTATACATTATTCAATAAAAACTCAATTTGATTTAGTGTATATATTTATTTACTTTACTCATATGGAAATAAAAATAATTGCATATTTGTAACCAGTGAACATTTAGCAACAATACTTAGTTTGAGTTTGTGATTGAACATTAATTTTAAACTTTAGTTTCAAGTATTTTTTAGTCTTTAAATTAAGATTAAAAATTTAAATTAAGATTTAAATTAAGATTTAAATTAAGTAAAGTTGGGAGTGCTATACCATGAAAATTAGTGGATATATCTGAAAAGTTATTTTAAAATTAAACGAAACATTAATCCAGGACAACTAACGGTAAGAATTTTAAAGTACATTCTAGCTTAATTTAAATAAATAAACAAGAATAGACGTAAAATTTTTCATTGTTACATTTCGAAAAGAGAAATAATAATTCTAAATTATTCCAAAAAGAAAAATGATAGACAACAATAAAATACTTTCATGATTAAGTAAAAGAAATATTTTGTTAACGATATATTCGATTGAAATATTTAAAAATGTTCTCTAATATTTATTTTATTTAAAAAGATATGAATAACGAGTGTTTTAAAAGTACAGTCTTCTCATTATATTTTTAATAAAATAAGTGCGAATTTTTTTAACGTATTTACCATGCTTCATTCTTTCCTCTTGAATGGTTTATTTTATATCAAAATTTGTCTATTAATTTATAGCAGTATTATTTACATAATTGCAAAATTAATTTCTACGTTTATTCCTTATGGATTAAACAGAGTTTAGAAAAGATTACTTTCTCAGTACGATTAATTAGCAGAATTTTATAACACCGTATGTTTTAAATCTCAAGACATTTTCCTCAAATTATGAATATAATGTAAGTTATTTGCATTTTAAATGCACTTCATTTTATTTAAATTGGTTTCTACTTCGCGGAATGAGGTAAAGCAAAATTTACTCAATAAATTATGGGAGTGAGCTCTGTTTTTATATTCGTTAACTAGAAACTGCTTTTAGTTGAAATATCTCTTACTAACAGAATACTTATTTTACAGATTTTACTAAAATTAGAGCAAATACATAATACTAAATACATCTATGTTCCTCTCATTTATTATCGAAGTATTAAGACGTATTTCTACTTAAATTAATAAAACATTCTGTAATTGAAAATTCAAGGAGCCTAAAAGCATTCATCTTTGAAATTGGTGTTATTATTAGCTTTAGTAAAATGATCTCGTTTTAAGTAGAAATTCTTACATACCTTAACTGTTTACCTAAGGGCAAAATAACTTTGAAGTTTCACTTATTTTACCCGAGGGAAAATTCCTGTTACAAATTAAAAGTTTTATTTGCTGGAAACAGAGAAATCGTTTGTATTCTTTCAATATTTGCAAAATATAATAATAGTAATTGAAATGAAACCACTAAAAATTGAATATTTCATTTGGAAAAGTGTATATGCTTATACTTTCAGTCATTTTTATGTGTGTGTCATAAAAGTACGCATAAGTTATCACAATAATTGGTGTTTATTCTTGACTGCTTCAAAAATAGTTAACTTGTTTAAAAAAGAGATTTTTTTCATGGTGGTATTTTTATTTTATTATTACTCACTTAGATTTCATGTTTCTGCTTGCTGAATTTTTAGTGATTCAGTAGTGCATAGAATCAAATTCTTGGTAAATGCCATTCTAATTATTCATAAAGATAGCATTCAAGTACATTTATAATAATTCTACCTAAAGAAAGTTGCTAGAGTGAGTAACATTTTAAAGGTATAAAAAATAAGTTGGGGGTAAAGCTGAATCGTTTGCAAGCATAAAAAAGTAATTTAAAAAAGATTTTTGTGCAAATAAATGAAAACAGATTACATGAAAAGCATTATACTATATTTACTTTTTAATTAATTTTCAGAAAATTAATCTAAGTATCTAAAGAAAGAGTGAATATTAACTTTGGGGTATTTGACAAATTTACTAGTATAATCGAAAATAGTTTGTGACTTGACAGTTTTGTAGGCATTGACTATATGTTTTCAAAATAGAAGAAACATATTCTGATAAAATTACTACGAGTTTTACCCTCTCCACTCCCCCATAAAAATTAAATAGAATTCCCTGTGACCCATTTTAAAATTTTACATGAAAAGTAAAATACAACTATGTCAGATAAATTTACTATTTAGCATAATTGAAGATAGTTTGTGACTTGACAGTTTTGTAGGCAATAACTATATGTTTTCAAAATAGAAGAAACATATTCTGATAAAACTACTAAGAGCTTTACCCTCTCCTCTTCCCTCAAAAAAGATATTAAACATAATTTCTCTGTGACCCATTTTAAAATTTTACATGAAATATAAAATACAACTATGTCAGGTAAACTTCTATCTCTTGAGTGAAAAACATTGTTATGCTGTACACTTTTTTAATGCTTTATCAGCCGAAAAAAATAACTATCCTCTAAGCATATTTTCGGCACAGGACTTCGTATATTCTATTGCATTATAAGAATAATTTGGCTTTAATAATAGCATAACATGTGAGTCACTAAAAATCATGGAAAAAATTATAAAAACAATCCTAAATAATGTTGAAAAAACGTTGAATTTTTAGCATTGTATTTTGCTTTTGAGATAAAAGAAAAATGTATCTATAATGAAAAGTAGTCTAGATTCAAAATGACAATGTACGTCGGGAAAATCAAACAAAATCTTAAAAATACTTAAAAAGTATTATACATTTAAATAGTTCCTCATACTATACTAAATTTCCTTATTAAATACACCATTTAAAATTTTTCTAAAATGAAACGTTTAAAAATTATATACTTAAATAATTCAGCTGATTTTTTTTATTCTATTTTAATATTGTAAAAAAACTGCTATTTTATATTCTATTTTAATCTTCTAGAAATTATTGGCTAGTGTCCTAAAACATACTGAAGTAATCCTAAAGTTATTTTACAAACATACTATTACGGTACATTTTATATAAAAGTTTTTATAGTTACTATATGCTTAAAGAGTTGTTACATTTTGTAGTAAAAGCTAAATTACTTTCGAAAGTTTCTTTGGTAAAGAAACATAAGCGAAAAATAATAATTGTGAAAACACTTTATAGCAAAATAGTTCCACCTCTGTATTCATGACAAAATTAGATATAATAAATAGTTTAACATATTTCATAATACAATAGTTTTTACATACAATAGTTTATTTCATAATACAATGTAAAATGTATTTGTTGATAATAGAAAAATGTATCTATAATGAAAAGTAGTGCAGATTCAAAATGACAAATGTACGTCGGGAAAATCAAACAAAATTTTAAAAATACTTAAAAGCATTACATATGTAAATAGTTCCACATACTATACCAAATTTCCTTATTAAATACACCGTTTAAGAATGTTTATAAAATGTAAAGATCTAAAAATTATATACTTAAACAATTCAACTGATTTTTTATATTATATTTTAATCTTCTAGAAAGTACGGTAAGTTTTCCATAACATGTTTAATTATTCATAAATTTATTTTACAAATACACGATTGTAGTATACTAGCACATAGCCTGTTATATGACGGGAGCAGTAAGATTTTAATCTTCTAGTTTGTTGTTAATGCCGGAGATAAAAGTTTCATTGCAACAAAAAATAATCGATGATTAAATTTAAAATTGTCCCATATGTACCTAATCTACTATTTAATCCAAATATAAAAGAAATTTATTTACGTAATATCTAAGTTCAGTGATCAAACGTATGAAAATAATGCAGACGGTATTTAAATTATTTAAAATAAGAAATGTTTAAATGAGATGGTTAAAGGAAGGACGTCATAATGCTAGAAAAAAAATGTAATTTTTCAACTCCACTTCTTAGCCCACTCTCCTGTTTCTAATCATGGATCTTGTTGGTGCTTCAACCACATTTGGCGAAATTGGCGTGCTTGCAGCGTGGCGTTTGAAATCTGGCGAGGGGATCGTAACTCAACTTCTTTCTGACTTTGCGTTTCATTTGTTAGCATATGTTGGACGTATGCACGGTTCTTTTGTCTTTTACTTTCGTTCGTTGCATATTCCTGCCGTCTTATTTTCAATTTCTCTTCATGAAGTATAGGATCATTGACCTTTTTGTCCTTTTTTGCTTGTCTAGTCTTTGAAAGCCTTTTTTCTCGCTCTTCAGAAGTTTCTTTTTCTCGTTTAGCTCTATACTCTTCACGACGTTTTTGAAGTCCAGCAGCCTTTTGAGTTTCTGTTTTCTGTTTAACCATTTTAAATTTGAATGGTATATTTTTATATAAATTTTTCTTTATTTTATAAGTAACTAGAGCGATATTAATAGAACTAGTTAGATACTTGGTAAATTCTTTTTCCAATTTTTAAGTAAATCTACCGATCTTTGCAGAACACGTTAGATACTTATTTTCTATTTCAATTTTTCAAGTAAATCGACCGATCTTTGCAGAACACGTATTTTGAGTGGAGGTTGAAGAGGAGTTGTAAAATTGAAATTTTTTTTTCAAATCTCTTATTACCTATTTATTAAGTGACAAATTGATAAATTTAATCGCCTGCTCTTAACCGGAGAAAATAGGCCTTGAAATAATGTCATTAAACGCTCGAAAAGCGGAGAAGGGGGGATTTCTAACGTTTTAATTTTTCTCTGTGATAGGAAGCATATTTTTACCAGTTTATTTTAGAATCGAATGGTTAGTTTAGGAGAATATAAGCTTTACTCGCTTTGAATTTTTCTAACCCTAACTGATCAAGAATGCCATATGGATATCTCCATCCATTCCAGGTCCAACCGCTTCATAAATACGTGGAGAGGTGGACAAATAACTTAGGCTATTATTATAAGGGGATTTTAAATAAAAATGTTCATACTTGCTCATCATCGCTATATGCTAACTTATTTATTACATTTTGTACTAAAAGCTAAATTGGTTTTGAACTGTTCCGTAGTACTGAAACAGAAACTAAAAATAATAATCGTGAAAACAGTTTATAGCAAAATTCTTTAACCTCTTCATTCATGGCAAAATTCGATATAGGAAATAGGTTAATATATTTCATAATACAATAGTCATATACGTCGATTTCAAAACATGTAGAAATTACAAAATATGCGTAAACAATTCACTGAAAATACATGTTTTATTTAGAACGTTCTACAGAGCATACAAAACTTAACTTTATACTTTACATAACAATTTCAAAACATTTCAGGCAATATCGAAAAAAAATATTTTCTAAAACACAAGCTTGTACATATCATAAGTTTAAAAAAACCTTCTGAGATTCTATTTTCCTCTAGTTAAAAGGTAGTAAAGTGTTCCATAACAAGCTGAAGTTAGCCAAAAGGAATTCTTTCGAGATAATGGTAATATGGAATATCACTGAAGCAAAAAAATGTTAGTGCAACTGACCTTTAGCTTGAACTAATGATATCCTAATCTTTTCTCCCACATTTAGTGTCACACAAGACAAAAAGAAAAAGTAAAGATAATCTTTCTTCCTCCCAGAGCTACTTTCTGTCTCCGAATATTTACGCGATAAATGGTTAGATGGCAAATATCGGTATGCAAGCGATATTACTACAAATTGTTTATTGTAAATCATACGCCGTAATAAATCTGGAAATAAACTAGAAAATGGTTTATACTATTACTGCAAATTGTTTGTTGTAAATCATACGCCGTAATAAATCTGGAAATAAACTAGAAAATGGTTTATAATTAACTCGTTGGCTTATTTATAGAAGGGATGATATTTTGTGAGGAATATGTTATCGTCTTTTTCATTATTTTTCAGATTATTTCAAATTATGCTTCAGGTTTCCAAATAATGAGAATCGTAAGAAATACAGTATTTTATTTCACTGCCAAATTAAAAATTAAAAGGAAAAAAGAACTAGGTATAATCAATGCCCTTAACTCAGGGCTCATGGGAGACAACGTTTGGCTACTCGAGTGCTATTAACGGTGGATATATATTTTATTAATGCAATCTCATCACACAGACTTATAATTTAAACTCAATTTCCACAGCTATTTAATATCAATCACAGTGAAAAAATATTATAAAGCTAATTGATGAATACGCTGTCACTGTTAAATCATGCCCCTAATTTTTATTTCTTTTCTAGTAGAGTGGCTGGGAGAGAATATGTATTACATAATTGCAAGAACTCCTGATTTGGAGACATTAATGTTTAGTCATTGCATATTTACTGTGTGTTATATCTTCTGATATTAGACTATTATCACTTCTCGGATGTAACTTACGTCATGCTCACTCACTTCGTGTGCTAGCTCAGTGTTTCTAACGGTAATTGTAGTTTATTCCTGTATGCTGTACAAGGAATAAAGTTCTGTGTATTCAGCTGACATACATACGGCTGTAGGCTTATAAAAATCGTAGATAAAAACAAATTAGTTGCAGATATATCGGAAGATTATAATAAAGATGGCATGCTTGTTTTGAACCAATTGTACCAATTGTTAGGTTTGTTACGAACATTTGTATTACCGGATAGTTGTCTTGCAGGTATAACAGGAGTAACACTACGAACATAATACTATAAAAGGTAAAGTAATTAGTCCCGTTTCTCTCTGACGTGACAGTATGATTCTAGCTGGTTTCGATGAAATCTACAGTCAGTTTCAAAGCAGAGAGTGATTCTGAAAATCAGCTACAGAGGTGTTGATAATAAATAATCTATTAACCCCTAAAGCTCTCGTTGTAGGGACATCTACTTTTAGTTTTTTACTGAAATCTTTTTTTAGTTATTTATTAACCACATATATCGTTCAAGTATTAAAAAAACATGAGGTATTTTAATTTTGTCAAAGGAAAATTTTATTTTTTTTTAATTTTCATCAGAATTTTTTTAATTAAAGGCTTTTTTTTTTACAGTCATATACAAAACTAATAAAAAGAGAATTAAATCGACTGTTAAATATTTTCAAGTCACTAAATATCTAAAACTGTTATTTTAAAATACATTAAATTTGAAAACTGAAATGCATATTTATTTAAAGCAATGATTCTGACACTTATTTTTAATGTTCTAAGAATAGGTATTTTTAGCGTTTTGCTCGTAGTATGTCTTACCATCTGGGAATAATTTTAACAAAGACCTATAGTGGGCGGAATCACCGAAGAAGAAGATATGGATGTAGATCTTTTAGGTTTTTTAGATTGATTTTTAAGCAATAGTATTTTGTCACATTTATGAGGAAATGTAAATAAAGGAATCGTTTATATAGCATTATATTCGCAGAGGAAATTTTTCCATTTAGGAAGAAGGACGGGGATTATTCAACATCAAATCAATCTTAAAATTTATACAGAGTTCCTTACATTTGTGATATATAGATAGAGTAATATTTCTGACCGTTTCAACTTCCATATCCATATCCATATTACTCCACTGAATGGAATGAAACATTTACTAATTAGTACTGAACATTAATCTAGATGTACATTCTGAAAATAAATAAACTTAAATCAACAGTAAACAATACATATCAAGCTATATCTTTTGTTCTAAGAACGCATGCTATCATTTATAAACTGTTACAGACAAGAAAAATTCCAACTGTTTGTTAATGGAAATATATAATATATGTAAAGAAATAAAAAAATAAAATGTTACTTAGGAATTTTATGCAGTTTGCATCGTGGCTTTTAATTGGCTAACAGCAAGTTACCCCATATTGGACAGTTGTCCTATAAACAGGACAGCAGATAAAATTCCATTTAATAATAAATTTATACATATTTTCTGAGTGAAATTTATTTTAACACCTTTAAAATAGACAAACTTTAGCATAGCAACAAAACAAATCTGAGAAATCAAATTATATTGTATTGTAAATTCTATTTTCAGCAACCACTTAAAAATTGTCACTTTTTAATCTTTAATTTTATATTTATTATTATTTTTTTTCATACTTTGTGAAGGTTATTTGTAGTTTAAAATAAGAGCTAATAATGTAGCTGAAAGTTTTTGTTCAAAAATATATTTTACAAATTATTTTGTAAGTCACAGTTGCAAGATGTTCATGAAAAATAAACCTGTAAAATTTGGATATAAATTATAGTTGTTAGCATCCTATACTTTTGCTATTATCTCTTACCAAAAATGCCAGTTCAAGAACTGCAAGAGAAAACCAACAACAGTTTGCTTAAAATGTAATGTTGGACTTTGGTTGTTTCTCCAAATTTCACCTATGAATCCGCCTAATGCAATGTAAGTGATATTTGTTAAAATTTAGTAGTGCATTGGACCGTTGTCTTATTTATAAGACAGCTAATTACTTCAAAAATTAAAAATATTTTTTCAAAATTTTGGCTTTATATGCTTAGTTACACCATATTAATGATATGGATTAAGTTTTAATAACTTACAGAAATATTTAGTTGATGTGGTACAATATGGGTTAAGAGAGACCTTGTATCGTAATCTGTACTTTTCAGATAGTACGCGTGCCTAAAAGTCCTCTTAGGAAAACTGAATGTCATGTTCACGCTGCCCATTCATCAAGCGTGTACTAATGACTACAATGTACAACGTGCAAGTGGTATGTTTACCTCACACCGGCAGTTCGATGCTTGAAATACCTCAGATAACGGAGGAATCGATAAATTTACCATGAAACCATTATAACACAATATTTGTTGATTATAAAAATCTGTGCTGTATGGAAGCTTTATCAATATACTGTATATTGCATCTCCTACTTCATAGTAAAAAATTTCGGCTTCTCACATCCGGCATCAAAACGCTTTTACAACTCAGTTACAGTCCTAATATTGCTCTGAAAAGACTTTTTCCGGTCCCAAGTGAAAACAATCCACACAAAGCTCCGACATGGGACAGTACTTGCAGTCTTAGCAGATTCAAAGTTTTCCTTTAAGGAAATTGTAGAAAAGCACTTCCAGGCCGACTTTGTGACAAGTAAAAGGAGAAGTATATATCTAGATATCAAAACCATAGTAAATTATGGAACCTGATTATTATAAGGGTCATATTTTATACTATTCGTGGTATGTACATAGTATGTTAGTACTGACGTACTAACGGAATGAAGAAACTAGTCGAAATTAATGCAATAGTCATAATATACCTTAAAGTACTAAATTTAAAGTTTCCCTTTGTTTGGTTTGGTTTTGTTTGGTTTTGGAGCGCTACGGTCTACTTTTTGCAACACGAGGGCTAATGAGACAGGGACCTACTGCTTTAAGCCGATTCCGAACGGCTACGAACATCCATGCCATAGCGGGATTTGAACCCACGAACTCCGGTTCCGAAGGCCAGCACCCTAACCATTCGACCACCGTTCGGCTTCCCTTTATATATACGTACAAATAGTCAAAACAAATTTGGACATCATATTTCTTTTGAAATATAAACAGGGTATTTTTTTCGGTTACAGTACCTTTGCTTCGCACAGAGAAGTATAACGGGAGTTTTAACTGGTTTGCTGGTAACAAAATTATACGATTATCAAAAAGGAGTGGACTCATATACCTCGTGTATAAATCTGAATTTTAAAATTCACTCCACATGTTTATAATTCAATGTTTTTCTCAACTAGGGTATAGATTTATTTTGTTTATTTTATTATTATAGATAAACATTAATAATATTCATAAGTTTTACATTGGATTTGTAACATTATAGTAAGAATGGCTTTGAAATTTATATAGCATTAATATATGATTCACTTTCAGTAAACTTTCGAGATTTAAGTGTTTTTTTAAATTAATCCATATACTACTATGGATAATACAGATGTTAAAATTTTTTTTCAAAATATTATTGAAAAACTGTAAAATTAGAAAAACAATATTATCAATTAATAGTTAAAATATTATACATAACATTCTTTTTAAAACATTTTTCTAATGAAAAAATAATTAGAACAATAAAAATATATTTTATAGATTTATGGTTATCTACATATAAATTTAAATTTAAACAATCAAATAACTATACGAATAGGTTACGTTAGAAGTCAAAGCCTTCAGTGACATTATCAGAGGATGGTGAGGAATTTCACGACAATTGTATATTCAGTCCTGACGTTTGAACTACAGTAATTAAATACTAAACATCAGTGGTTTGAGATGTATAATCAGAATAATATGTGATTATTCATCTAAAGCGCTAAGAGATGGTGATTTCCCTTAACAGCATTACACGCAAACTCACAAAACTCTAACACTGCTACAGTCACGCAAACACATGTTATTATACGAGTATGTCTAATTTTTCGGCATATAAAGCTACAGAACCGAAAACAGATGTAAAGTAAATGATGAGATACGCGATAAAAAGACAAAATGAATAAATGTAGTAATTTAAAGTTAACAATTTATGTAAGTTTGAATAATGTTTTGATTGTTTCATATGTTTGTAAATATGCATTGTAGATTAATTTTATCATGCAAACAAACATTTCAACTTGAAATTGATTGCAATCAAAATTTAATTATCACTACTGCAACTCTACGAATAAACTATGCAAATTGATATAGGAATAAAAGTATACACATTTTCCTTCCATTAAATTACCAAAAAAAAATTATCACTAGAAAAAAATATTTTATTATCATTTATATATGTCTCTTTTTATTCCTACTATCAATTCACACTCTCCCTATGTGTTTATGTGTATTTTGTTCAAATTTTCAATCGTTAAAAATACTTTTTATTCATCACCTTAAATTCAAATACATTTTTTTAAACTTGTAGTGGATGGCACTTGATGTTAATACAGTTTTTGTCATCATAGGATTTTGGATGTTAATACAATTAGAAAACTCTCGCCAAGGACTTGGAACGAATCTTCTGATTTCACCAATGCGTCTCCATTATGTTTACAGTAAACCTAAAGAACCTTCCATACTATGGTCCACTGCAAGCCATTACCACCATCTGGAAAAGGTATGGCTTATCGAGGTCGATGGTTGGGGACAATAAAACGGCCTTGGTGGAGGATGGCTTCGGAAGCGGTTTTTCTCCAAAGATCAAAGGCAGCCAGAAGCGAAACTAAAGTACGCAGTAGATCCTATGGACTAATCCATGCGCTCGGCTCATTTAGTGTCCCAGTGTGGGGATGAAACCCATAAACCATCGCTCATGTTCATCACCAGGAAGAGATGAACATTTATCCATAGTGTGAAGGCTACTTAAAAATCGGGATTTGAAATGATTACACGAAATTACAAGAGATTATTACAGCATGTGCCAATAAATACAGACTTTTTTTTGTTGAAGATTAAAAATTTTTCACACGTATTTAATTTCTTCCTAAGTAAATATTTAATATACTTGCAGGTATAGAAAAGAAAATTGTTGACTGAAGAGGAAGAAAATCAAACGTTGAAGCAGAAGTAGAATAAATAATTTCATTTTAATAAAGAACGCATCTTTTAACACACACCCACACACACACACACCCACATATATATATATATATATATATATATTATATATATATATATATATATATATATATATATATATATATATATATATATATATATATATATATATATATATATATATATGTATATATATATATATATATATGTATATATATATATATATATATGTATATATATATATATATATATATATGTATATATATATATATATATATATATATATATATATATATATATATATATATATATATATATATATATATATATATATATATATATATATATATATATATTATATATATATATGTATATATATATATATGTATATATATATATATGTATATATATATATATGTATATATATATATATATATATATATATATATATATATATATATATATATATATATATATATATATATATATATATATATATATATATATATATATATATATATATATATATATATATTTATATATATATATATATATATATATATATATATATATATATATAGTATATATATATGTATATATATATATATATATATGTATATATATATATATATATATATATATATATATATATATATATATATATATATATATATATATATATGTATATATATATATATATATATATATATATATATATATATATATATATATATATATATATATATATATATATATATATATATATATATATATATATATATATATATATATATATATATATATATATACATATATATATATATATATATATATATATATATATATATATATATATATATATATATATATATATATATATATATATATATATATATATATATATATATATATATATATATATATATATATATATATATATATATATATATATATATGTTTATGTATAAAGTCGAACAAGCAAAAACGGTCTTATCCTAGTGATTCTTGTGCTAGTGATTCTTATTCCTTTTTATAGGTTGGACAACCATTGAGAATACATTGCATACATTTTCAGCCGAAACTAAATGAGTGATTTCATATTTTCCAAGTAAAATGGAAAATTGCAAGAAAATTCGCTTTCTATTCTCCTCTTAATATTAAGATTCTGTAATATGTATACACATAATTATATTAGTTGTAATTATTTAACAAAAAGTAACTAAACCAAAATTCTTAAGTGATTCTTAAGATTATCAGATTAGTTAGGATTTTTAGGTTAACTGTAAACTCAATGTCGAAGCATTTGCGAAATTAGAAGTCTTGAGCCAAGAGCTTCTGATAAAACTAAAATTAATAAATTAAATTTAAATAATGAAATAATGTTTGAAAAACTGTATTAACATTAAGTGCCATCCACAACAATTTTCAAAAATGTATTTAAGCTTTCGTGGATGAATAAAATTTTTTTATTAACGTTTCAACATTTGAACACTTATATTCAACCTATTTCAAAAATTCCTCTCTGTTTGGTTAAAAAAATACAAAAGTAAAGTAAATTTCAATACATTAAAGCACCATTTTACATCTGTATTTAAAATAACAAGATTTCAAAACAGTTTTGTCAAAAAAATTATTCGAACTTGTGTATAAACTTACTACAAGGTGAAACATAAATTGTAAAGCTCACTTGGCGACAGTTTGGAGAACAAATTAGATGAACAAAAACATAGCTAAAACAATAAACTGCAATTCCATCCGTATACTGCTTCATAAATTCTCTCGCCAAATTAATTGCACCATGTCTAGTGCTTGGCGAAATTAATATGGCTGAAAAAAAATCGTACACGCTTCTACATTAATGCCTCGTATAGAAATTGATCTCAAGAAAATAACAATTGTTGAATAATCAAAAATTAAGACTATTGTAAATTTAAATAGTTTGTACTGCATTATTTAGTATTGAAATAATTCTTTTTTGATAAAAAAAAACAAGAAAATTCAAAGAAAGACAATTTTTCTGTGATTGTGACAAAAAAGGGAGAAAAATGTTACCCTAAACAAAAACATAACAAATTAATCAATAAACTTAAAGGAAAAGATACCTACAAACAATCGCAAATTAGAGATAAAAATGTAGAAATGATCCAAAAGGATGAATAATAAATCTGTACCTGATATTTTTTTAAATATATTTGCCTAGCACTTAATAAAATATTAATAGAATGAGTAAAAATGAAATGCCTCAAGTAAGAGTAACACATAAATAAGACAAGTAGAAACAAATAAATTAAGTTATAGATATAAAATTCAAATATTTCATGCATATATATATATATATATATATATTATATATATATATATATATATATATATATATACTAATTAGACTTGGAAATACCTGGCTGTGGAACAATCAAATGGTATTTTAAGAACCAAAAATGTTGTGCAGGGATAAAAAAAATAGAAAATGAAAATTTATAATCTAAAGAGAAAGTTGCTATTTGTAAAATAAAGAAAATGTATTTATAATAAGCTACACAGTTAGATTAAGAAACTTTTTTTTATTTTGCTTTTAAATAAAGGACAATTTAAATCGATGCCAAAATCAACTTTAGATGATAAAAGTAGAGATAAAAGTAATGTATAAAATTTATTTGCTAAACTATTTATTTATTTACTATACAATTTAAATTTTACAATTATGGTATAAATAGAGAGTTCCAACAATTTTTTGCCCTGAATATGGCATATTTAGACCCAAATTAATCAGAAATTTAGTAGATTTTTAATAATTATCTCCGTTAATGTCGGTCCTATAAGGGTGGAAATTGATAAAAAAACATAAAATCAACAACTTTTCAAAATATATGGATACCTGTCCACAAAGACTCATATAAATAAAAGATATCTGGTAAAATTCAGGTTTGAAACAATTTTATGGCTTCATAAATACACCTTAACAGTGTCTCTCCTTGATGTAACCAGGATAAAATTTCTTCCCGATCTCTCTCCAAATCATAACCAGGTTTTATCCTAGTAACATCAAGAGAAAACACCGTTACGGTGGTCCTGGAGTTCTTGTCTGGGGAGGTATTATACTGAACGAGTGAACTAAGCTCCACTTTTTCGACTGCGGTTCTGTAACCGGGTGTCGCTATTGTGAGGAGGTACTCCTTCCCCATGTGAGTATGTTTAGAGGTGCCATTGGCCCAGACCTCACTTTTATAGATGACAATGGACATCGGATGACAAACCCCATCGGACTCTTGCTGTTGAGGAGGTACTGGAAAATGAAGAAATCCCTCGAATGGATTGGTCAGCTTACTCTCCTGATTTAAATTCCATGGAACATGTTTGGGATGCTTTAGAGAGAAATGTTGCAGCACGCTTACATCGTCCATAGAACACCCAACAACTCAAACAGACGCTGATTGAGAAATGCGCACTTCTATCGCAATAAATGTTGGACCAGTACGGTGCAAAGCAACCATTACAGTTAGGGGAGGGCATATCCCATATTAAGGAACATCTGTTTGTTGTTCTTCCTCTTGGATAGACAATTATGAGTCACGATACTATGCTTTCAAAAAATCTTGTTTTTATTTGATTCCATACAGTATGTATTGTATTCTTTTTTTTTAGTGCGGACGCTTTCGTCATCCTTTACGTGCACAGTACTCTCCTTCATTTCTGAACTTCATGTCTCTCAGGTGATTTCTCGTGGAGTATGCAAAACACCTACCTGTTGCTTAAGTTTTGCACACCAGTGTAGCTAATTATTGCGATTGTTCCTCCCTAAATCTCATTTAGGCTAAAAGAATTACCATTTGGGGTAGATTTTAATTAATATCTTCCTTAATTAGGGTCCTATGACAATGAGATTTCCTGCAAATTTTGAATATGTGGGTATTCATCTTAACAGCTAACTCCCGAATAAAAGATCTGTGTAAAAATTCACCAGAGAGTTAGTTAGTTTATGAAGTCTTAAACAGGCAATTATTGCGGTCGTTTGTTCATCAAAACACAAATTTCAGCTAAAAGTATTTTGTGTTTTTTTTAATAAATATCTTGGCTATAATTGGTAATATATCAATGTACATAAATAACGGTAGTTTTGTATATACGGGAATTACGTTGTGCATAAGCATATTTGAGAATGTGGTATAGGAAATCAGATTTCGAAGATAAAAATGATTGTATGTTTCTTGAATTCAGCAATTATGAAATATTACTAAATGATTATGACATCTAATGAAGAATAAATATTCTTTATACAATGATATGAAATGTTACCTGAATATTAAAATAAGTAAAGCTCAAGTATATTAAGAGATTTAATGTCCCTTCAGCTATTATGAACGAAATAAATCTTAAAATATGATACATAACTAGCTTACCATGAAATTATTCTGCAAAATGCTTGGGATGAGAAGATTATTTTCATTTCACTTTAGATGTAAAACTTTAAAAGTGACATATCGCTGTGTTCTTCCTTTGATGGTATCAGTATAAGTATAGAATGGTATTTGTGTATATACGGGTACTACTTTGTGAATCAGTTTATTTGAAAATACATAATTAGGAAAAAATATTTCGGATAAAAAAATGATTGTAGGTTTCTTGATTTCAGCAATTAAGAGACATTACTAAATGATTACGGTATCTAAGGATTCTTTATTCAACAGGATGAAATGCTATCTGTATGTTAAAATCAGTAAAATTCATTAGTATTAAGATATTTAATGTCATTTCAGCTATTGCGAACGAAATAAATCTTAAAATAAGATGTATAATGGACCTATCATGAAATTATTTTGAAAAATTATGACTCTTTGTACAACAAAACCACTCGCGATTTTAGGAACAGGTAATCGAGAGTATAGAGATATATGTACGAAACATCTCTTGAGCTATCATAAATAAAATAAATCTTAAAATAACAACTATTCTTTCATCCGAAATGGATATATGGCAAAAGAAAGAAAGAAAAATCAAAATTTTGGAGTATGTTTCCGTCACAAATTTCTGACACATTGAGAGGTCCCGGAATCTGGTCAATTTTCCAGACAAACTGCGAATGTACTGT
Source organism: Pardosa pseudoannulata (assembly GCA_032207245.1). Classification (NCBI taxonomy): domain Eukaryota; kingdom Metazoa; phylum Arthropoda; class Arachnida; order Araneae; family Lycosidae; genus Pardosa; species Pardosa pseudoannulata. Next base: position 78,590,617 of record CM063504.1, read on the forward strand.
GGAAATGATAAATGTCCTGAAAGCAAGGAATGGATATGGATGAGAGAGGCTTTGGCTGTTATGGTTGAACGTAGAGTCGAGAGAGACAGTTCAATTCCGTTTTGTGTGATAGATAGGCTGCGGATGAGAAGATTGTTTTCCTTTCGCTGTAGGTTTAAAAGAGTAAAAATGGCAGATCCGCGGTGTTCTTCATTTCATGGTAATATATCAGTGTACATATATACATAATGGTAGTTATGTGTATACGTGCATATGCCTCATGCATTAGATTATTTGAGAAAAAGGTAAAGGAACTATAGATTTTGGAGAAGAATGTTTTCAGTTTTTATGAAGTCAGCATATCTAGTAAGATAAATAAAAGTATAATTGTAACTGAGGATCATTTTTTTAATTAGAGATCAAAGATATCACAGAAACCCATAAAAACTTTAAAAATAAAAATTAGGAATTTGTATAAAATAATGGAAAAAATAATAAAATAAATAAATAAATAAATAAAATAAATAAATAAAATAAAATAATAAATAAAATAAAGTAAAAAATAAATAATATATAAATATAAATAAAATAAAAATAAATAAATAAAATAAAGTAAAAATAAAAATAAAAAATAAAATAAAATAAAAAATAAATAAAATAAAAATAAATAAATAAAATAAAATAAAGTAAAAATAAAAAAAAAATAAAATAAAATAAAAAAAAAATAAAATATAAAAAATAAAAAAAGTGGAAAAAATAATATATATATATAAATATTAAACCTTCTAGAAATTATTAAGTATCAAACTTTTAAATAATGGGAGAAAATGAGTAAATATCGCATAAATAAATTTGCAGAAAAATTTTTGGAATTGATTAATTTATGTAAAGTATTTTAGCATTAAAATTTCTAATAAAAGGGCACATCTTGCATAATGCAACTCTTTAATATACATGTACCAAGGTAGCAAAACATTATGACGCATTTGAAATTTATATATACTTTAGACTTCCCGAAAGACGTTGTCCTGTTTTAATGCTGTAAATCCAAAAATTGTAAAATGTTTTAAATAAATTATAAATGAGACCATTTTGAAATAAAAAAGTAAGGGAAAATATTTGAAAAATACATGACGCCGCCATGAATACAGTAATCATAAACGTAATTTGTTTAAAGTAAAATTACCATATCGCCTGTATGGGGATTCGGTACTGGGACTTCACGTACAGTAGCACATTGCACTAACTACTGCGCAAAACATATGTTGGCAATGAAGCGGCATTATAATAATCTAAATAAGAATGCAATACTGAATTTTTAATAATAAAACATTTTCTATCCGATCAAATTGTGAATCTAAACCATTCTCGAATTAACTTGATTACATGCACAAAGTTTCATCAAAATCAATCCAGAAGTTCAGGAGGAGTTGTACTACCAATATACGGAGGAAACAATTTTATATATAAAGATATATGGTTCTTTCTCTAACGTTGATTACATAAAGAACATAACCATATAAATAAAATAACATTGACCATATAAACGCATTCCATAGCGCAGTATAGAGGACTATTTAGGTCCACATTTAAAAGACCGTTCAAATAGAAAAACAGAAAAATAAAACATTATTCTGTATTATAAACAACTAAAAAAATTTTCTTTTATATGAATGTTTTTATTTGATTTATTTTGAAAACACAAAAATAAACTATAAAAACATTTTTATTTTAAATTCATTTGTACGTTTTTCTGAATATTTTTGGATTCTAAGTGCAGAATATGGTAGATCATACGTCAGCTAATAAAACATTTTTATTTATAAAAATTGTAGACCTGCATTTTATACAAAATCTGCATTGAGGTAAAATTCTCGGTAAAAATTACCAGCGATTTCACAAGAAAAACATAAAAAAACGCTTTCGGTGAAATATTCAAAATAAATGAAATGATTGGAAAAAATGAATAGATGATATTATAAAACTCCAATGAGAATCAAACTCAATTTTTATTGTAACATAAATTGCAATATATAGTAGTTTGATTAAAGTATAAAAACATATCATCCCCTCTAAATATTTCCAGGTATTACGAAACATTTTTATTATTAATAACGCAATAATTGAAGTTTTATTTATGCTAAAGTATTAAGAATTTATCCAGTTTAAAGTTTTTGCAGAACTAGGAGTAATATTACATAATGATTTACGTAAACTATTTTGAGATTAATGGATAATATTTTATGTAACACAATTTATTTAGAAAATTATATTTAGAGCTAAAATAACTTCAAGAAAACTATACATACACATATGCAGGGTATATATATATATATATATATATATATATATATATATATATATATATATATATATATATATATATATATATATATATATATATATATATATATATATATATATATATATATATATATATATATATATATATATATATATATATATATATATATATATACATATATATATATATATATATATATATATATATATATATATATATATATATATATATATATATATATATATATATATATATATATATATATATATATATATATATATATATATATATATATATATATATATATATATATATATATATATATATATATATATATATATATATATATATATATATATATATATATATATATATATATACATATATATATATACATATATATATATATATATATATATATATATATATATATATATATATATATATATATATATATATATATATATATATATATATATATATATATATATATATATATATATATATATATATATATATATATATATATATATATATATATATATATATATATATATATACAAATTATTACACATAAAATACATATCTAAGCTTCTTTTCTTCCATTCATTAAGGAGTTTTCGCTCCTTAAAAGCATTTAAACCATTCTCCAAAAGCTTACTCTGAAATAAAAGCTAATTTTCTATCCTCGCCACATTTTCCAGTTGCCCCAATCTCATGGTTCATTTTTCCACAGATTTCAGTTCTTTTCTGAAGTTTAATATCGCTGATAAATCTGCATTCTCTTGGGAAAATATCCGCTGCATTTCTCGCTGTTGGGCGAACTTTGTAATTAAAAAGTATATATATATATATATATATATATATATATATATATATATATATATATATATATTCAGAGAGAGAAAGAGAGGGTGGTATTCATATTATCGAGGTTTCCCCAAGTTAGTGTATTCTGTGACATAACTGTATATAGATTACATACAACATACAGTATGTTTTGTTCATTTACAATAAACTTGCACCAATAGAATTACTTACAAGAAATCAAATATATAAAGAGGAAAGTAAAAGTGTCTGGTGGGGTGAAATGCGTAGAAAAAGATTGATTTCTCATTTAGTACTTTTTTCTCTCAAAAAAACTATAACAAACAATTTTTTGCATGTATTTATTCAATGTGTACATTACATTTATTGTTAAAATACTTTAATGCATTTTCTTAAATTGCAAATTTATAACTTTTTACTTCTTTTTATATACCTATATTACCCTATAATTGGGATAAAATGAGTAGTAGGTGAGGTAAAATGGGGACTGATTAAAAATGTTATTCATTACGCAAAATTTCATTAAAACTTTATTTTTTGGCTACAAAGACCTTTATAGGTTTTATAATTACAATTTCTTTTGAAAACTGTAATGTTAACGGTAATTATGTTCAGCTGTTTTCTGATACATAAGAAACACTCATCACTTTTTTGGCCTAACTTTGTACCCTCTTTCTTTTTCGTTTGAAATTTTCTGTGTCTTTTTTTCCCTTACAGCTGCAGCGTTGAAAAGTTTTGTAAGAATGGTCTCTTTTAAATCCTTATTTGGGGAAGAAATGACAAATTTTGAAGTGGATGAACTAGAAGTTTGCGGAGAAAGATTTCATAGTAGCTGTTGTTGAAATTTGTGTAGCATTCTTTATTGTTATTTCTGCATTTTTTCAAGTAAACACTATTTTTGTGTTTAGCAGTATTTTTCCTTCACAGTGTCAAATATCTCTTTCATCATGTTAGGGAATATCGCTTTGGACACTTTTTTAAGCCAGCTCTCCGTGTACCACATATTCAAGTTTTTTCAAATACTTCGACATCCAAATGTTGTACGGTTCACTTGAGTTTGATGGGAGGTAGTGAATATTGATTCTTTTGTCCATCGGTTGTTTTACTGTCTAATATGTCAAGTGATTATCAAATACTAAAAGAATGGGTTTTCAAAAGTAATCCACTTGTTTGAGAAAATGTCCAACCCAAGATTCAAATATTGCATCCTTTCATCCATCCCCCCTGACTCTGTGCAAACATATAATGCACCAGTTGGTTCAACCTTGGTCCAAGTTTCATATAAATTTGTACTTTTGAACACAGTGAAAGGTGGAAGAAAATTTCCAGTTTCAGATATACAAAACAGCCAGAAACACATATTTTATACATATTGTACACACCATGTATTTTTAGGCTCACAAGCTCAATTTTGCTATTACTGTTTTAATTTACTCTTTACCACAGCAAATACATTTTACAAAATGCTATTTAATATTATTTGTACTAAAAGGGAAGACCTGGGTTAAATTATTACACCTGAAAGCTTACAACTTTATAATAACTTGTTAAGCCGAAGCAATATCCATCCCCCCCCCTCATCATACAAAAATAATAATTAAACAAAATATTTAAAATATTTCTTGCCTGTGTTTGAAAAACTGTTGGTCTGAACCCTTACAATTGGTTATTAAAAAAAGAAAAAATATGTAGTTAAAAGAAAAAAATTACTTTTTTCAAAGTTTTTATGACCTTATTAAATAAGAATATATTCCTGACTTTCAAACACGGCAACAAATGACACATGCAAAATATTATCTTCTTAAAGAAAATAAATTTTAAAAACAAATCTCTAAAAATATATTATAAAGCTAAAATCTAATTGTGAAAAGTTATGATGTGTCTTTTAAGTAAATTATAAAATATACCCATTTTACCCCATCAGACCCTACATACTAATGTCACTGATAATTTAAACATTTGTTCCTGACATATAAGGAACACAGAAGGGACACTAGTTTAGAACTGTTGCATAATAATGTCCACAAAAAATATAGCTAAATTTACAAGATTTGAAAAATGTTCAGATGGTGCGGCTCTAAGCCTGCATTCCTGCAGACAACATCATTTCAATAGTGGGGATATCCCGCAGAGCCTAGAGGAGATGTGGAGAGGGAGAGGGAAGGGAGAGGGAGAGGAAAGCGGAGGAGAGGAGAGGACAGAGGTGACAGAGCAAGAGCTCCCAAACCTAACGGAGTCTGAATGAACATACAGTGACCATTAAATGTATGTTTGAAATGATAGAAAGAAATATACCGATGATAATTATGTAGAGGCAGAGAGGAAAGAAATTTAGCAGTCCGATAAAAAATCTATAATTTCATATCGAAAGATGAGAGTGAATATAATATACAAAAGAAAATTCCCTAATTTTTTCGTATATAAAATTTTTACAATAGTGTGTCAAAATTACTCTATTACTAAATTACCCAATTACTACTATTTGACTTAATACTGAAATTAATCTACTACTTCTCGATTGTTTAGAAATGTAGAAGTTTCATTCATCAATGTAATGGTGAATCCCAAAAATAAAAAAAAATAAATAAAAAAGAATAAGTAAACAAACTTGTGACTAACATTTGTTTGAAAGATAGCAAGTTTTTGTTCATGTATGATGCTGTAATGAAGTAATAAAAGCTAATTTAGTGTAATATTTCAAATTTAGTAAATTAGCGTCTCTGACTAACACGAAATGAAATTGAAATGGTTAGAATTCACGTATGCGGTAGTGAAGAATATAATTTTAAATGACTTGCATTTACGTAAGAGAATGTATTGATTTTAATATATGTTGTATTATCTAGAAGCATTGTTCTTTTTGTACAATTTTTCACAATTTGTAAGTACCTTTCCAGATAAAAACATTCATTCTAGTTTCTATTACAACTCCATTAATATTACTTAATATAATCATGCATGACAAAGTAAATAATTATGCATAAATGAGTGATCATTTACCAAAAAGATCTTTTCTCATCACTTTTATGCAAGAAAGAATGTTAATATTTCAGTTGAATATTTTAACTAATTATAGATAAATATTTTGGTTGTTGTTCTCTGCTGTTTAAATCCTAGGCTTCATTTGTAATATAAGGAAAGTATCAGTGAAAATTGCTCAAAATCTTCTAAATATTTTGTAGAGAATAATTGTTTTTGAAAGAGAAACACTGAATATGTAAAATATTGCATTTGACTTTGACTTGTGTAAAACAATTGCTCACTCAGAATTATTATAAAACTTACTTGACATAAGCTGGGGAGCCAGATACATTGAAATTGTTTTAATGAATGCTGATTTCAAAGATGGAAATGGTAAATAAAAGCATTAAATTGCCAACTAAACGTGTATTTGAAAGAATTATTTTCTGGAATTCTGTGATCTGGAAGATCACACACTGAAGTGATTCGAATTCTGAATGTATCTGGGCGTATGATCTGGCAGAGGTTACAAACTATCGGTTGCACCAACAAGGATCATTTACATTAAAACAAAAGTTTAAGATGTTTTGGGTGTCCCCGGGAGTATAATCCATAGCAGCTCATAATATACCATAATATACAATGCAGTATTAATACAGTAAAATATTACAAACACATTACATACGAATACAAAACAGACAAAATAACAGTTAGATATACATTAATTAAAAGACTCTCCATTAGATAAAAACATGAAAAAAATACAGTACAAAGAAGTTACATGTGGTTTCAGGTTTCAAACTATCACAGATTTTACTCGTAGATCAGTACAAAGTTGACCAATAACAATAACAGTTCGGTAACACCGATATAAAGCAATAACTGGGTGACACTAGAGGCTCATTTGACACAAAGAAGTAGATTCAATGCTCACAAACGCTGCAGTAATTTGAATTTAGATGCAAGCTTTTTTCAGGAGTCTCAATATTTGTGGTTTGCATGCCAGTAGTTTGTAATCTATTCACACATGCGAGGTTATTTAAACTGGAATTTGGAAAATCAGAATTAAGTTTGGAACAGTAGGTGAATGCGATTTTCTGACGAGTCTGGCTTACGCCTCCACACAAATTCTCGTTGGAGATGAAGTGAATGTAGAAGTACAGTAAGGAAACATCTTTGAAACACATAACTATTCAAGGGGAATCATAATGTGGTCAAGTATTTAATTAGATGGCAGCACTCACCTTCCGCAGATTCGAGCAGATGTCTATTACTTATAGAGATTAAGCACTTGGTCCTTTACCTTCGAGTTGCTGTTGGTACAGGATTCATTTTTACTGACGATATTGGAAACTTACCACCATGACTCCTTAAAAATAAGGACACCCAGCGCATGTAGTTGATCACTGATTCTCCTATTCAAAATCTTAAAGCTCTGAGACATCTTTCAGAACTTCCACACTAACTCAGAACTGAAACAAGCTCTGCATAACGAATGGAAATTAAGAGATCACCATCTCATTCACAGTTCCATAGCAAAAATATAAAATCATTTTGCTACATGAGTGAACTCACATAAGTTGAGCCAGATGTGACCACAAATCTCATTCTGCTGTACCCTGTTTTAACTTTCACTTATTTAACTAAAAAGAAAACAATTCTTAGACGCATTTCTCTATCATTATTTTTGTTTGGATATAAAAGGTTAATAACATCCTTCTTTTGCAATATTTTCTATTGTTATTACCGTATATATCTCTCACTCAATGTTTATCACTATTCTGATTTGGTTGGTTGGTTAATAGGAGTTTATCGGAGCTAAATCCTTTTGGGACAAACTGCGCCAAACAAGATGTGGAAACAAAACTAAAGATAAATTTGACATATAAAAATTTTGAGGGGAAAATAAATAAATAAAACTTTCAACACAAAAACACGTATAAAATTCAGCTACATACAAAGAAACAAGAATTGAAAATTAAGTAAAGAATTGAGAAATTAAAGAATTAAAGATTTAAGAATTAACTGAAGAAAAACAAAGTGAAAATTGAAAGATTAAAAATTAATTATTTGAAAATATAACAAACAGAAATTAAAATTTCAAATTAAAAGCCAATTCAATGAATAAAGGGGAACAAGTTTGGATGTGGAGTTTCCCCGATGATTAAATTAAGATTCGGCGATGGATTACCAAAAAATTTATATACAAAGATCTAAAACAAATACAAGAGGTTAAAATATGTGCAACTGGTCAAAGTCTATTCTGACTTGAATTTTCTAAAATATTAACATAAATATAAATTGTTTTTTGATTTTGAGAACCAGTGCAAAATTTCAAACAATGGTTTATTTAATAAAATTTAAAAAATTATTCTTCCCCCTAATAAGTAATTACTTATCAATCCAAAACAAAATGATAAGAACTAAATAGAAGTTTGAAATTTAAGCTTAAATATAAGATCAAACGGGATACAGCTTCTTTTTCTCAAAATATATTTACATATATTTAATACCCTAAAACTCCTAATGCAAAAATACCAGAAATATAAACTTGAAAAATAAACATAATTATAATATTATGAAATTTTGACAGAAACTATTAGTAACGATCGTATTTACTAACAAATTTATTTTTTTTATTATATAAACTATGATTAAATGCAGAGTAGGGTAAATTGCATGAATAATAGTTATCTATAATATATTGCATGATTAATAAATAGCATGGATGCATATAAATGTGCATTAAAAATCTGTCAATAGTTTTTCAAGTTCTATATAAAAACATCTAAGTAAGAAATATTTATTAGTCTGCAGATTTATCTTAATAAAAGAAAAAATATTTTATTTAGAAAAGTATGATTAAATTTCTTTCTAGAACATGACACCCAGACTGTTCAATCTATTGGTATAAACATAATTTTGAAAAATAAAATTAACCGTTTTAGACTATTTTTTGTAAAACAGAAAAATGTTTGCTTAGAAACTTCTTTGCATAACATCCAAGTTGATGAGAATGCATATATTATCCACTTAATATATATTTATTATTATTCAGTCTTAGAAAAAGTAATTTATCCGGTATAAGGTATTTTTTGAACGTATATTTATCACATGTTAACTTAAATCTCAATATTAATTTCCTACAAAATAAAAATGCAGTATCAGAAACTGCATGCATATGAATAAATATTATTTTTTTATGATATCAATGTGTTTCTTACAAAAATTAGTGAATTTGTAAAATTTAAAAAAATAATAATAATATGTATAAAAAATCCGAGATGAAAAAAAAAAAAAGATAAATATCGATGAAATATTTCTCAGATAATTAAATTTTTACATATTTCGCTCATTATTCTTTTTAAGTGACTTTTTTCTAATAAATGGTTATTTTTCTATTTTTTTTCTCTCTAAACTGAAATTCGATGTATTGGAGTAGGTTATAATTTATACTTTATTAAAGAATTAAGATTAGATTTTTTTTTCTATAAAACATGTTCCGTAATATAAAGACCATTCTTTTGAAGGCTGTTTTAATTTTATACGACTTTGATCGCTTTTAAAGATAATTTTTGTATACCTTTTAAATCTTTGCTAATTAGTTTCTTTATTTACTTCCTTATTCCCATTAAGTTATTTTTTGCTCTCTAGTTATTAAAAAATTAAGTACGATAAAATTTTGAGCATCTAAAAATAAAATTATTTCTCAGTTTTTCATTTATTGAAAAAAATTCATTAAAGTTGTTTTTAAAATACTCATTATAAGTGTTTAATGATAATTAATTAAATCATTTTTATGAACTACGTACAAGATCGTTATATATAGAACGAACAATTTTGAAATAACTTATGCTACATATGTTTTCTTAACAATGAAATTATACTTAAGGGGTTATATGACACTTAACCGCTTGCCTGATTATCCTGAGTTATCTTGGGTTCGTATGCATTGTAGTTAATTATTATGACGAGAAAACTCGAGCGAAGCAGAATTTGTCAGTACTAGTTGTTTTATCAATGTTTTTACACTGACTGGAGGAAATTAAAGGAAATATTCATCTTTCAGTGGGAATTTGCCAAGCTTTGTTGGTTTAGCGGTTCTTTTGGCGGAATTGGTCAATTGTTTTAAACTTATTGAAAAACTAATTTCGGAAAAACATGGCGACGAGACATCTGCCACGACAGGATGACCCAGCCCTTTACCCTGAGATTTACCTCAAGGTATTTTCCTGATCTTGTTCCTTCAACTGAAAATAAAAATCAAATCCAACGAGACAGTGTAAACTATGCTCCCGTAAAAGAGATTCCAGAGGTAAGCCAATAAGAAAAGTGATCAGATATCAGTGTACAAAATGTCAGGTATCACTTTGTGTTGTCCTTTTTTTTCAAAAACTATCTTACAAAGACTAATATTTATCTTTTTTTCCTTTTGCCTGAAATAACTCGGGATAATAAACTAATATTAAAACTAAACGTTTTTACCCCTGTAAAAAATTAAAAATTAAACTTAAAACCTAGATATTTTGTTTTGTATTATTTCCTTATATTTAATAAAAAATTTAAAAAATGTGATGAATTTTTGCAATTTAAAAAAAATTGTAAGGGAAGAGGTTAAAAGTCGAAAAAATATAAAATAATTATCCGACTTCTAATTAAAGTCCCACTCTTCATAGCTTGAAAACTATGAGTTTTACAAACATAAGTTTTTTAACATACTAAAAACAAGTTATTTTCTTTATATAAATATCTCATTCCTTTTTGAAACATAAAAAAATGTTTTATTTGCAAATTTTTAAGTATGATTCACTTTGTCGTTAACGAAAATTATATCAAGGCTAACGCGCAAGGTAACTAAAATATGTTTAAGTTATAGAAAAATTTATTTTATTAAAAAATACTACACTATATAAAAATAACTTTCAATCTAATATATATATATATATTAATATATATATATATATATATATATATATATATATATATATATATATATATATATTTATATATATCGCTCTATATATATGTAATATATCAAAATTATTTCACTTTAATATTTCCTTAAAAAACCTCCTCTATCCCATTCTAATTCCTTAAAATCTTTCTCCCAACCTCCTAAAGTCTTAATCAAAGGAGTGTTCTCATCTTAAAATTCTTTTAATACATTTCCCAAAGCTTCTGTCCAATAGATGCAAATTTTTCGTCCAATCAATACTTTTCGGCTGTCGGCGGCAAATGAGTTGGCTTTTCTCCTGATCTTAACACTGAAATTCGCTGACTAAGTTTCTTATCCCTTCGGACAATTCTATCTGTCTTCAATCTTGGGTACACCTCTGTTTTGTATTTTTGTATCTTTTATTTTGTCTGTCATTGACTAGTAAAGACGTCCTTTTTTAGCAGAACTTAAATAAAGTTTCAATAAGACTTGGACTCGTGCGCCGTTTTCTTCAACGTGACTAGAAAACCAGACTACATCTTAATTTATTACTGCTAGCTGATTATGCTTTCTTCTTGCCAAGTAGCCCGGGCATGTAAAAATAATAGGAACTATAATGTCAAATGTGTCCAGCAGTTTTCTAATTCCTGGATTACATATAAATATTTTAAAAATTTATGAAAAAATAATTTTTTTCTTAAATTTAAAAATTTTTAAAAAAGATAAAACATATTTTGAGAAATATTCAAAAACTTTTCATTTCAATCAAATGAAAAATATATTGTATACAATCTGTAAAAAAATCATGAAAAAATATTAAACATTTTTTTGAGATAACATGCGTGTTGCATGATATAAAACACAATTTGAGAAAAATCAAATTAAAGATAAATTTGTTTACAGTAAACAGCTCATACGTTTTTATTTCTCTCCGTATTGGACTAACTACTTAACTACTCTCAGTATTGGAATTGTTTTACACTAATTGTTTAAATGTTCAAAACTGAATTCCTTTTCAATCTAATTTTTTGTTGATTTAATAGCCGCATGACCACTTAACTCTAGTGTAATCATAATAATCGTACAATGTATACGAAAAACAATTAAATAATTCAGCTTTCTTAACTAAATTAACAATATAAAATATAGGGATACACAGTTATTTTCTATTTAACAGTGTTGCAAATTTTCAACAAAATATACTGCAAAACTTTTAGTGCTAAAGTACTAAAAACGGGTTATTTTGCTCCTCATTTCTTAAGATTTACTGATCACTTGCCACTGTTAATGGAAGGGTAGTCTTAGATTTCTAAACATCCCCAGAACTCTAATAATTAATAATATATTTCACTTTTATTCCGAAAGGCTTTCTCGGCATATTCCTCTGCTAATATGATTTAACGAGATGCAAACTTTAATTACTAACCAACATTCAGCCTAAGTATATCTTTAAACTTATTTATCAACGTAATCTGGTAAAAGTATATTAAAACATTTACTGTTATTTATATTTTGTTTGCACATACTTTCATGTCATCTGCTTTTAAGACATGGGAAGTGTTGAGTCTCTTGAAAGCAGGATATTAACTTGTCAGAATTTGACACGAACCTTAGTTATTGTTTACAAGATGGCGGAAGAAAAAGAATTTATAAGAAAACCTGCAAGGAGTTTGTTAGGAGACCGTGTCACGCGATAAATCTGGGGATAAGTTAATATGTTAGGAATTTTATGGATCTAGTTTTCCCTCTTGCCCCTCTCTCTGATGCTTCATCTATTACATTTAACTAATTTTTTTTCTTAAAAATATAATTAATAAGATGAAGAAGTTTATGTTTTCTGTGAAAATATTAAATATAAACATCGCAATCAATTTAAATTAAAGCCAAGCTATCACTTTTGTTTACGTCGAAAATTCAGAATATTTTTTTTCTACGCGTTTGTAACTTTTTAATGAGCTATATTTTCCTGTGACATGAAAAATATGATGCTTCACCTGTCTTGTCTTTGAGCGTAAAATACTTTAGTTTATAACTCAACCTTAATTAACAAAGTAACACTTTTTTCCTTTTTCATTGCCATTGGGAACAGAGCAATAAAATTTTTCAGAGCCATATTATTTTTGTCTTTCATCTTCAGCGGGAATCAGGAAACTCACCCATCTGATACCAGGTCATGATTTTTTTGCTTTTGTTAAATTTTGAGTTTTAATTATATTTAAAATTAGGCTCTCCATTGACGTAAAGCAATTGGATCAGTAAATAACTCATGTTTTTTCTAGATATTCTTATGCAGCATCTTTATTCAAGAATAATACCTTTGCATTTAAGCATCATTTAAGGATTTAAATTGTTTAAAGTAGAGAAATAACAGTTAATTTATCAATATGGTCTGCAAATTATGAAAACAATTACCAATGGTTAAATGGAAATACATCACTTTTCATTACTTTAGTAAAGTTTTAGATATTTTCCCCTTCAAAATATTATATTGTGATTTAAATATTTTTTCAAAAGATGTATTACCATGCTATTCTAATCGATAATCATCAAAATCATGATTTATTCTTTCTTTATTGTAGGCTTTTTTTTTACAAAACCCATTTTAGTTTGATAAGAAACATGAGCCAAAGGCTTAACTTGAAACGAAATTATAACAAAGGAATAAACTTCTAGAGTCCTTTAAATAGAAGTTACCACAAACTCACTAAATCAGAAAATGTATTGCCTGTATCCCTATCCTATGTCTGTGATAGAAGCAAGTGATTGAATAATGGTTGATCTGGACGAATTTTAGTTTGATTAAAAACATGAGCAGAGTCTTAACGCTCACTGAAATTATCCCAAAGGAATAAACTTCTAGAGTCCTTTGATTAGAAATTACCACAAACTCACTAAATCAGAAAATATATTGTCTGTATCTCTATTCTATGTCTGTGATAGAAGCAAGTGATTGAATAATGGTTGATCTGGAGGAATTTTAGTTTGATTAAAAACATGAGCAGAGGCTTAACGTTCACTGAAATTATCACAAAGGAATAAACTTATGGAGTCCTTTGAATAGAAGGTACCAGAAACTCACTAAATCAGAAAATATATTGTCTGTATCTCTATTCTATGTCTGTGAGAGAAGCAAGTGATTGAATAATGGTTGATCTGGAGGAATTTTAGTTTGATTAAAAACATGAGCAGAGGCTTAACGTTTACTGAAATTATCACAAAGGAATAAACTTATGGAGTCCTTTGAATAGAAGGTACCACAAACTCACTAAATCAGAAAATATATTGTCTTTATCTCTATTCTATGTCTGTGATAGAAGCAAGTGATTGAATAATGGTTGATCTGGAGGAATTTTAGTTTGATTAAAAACATGAGCAGAGGCTTAACGTTCACTGAAATTATCAGAAAGGAATAAACTTATGGAGTCCTTTGAATAGAAGGTACCATAAACTCACTAAATCAGAAAATGTATTGCATGTACCACTATCCCATATCTGTGATATAAGCAAGTGATTAAATAATGATTGAACTGGCCGAATTACTTCATGGTCCAAGATTTAATATGTTTTATCTGATATCTACTTCCCTTCCTGCTTCATTGTCGACACAATTGCAAGCCTTTATAATATTATACCGTTTAAATAACATTTGACTTCTCAAAGTATCGATAGTTTCGTATATAAATCTCATTTACACATTTTGTTGGCTTTGGGCACAGTACATCTCACCTTAATAATCATAAGAAAAACAAAATGTAAAAGGTCATAATTTTCATTAAGGTATCTTATGCAAGAATAATACCTTTTAATTTAAGCATTATTTGAGGATTAAAATTGTTTAAAGTAGAGAAATAACAATTAATTTATCAATAAGCTGTACAAATTATGAAAGTAATTATCAATAGTTAAATGGAAATACATTACTTTTGATTACTTTAGTAAAGTTTCAGTTATTTTCCATTCAAAATACCTAATTGTGATTTAAATATACTTTTTTCTAAATCTATGTTATATTGCTATTTTAATCGATAACCATCAAAATTGTGATTTATTATCTTTATTTTAGCTATTTTAAAACCCATTCTTGTTTGATTAGAAACATGAGCCAAAGGCTTAAGGTGAAACGAAATTATGACAAAGGAATAAACTTATAGAGTCTCTTGAATAGAAGGTACCATAAATTCACTAAATCAGAAAATGTATTGTCTATATCACTATTCTATGTCTGTGATAGTATCACGTGATTGAATAATGATGGCACTGGCCGAATTGCTTTATGGTCCAAGATTTAATACGTTTTGACTGATATCTACTTCCGTACCTGCTTCATTGTCGACACAATTGTATTTATAGTAATATACAGTTTAAATAACATTTGACTTCTCAACGTTTTGATAGTTTCGTATTTAAATCTCATTTACACATAGCTTATACAGTCCTTTGAATAAACTTGCTAAATAGGAAAATGCATTGTCTGTATCCCTATTTTATGTCTGTAATAGAAGCAAGTGATTGAATAATGACTGAACTGACCAAATTTTAGTTTGATTAGAAACATGAGCCAAAGGCTTAACGTAAAACGAAATTATCCCAAAGGAATAAACTTATATAGTCCTTTGAATAGAAGGTACCATAAACTCACTAAATCAGAAAATGTATTGTATGTACCACTATCTCATGTCTTTGATATAAGCAAGTGATTGAACTGGCCGAATTACTTCATGGTCCAAGATTTAATATGTTTTATCTGATAACTACTTCCCTTCCTGCTTTATTGTCGACACAATTGCAAGCATTTAAAATATTATACCGTTTAAATAACATTTGACTTCTCAAAGTATCGATAGTTTCGTATATAAATCTCATTTACACATTTTTTTAGCTTTGGGCACAGTACATCTCACCTTAATAATCATAAGAAATACAAAATGTAAAATGTCTTAATTTTCATTAAGGTATCTTATGCAAGAATAATACCTTTGCATTTAAGCATCATTTGAGGATTTAAATTGTTTAAAGTAGAGAAATAACAATTAATTTATCAATATGCTCTGCAAATTATGAAAGAAATTAGCAATAGTTAAATGGGAATACATTACTTTTGATTACTTTAGAAAAGTTTCAGGTAATGATATTTTCTCATTCAAAATACTTAATTGTAATTTAAATATTTCTTCTAAATTTATATTACCTTGCTTTTTTAGTCTATAACTATCAAAATCGTGATTTATTCTCTCTATATTTTAGGTATTTAAAAACCCATTTTCGTTTGATTGAAAACATGAGCCAAAAGCTTAACGTTAAACAAAAATTATGACAAAAGAATAAACTTATGGAGTCCTTTGAATAGAAGGTACCATGAAGTCACTAAATTAGAAAATGTATTGTCTGTATCACTATTCTATGTCTATGATAGAAACAAATGATTGAGTAATGATTGAACTGGCCGAATTACTTCATGGTTCAAGATTTAATACTTTTTTTTCTGATAAATACTTCCGTACCTGCTTCATTGTCAACACAATTGTATTTATAGTAATATGCCGTTTAAATAACATTTGACTTCTCAACGTTTTGATAGTTTCGTATTTAAATCTCATTTACACATAGCTTATAGAGTCCTTCGAATAAACTCACTAAATAGGAAAATGCATTGTCTGTATCCCTATTTTATGTCTATGGTAGAAGCAAGTGATTGAATAATGACTGAACTGACCAAATTTTAGTTTAATTAGAAACATGAGTCAAAGGATTAACGTTAAACGAAATTATCCAAAGGAAGAAACTTATATAGTCCTTTGAATAGAAGGTGTCATAAACTCACTAAATCAGAAAATGTATTGTTTCTATCACTATTCTATGTCTGTGATAGAAGCAAGTGATTGAATAATGATTGAACTGGCCTAATTAACTCATGGTCCAAGATTTAATATGTTTTATCTGATATCTACTTCCCTTCCTGCTTCATTGTCGACTAAATTGCAAGCATTTATAGTATTATATCTTTTAAATAATATTTGACTTCTCAAAGTATCGATAGTTACGTATATAAATCTTATTTACACATTTTGTTGGCTTTGAGCACAGTACATCTCACCTTAATAATCAAAAGAAATACAAAATGTAAAAGGTCATTAATTTTCATTAAGGTATCTTATACAAGAATAATACCTTTGCATTTAAGCATCATTTGATTATTTAAATTGTTTAAAGTAGAGAATAACAATTACTTTATCAATATGCTATGCAAATTATGAAAACAATTATCAATAGTTAAATGGAAATACATTACTTTTTATTACTTTAGTAGAGTTTCAAGTAACGATAATTTCTCATTCAAAATACTTAATTGTTTTTTAAATATTTTTTTTCTAAATCTAGGTTACCTTGCTATTTTAGTCGATAACCATCAAAATCGTGATTTATAAACTGTTTATTGTAGGTATATTAAAACCCATTTTTGTTTGATTAGAAACATGTGCCAAAGGCTTAACGTTAAACGAAATTATGACAAAGAAATTAATTTATGGAGTCCTTTGAATAGAGGGTACCATAAACTCACTAATTAGAAAATGTACTGTCTGTACCACTATTCCATGTCAGTGATAGAAGCAAGTGACGGAATAATGATTGAGCTCGTCGAATTACTTCATGGTCCAAGATTTAATATGTTTTATCTGATATCTACTTCCGTACCTGCTTCATTGTCGACACAATTGCAAGTATTATAGTAATATACCGTTTAAAATAACATTTGACTTTTGAACGTTTCGGTAGTTTCGTATTTAAATCTCATTTACACATTTTGTTGGCTTTCGGCAGAGTACATCACACCTTAATAATCATGAGGAATACAAAATATATAAGTCCGTAATTTTAAGGTATCCGTCTACGTCCGGAGAACTTTTTTCTTTAAACGTAGAAACTAGTTCATGTTTTTACATTTTTAGATTTGTTTTTTATATTATCATAGAGAATTGCACTTAAAAAATTTATTCCTGGAGAAGTTTTTATAAAATTTCTAATGAAGAAAATTTAGTAAAAAAAAGTTAAGTTTCTTCAAAATGAATAATTTTTAATAAATTAAATTAGTTCAATAATTTACACATTTCTTATACACTGGACTAGTTAATCATCTAAAATTTT
>CM063504.1:78608868-78618868 GCA_032207245.1 Pardosa pseudoannulata
TTTACACATTTTGTTGGCTTTCGAGAGTACCTCACACCTAAAATCATGAAATACAAAATATATATCCCTATTTTAAGGTATGTCTACGTCCGGAGAACTTTTTTCTTTAACCGTAGAAACTAGTTCATGTTTTTACATTAGATTTATAACATAGAGAATTACACTTAAAAAATTATCTGGGAAGTTTTTATAAATCTAATAATGAAGTAAATTTTAGTAAAAAAAGTTAAGTTTCTTCAAAATGAATAATTTTTAATAAATTAATTAGTTCAATATCACATTTCTTATACACTGGATAGTTAATCATCTAAATTTTTTGCTTAATTTACTTTTGCAAAAAAATGTTGGTCCTTCAAAATCATACACATTGAATTTTTTAACGAATTTTCATTACCTTTATATTAACTATGAGTGTAACATCATTAAACATTATCCAAATTTAAAGCTTTGAGGTCATTTTTACTAATAAAAACTATCAAAGCATTCATAATAATTTTCAACAAAATATTTTGAGAAATCACATTTCAAGTTTCAACATTTTATTAAAATACCTCTGAGAAAAAATTTGAAGTTATGAAACAACTTTAAGTATTAAAAATTAAATTATGTGTTTAAATTCACTCTTTCTTGCTCAAAACTTTCTAATTGCCAAATTGCTTTTATTAAATACCAGAAAAAAGTTTACCTAATCTTCATGAAATTTAAAAAGTCAAAAAAATGCTCTTTAAAAGTTTTTAATTCACAACTTCCGGTTCCGAAGTCGCATACCGATTTGTTTTGACAACTGTTACTGATGTTTAAACAGCTGTACTTTTATTTCAAAGCTGTATCTTAAAAAAAGCTGTAACTTTTTTAAATGCTAGACAAAACAAAAACAGATTTAGAAGTCTAAAAGTTGAAATTTTACAATAAAATAATAAAAATTATGATTTTTTGAAAAAAATGATGTTTTTTTTTAACATAGACGGATAACAATGGTTTATATACATTTCTGTGAAATTAAAAAAAATAAATCTGTAATAAAAATAAATTAAACACAGTATTATTACGACAGTAATATGTAAAAGAACTAATGAAAAAATCTGATGTTTTAAATTTAATTTTAGACTTATATTTACACAAACTTTGATTATTTAAACTTATCTAATGAATTTGACAACGAACACGTTTAATAAAATTAAATTACATTTATAAAATAACAAAAATATTGTTTTTAGTTCAAAGATTTACACAACATCAATTATAATAAGAGAAGAATTGTATTGCCAGTGCATTTATGCAGGACATATAATAATTTGAAATATAGATATTACTACTATTTGGAATGAGCTCACCCTACTAAAGATAGATAAAAATATTGAGATATAGACGTTTTTCTTAAATATCTGTTATCCATCAAAAATCGATGGTGAACGTACAACATTGTTGGAGAGAAAAATTTTGCAAGTAGGTTATAAAATATATTTGAAAATATATTTTAGTTAAGAACAATTATTAATGAATCGAAATAAATACTAGAAACAATAGCATATGATGTCTAAGTTGATATAATTTTTCACTACTAAATGGTATAGTGTTAAAGTCATAAAACATCATTTTAATTAAGAACTGTTTCCAGATATGTTGTAAAAATTTTATTTATTAAATATTTATGCAGCTTGACGTAAAAAAAATGATCCAAGATGTATTTAAACAAACTTGTAAGAACAAATTAAAAAAATCTTTGATCACAAGAATATAATCATAATTTTTAAGTTGAAGTATACATAAATTTTAATTTATGTAAATAAACTATAGAATTATTGTGACTCTAAACACATCAAATATCTTTAATGCACTAGATTAAAGATTTTTTTAAAAATACTCATATAAAAATCTTTCATTTAAATCAAAAATTAAAATGATGCAGTAGTTTTTTTATTTCTTATACTATCGAAAGTGAAAGTATAACGTTTTTAAAATAAATATATCAAATATTTTCTCCCTAAGTATTTGTTTAGGGAACAGTAATATACGCGTCTTATAAATTTTGTACTAGAGTGCAGACTGTATTATAAAGATATGTACCAACTACATTTACAAAAAATTTCACGTAAAATATTCAACATTTTATGAAAAAATGTTTTGAGTTCTGCGAAATACACACATATATATAATTATACAAAAGTAAAGATGAAACTACTAAAAAAATTCAAAAAAAACTCTAATATGTGACTTAATTGTAGTAAAACTGTATATGTAGAAAAAGCAAACGATGGAGAGAAATTATCATGATTTTTATTATTTAAGACGTAATTTTTACATACAAATCTGCATATTAAATCAATGTTTCCCTTACATAATGAAATGTGTTTAAACATTATTTCAATGCCATTCAAAGATATTCATTTTGTCAAAGTAATTTCTATTTATAGGTCATATTAAGTAAACATTTATTCTGCTCTACTTAGGAATCAAGGAAGACTTACAACTTTATGTGTTTATAAAGATTTCTATTTTTTACTATTCATTCCATAATATAAAGCTACTCGAATTTTAATTGGGTTATTAGAAATATTCTTGTATAGTGTGAAAATCAGAATTAAAAGCATTGTAATAAGTAAAAGGAAAAAAATACTTGAATTTTGAGTAATTATTTTTTCGTTTTTTTAGTCGATTAGTTAAGCATGAGTAAAACTCGGAGGTTAAAGTAAATTAATGCAATATCTATGCATTTTACTATTAAGTAATACATTTTCACTGTTATACAGTAATACGTTTACAGAAATTTACCTTTTATTTCTTTTCTTAAATGTCTGTTATTTTTAATGCCAAGTGATTAGAGAAATAAATAAAAAAGTATTCTGTATTTAAAGCACAATAATTCCTTACTAAAATATTTGAAAATAAATTTCTATTATATTCGAGGAAATAAGTAATATTCCTTGTACTACACTAAAAATGAAAAAAAAAATTGAATAACAAAATTATATTATTTCATACCAGATTGAAAATAAATGCCATACAAATTTTATTACGAAAATTTAAGCCTAATACTTAAAATAAAATATTACATTTAACATATAATTTTGTTTTTGTCATAGAATGGTTGGACTATTTTAGATACCATTTATTTATAAAGAAAAGAATGTTAGAAATATAAAAGAAATATATTTCCGAAACAAAAACAGTGATAGCTAGTTCCTTTAGTAAAAAAAATACTAGCAGTGATTATAAACAAAAGAATTTATGCCTTTATCTTGAGGTTAATCGTAATTCAATGATTTCCATATTTTTTTGCGTAAGTAGAAATCTAAAATATGCATTATTTATCACTATTGTTTTTAATCACAGTGCATCTTGTTTATTATTTTATATTATTCCATTCAAATTAAAAATATATTTTTAACTTTAAACTTAGAAGAAATATTAGAAAACTTTATAATTTTTAAAAATTATTATTCTCCATTTCCATTTCTATTTTCTTTATAATTCAGAAAAAGTTTCACTGGTATTTAATCTCAGATTTTTTAATGTATTTTATATCTTATTATATCTTATCTTATTATAAGTATGCCAAGTGATTCGAGAAAGAAATAAAAAAAGTATTTTGTATTTCAAGCACAATGATATTTTTGCTAAAATTTTTCAAAGTAGATTCTGTATTATATTATAGTAAATAAGTAATATTTCTTGTACTATTCTAAAATTAAATAAAATTTGAATATTACTTCATACCATATTGAAAAAAAATTTCATAATAATTTGATTATGAAAATTGAAGGTGAATACTGAAAATAAAATATTACGTTTAACATATACCTGTATTTTGTCATAGAATAGTTTGATTATTTTTGATACCCGTTATTTATAAAAAAAAGAATTTTAGAAATATAAAAGAATTATAATTCCTAAACAAAAATACTGATAGCTAGTTGCTTTAGTAAAATAATACTAGCAGTGATTTTAAACAAAAGAATTTATGCATACATATTGGGATTAATCGTATTTCAATGGTTTCAGAATTTTATTTTGTAATTTAGAAATCGCAGATATGCAGTATTTATCAACATTGTGTTTAACCACAGTGAATCATCTGTTATTAATTTATATTATTCTATACAAAATAAAAATGATTTTTAAAATTTTAAACTAAGAAGAAATATTAGAAAAATTACGATTTTTAAAAAATATTATTCTTCATTTTCATTTTTATTTTCTTTATAATCCAGAAAAAGTTTCACTGGTATTTAATCTGAGATTTTTAAATGTATTTTATTTCTTATTTAAAATATTGCTATCCTTCAAAATAAGAAAGCCTTATTTCTTTGTTGATGAAGGAAAAACTGAAAATAAATCCATATTGTGCTTGAATATTGAAACTCTTATTGTACTTAAAGGTTTAGAGTTACTATTTTTCAGTAAGAAAGAAGATTGGAAATATTTTTACTGGTGTCACAGGAATGTGACAAAAATATTACAGAAATGTATTAAATTTCCTAAAAGTCCCTAGGTTTTATTAACTTTACACGTAATTGTATCTGCATTATTCATCATTCTAGAGATTTAAATGGCATAGAAATTTACAAAAATAAAATTCCAAATCCTTCTTTTCAAGCAAGACAATTTACATATATTTTTCTAGTTTTATCTAAGAACGGGGGAAGTGTGAAGCTTATCCAATGTCGAGAAGTGTCGCTTTATCCATTAAAGTATTCTTTTATATAAAAGTAAGTAGTGATACAAAAAGATACGTATGACAGTTTATATATATATGTATATATATATATATATATATATATAATATATATATAGTTTCTCAGTTAATTTTATATAAATTTCTGGCCTTATATAAAAAATGGTTTTTAAAATTCTCACTTGCAGTTTTGTTAATATATAGGATATTTGTTTATAGAATACAAAATATTTTTGGCTATTAGATATTCTGTAATCAATATTGGTAACAATCTTTCAAATAAATGAGTATGTTAAAAGATAAGTATATATACTTATATATATTTATTATATATATATATATATATATATATATATATATATATTTATATATATATATATATATAAATTATATATATACATTAAGGATATATTTCTATATTTGATGAGCTTGCAAACTGATAAGTTTGATTTTGCTCTAATATAGGTCAACATATATTATAACTATGAAAATGGCGCAAGTTTGCTTTCCTTAAGAACGATATATAAAAAACTAATTCTTATAAGTAAGACTGATGTCCATTCACCTTAATCTGCACCACGACTTGTCTATATATATATGTACTATATCAAAATTATTATACAAAAACAGATAGCTTAAGTATAATAATTTCCTCTTTCCCATTCTTATTCCTTGAAAGATATTTTCCCAGCCACAAAATGTCTTAAATAAGAAGTTTCCGTGGCATAAAATTCTTCCTGCCCATTTCTCAAAGCTGTCTCTAGAATAAATGCACACTTTTTGCCCTCTACCCACATTTTTCAGCTTACACTTCAAAATGATAAGTTTTTTCCATCTGATCTAAGTTACTTTTAAAATAAATTCTCTAAGGTTCCGTTTCTCTGTTAATTCTTATTCTCTTTAATTCTCGCTATGGGGACTAACCCTCTTCCAACACGTGTTTCGATGATCATTCCTCTCTGCTGCAGTTTACTGTTGAATATGTAATTTTACCAGCTGTTTGGAAGTTCGACTTGTACTTATGTGCCGTTCTCTTCCAAGTGGTCGGACTGCATATTACTTCAGTAATCTAACTGTCTAAGTATCTTCTTGTTCACTAAGACCCGGCAATAAATACAATAGGGGTTTGATTCGATGTGACCGGCAGGTTAGTTTTCGTCTTGCTATAGATATATAACACAGATATATATCCATTTATACACACAACACACACACACACACACACACACACACATATATATATATATATATTATATATATATATATATATATATATATATATATATATATATATATATATATAATATATGTATATATATGTGTGTAACGCACCCTCTTTTCTATCGGTGCGTTACGGTTTTAGCGTGAGACCTGCCCGCCTACTTTACTGGGGCCGGTACGTTCTTAATCTGTCGCTGGGATGCATTACTTTTAAAATAATTCATCGGAAACCTCTTACAGACGAAACAAAGATTTATTTACACAACATTAAAAAAACAATTAAAGAAAATGACATATCATAATTGAGTCTCAGAGCCAGTCCCAGCTAAATATTTTTAAAGTGACCGAGCATTGTCCTTTCTTTCCACATCAGCGCAGAGAGATGTGTTCTCAGCTCGCGGCCCAATCTCGACTCTCTCCTCTCTGCTGAACTCCAACAGCCCCCATCCTTCTTCGGGGGGGGGGTGTCTGGAAACTTGAGCCCTGCCGAAAAGGGCATACACTCCTCCTCCGAGAACCTGCAAAAACATCCACCAGTGCCTCCGAAAAACGTTATCAGCCCCCTTTGCCGACCGGCTTCTTATTTCTCCTAAGAAAAGCCGCGTGGAGAGGGTCAAAATGGGGCGATTCTCCAGATGTCATTCAGAGCACACAAAGTCGTGGGTGCAAATTCCTTACAATAATATATGTTTATATATATGCATTTATATATATGTATATACATACATATATATATAAATATATATATATATATATATTTATATATATATGCATATTTATATTATACATATATATATATATATATATATATATATATATATATATATATTTATATATATTTGTATAATGTTTATATATATGATATATATGTATATATATGTTTTTATATATATAATATATATATATATATATTTATATGTATTATATATATATATATTATATATATATTATATATAATATATATATATATATATATATATATTTTTAATATATTTTATATATTATATATATATATATATATATATGTTGTGTGTGTGTGTGTATGTATGTGTGTGTTATTTATACATATCACGTTTCTAAATTCAAAGTTCTTCATATATGTTTATTTATTTATTTTTTTAATATGGGACATTATAAATGACTGATACTGTAAAAAATACTGTAGGTTTACTTTTAATAAATACTTTAATAAATACATCTGATTTTGTACAAAGATTTTCGTACATGTGTTCTCTAGTGATATCTTCAAATGTATTCATAGATCCCGAGCCAGAAAGATGAAAAATATCACAGACTTTTATATATAAATGTGCCAAAATAACAAAGACAAATAGTGCTCAACTTGAAATAAACTCATGTATATTACTAGTATCGACAGCTTCACTTACTACGATACACTTATATAAGGAATCTTAACTACTTAATTGAAGTAAGTGCTAAAGAAAATTATCTGTAATGTAATACATGGAGAGATGTAAAAAAATTAGACCGTAAATAAACGGAAATATAAATTACCATCTCTTTCCGCAAAAGAAAGTAGGTTTGTAAAGAAAATGATAAATATTACTCGAACAAATTGTTACGGAAACAGAGCGTGGTTACTTGGCAGACGTATTTGATAAAATCCAGACAGTTCAATCTAGCGTTATGGCTTTGAAAAGATAAAGATAAAAAATACAAAAATAAGGAACTGAGAGAAACGATTTTTATGTTGTCAGCGTAGAGCGAGTTAAATGGTATTTTGGGGTTTCAGACTAAGACATAAACTTTGAAAAACTGCGTATATATTATTTTTATGAAGAGATTTCCAGTTTCCCTTATTTCGGTTTCTTTTATATTACTTATGGATCTCTAGTTCTTTAACTTTATTATATAATTGGATTTTTTAAAGAAAATATATTTGATATTTTTTTTTATTTTTGTATTTACAGATGGTAGATATGTAATCCTTTATGTGTACCTAAGGGAATGGGGACATAAATACGGATTTTAGCAGGCGATAATATTAATATTATTACCATTCTGACTTCCTGAAGTAGGGGTAGGCGAGACCGTCAATGATACAGGCTGTACAACCATTTACTTTGGATTAAATACTTTATTCAAGTGAATAATTATATACAACTATGTACATGTTTCAGTAGATTCTAAATCTTCTGAGATCTCGTGCTGAGATAACGTTAACACAATTAGAATGTGTGGGTACAGTGAAGCTAGTCCTTCTCGAATACTGGAACAGTTCGCTAATTAGTGCCGGTACGAATCGCTGACACTATAATCTCCGGGCTGATGATCATTACAGTGAGTCCCACACTGAGTCTCAAACGCTCATAGTGCGTATCATGCTGGAGTTCATTGAAGAAACTAAGGATGCAGAAGATCCAAAATGATAGTAAGAGTTACTCTCAGCGATCTTCTTCTAAGCACGAAGAAGAAAAAAAGGAGGAGATAACGGGAATGAGATCCGAAAGTCGGAAGTCATTTTTTTGCTACAATATATCATATCCAGAAAGTGATTTGTCTTCGGTTGACATTCCCATCCAGTTATTGGTCAAAATAGGTGAAAATAAGTTGAGATTAATCAATACAAACTGATGTAAAAAACTGTTCAAAAACTGTTAATACTGTTCAAAATATTTCATTTTAAGAAGTAATTTGTATTACATTCTATTTGATTTAAGCTATACATGTATGATCAATACTGAATAATTTTTTCTGTGTTCAACATATCTATATAAACAAGCCTATAGTTTGTCATAGGACGGGATTACTTAATTTTTTAATTTTTATCAAAGCAGAGACGCTGGCGGTCTCAAAACAAAGCAAGCTCCGGAAATCGGAGAGACGAGTGGACTCCTCTCAACCTCCACAAAACATCTCCCAAGCAACACTCAAGAAAAAGCCCCCTTCTTTGATTAGCCAATCTTCTTTTGTAGGGGCCGCAGTTCCCTTCGCGTGATTCTGCCGGAACCTTCCAGAACCAGAGTGACGCAAGCTTACGGTCAACTCCGAGCCTGTATCAGCTGATTCGTTTCCAGATGTGGCCGAAAGGTCATCTATAAGTCAACCGACCAATTTATCTTAAATTACTTTGTGGCACTGGTAACTGGGCAAAGATGTACACTACATTGTCACTTGATTAATAATTATTACCCGATTCCTTTGACTGCAGTAGACGTTATAAAGGCGCAGACACACTGACTCCGGCTTAATGACAGTTCTTAATGTACTGCCGCCTATGCGACTGCCTCGGTATTGTGCCTGAGACGTTACTACACAAACGGCTCTGTCCGGACCTTGTCTATTTACCGCTAAAAATAATGGTCCTCTGCGAAAGATCACCTTACATTTTTCTTTTGCTCGGGTCATGTAACGGATCGTACACCATATAGCCCATCATATGACGGGATCAGTAATTTTTCTTTTTTTTAAATTTTCCAGATTTGTAAAATACCTTACAAGGAAAGATAAAAAAGTGGTTCATTTTTTGGCTACAATATATCATATCCAGAAGGTGATTTGTCTTCGGTTGACATTCCCATCCACTTATTGGTCAAAATAAGTTGAGATTAATCAATACAAACTGATGTAAAAAACTGTTCAAAAACTGTTAATTCTGTTCAAAATATTTCATTTTAAGAAGTAACTTGTATTACATTCTATTTGATTTAAGCTATACATGTATGATCAATACTGAATAATTTTTTCTGTGTTCAACAAATCTATATAAACAAGCCTATAGCCTGTCATATGATGGGATTAGTTAATTTTTTAATTTTTCTGAATTGTAAAGAGATGAATGAGGCAGGTAAAAAAATGGTTTGTTTTCAGATGAGAATTATCTGGTACACGCTCAATAATGTGTTTTTCTCCTTACTCCTCTAAAGTCTCCCGATATTGTGAATAAAATATAGTATCAAATTGTATTCATTTAGTCAAACCGTGTGGTTATGTATAAAACACACACACACACAAACAAACAAACTTCTTAATTTTCAATGATTTATGACTTAAGGGATAGATATTTTTGGACCGTTATATAGACTCCAAGACTTTTACGAAAATAATTTTTTCATACGGATAAAAAAATTTTCATTACAACAA
>CM063504.1:78623868-78628868 GCA_032207245.1 Pardosa pseudoannulata
TTAATCAGATCTCCGGATTTTCATTTTGAGATATGATCTTAACCGTTTACCAGCAAATGTTCCAATAAAGGAACATCATTTTTAAAATAAAAAATTTCCATGTAAAAAAAAATCTTAAGAATATCGCTTTTACATACAATTAAACATAACGTTATAAAGTATTTTTATAGCAAGATTTATTTTGTTTACATAATTATTTATTATTTTACAATTTTTTTAATTGTACTATATTTTGTCAATTTTACCCTCCTTTAAAATTAAATTTATCAAAATTCCAGTTTAAATGGAAAAAACGCTATATTTTAAAATATATGTTTAGATAACATATACTACTGGAATACAACAAAAGCAAAATTTTATTTTTTAATTTTAAAGGTAAAATTTACGTATTTATGGCTATGTTCCATTATAGGAACATTGGTGTTTCAAAGGTTCATTTTTCATTTATGTGAAAAGTATTTTATAGTGTTGCAAACATTATTTTCTTTTGTATTCTGATAAGAATAGCAACTTTTCTAAAGAAAATAAATAGATAAAGCTCCAATGCTCCTAAATAATTATGATATTGGCACTTGACATTGATGTCCACTTTAGTGAAATCCTAACAATAGAAAGAAATTCTTTTTGATAAGGTGGCTGAACATGTGTACGGAGTAAGAGGGGGGCAGGACTCCCACCTGTGCCTTTGAAGACGAATGCAATTTCACATAAAATGTGTCTTATTGCATATGTTCGCTGAAATAGCTATCTGTTTCCTTTGATATAGAATTTTTCTTGGACGACAGTGAAAAATGTGCATTCGTACTTTCTACGTGTTTCATTTATAAAATTTTCATAAATTTAACACCATGTCTGAAAGACGCATTACAATACAAGATCCTCTGGTCTTTCTAGAAACTCTTTCCGATTCTGGTTAGAAAGATGTAGAAATTTACTAGTTAAAGCCCGATGAACCTGGTGATATAACCGATGAAGTAATTTTTGATGAAAATAATTTAGATGCTGTTAAGCCATTCGATGTGAGTGGAATAGTCGACGTCATTTTTTAAAAAAAAGATGTAATATGAAGACAAATTTCAGAAACAGGGTACAAGGGCCAAGATGAAAAGAAAAACGTAAAACCTAGTAGTAAAATTAAGAAAAAATGAAATTTGATAATCCAACATAACAAGAAAAACCGGTACCGATATTGCATAAATTTTATAGTGTCATAAATGTTATAAATTGTACATTATATAAAGATAAATAAAAAACAGTTAATATTAAGAAGATAATATAATTATTAGATATTAAATTAACTATTCTCATGAGCTTTTAAAAATATGCAAAAAATAACCATGTAACACGCCAATGTTCCAATAACATCTCTTCAAGCGCCCTCAAAAATATTTTTCACCTAATTTAAAATTTTTATTGTATTTATATACTCTTAATTAATATAATAACCAAATTTTAATCCATTGGGACTTTTTTTTAATTCCACATTTAAACGGTTAATGAGGAAAATCGTATAAATTGTACTTTTTAAGGTAAATACTGGGTTTATCAGTAAATAGAAATCGATTTATGAAAATAATTTGATAATTGAAAGTACTTGGAATTAACCATAACTATTTATTTGTAGTCTGAACTTATTCCATAAGAGAATTAAAATGAGAAACACTTATTAAAGTATGGTTAGTTCGTTGGTTGAAATTTAGTGGCGCTAATTTTTCTTGGAACAAATTGCGCCAACTAAGACGAAAAACCCAATAGAACAACGCAATTTTGAAAAATAATCAATTTAGAAGAAACGTAAAAAAAAAGAAAAATGCTCAAAACCAATAGGAAACATTTAAAAACAAATATATAGGTACAAAATTTAGAAAGACAAAAAATCTATGTGGTGATTAGAAACAAACTGAAAAACTGAAAAACGTACAGCATAAAAATGAAATATTATGAATTTAGAGATTCACAATTATTAAAATATTAAAAACTGAAATAGGGGAATCAAGCCCTATTGGAAACAAACTAAAACAAAATAAAACGGAACAAAAATTAATAAATAATTGAAAAAAATTAAAATTGAAGAAATAAAAATTTAAGAATTAAAAGATTAAGAATCAAATATTACAAAACTGATCATAAAAAATTACAAAAACATATACAAATCAGGTTTCGAAAAACAAGCCAGTACGGCGAAGAAAAAGAATAAGCCTGGATGCCTTGTTAAAGTATGTGATATCCGTTTAACTATAATGCACTCTATAGGCAAGAAACAATGCGGATTCGACATAAAACACAATTAAATTAACATTTTTTTCCTGGCGGTATTTATATGTACCGCTTCAATCAAGCACCTATATAATCATAATAACGCCATTTTTCCTGACTGTACTCACAAGGACATGAACTATGGACTTCCTACATCAAAAAAGAAATGCCAGCACCAATCAGGAATCTTTTTTTATTTGCACAGTAGGGGTTTTATAATTGGCGTGGTGAATTCGAAGTTCATTTTATGGTAGAGCTGAAACACGTGTTGTTCAACTGAGTAAATTTAGTGGTTTATAACCAGTTGTTTGGTAATATTATTTTTAGAGACTTCTATACTTCGCAGGTAAGCATTTTATTTGTTTTACTAATAATTTACTGTTTTATTTTCTATAATAGAGTCAAAACTATATGTTGGTAGTAGACAGTACCAGCTGCAAAATTAACTACTAAAATACAGTAAAAAATAATTTTCTTTTTTCTACGATTATTCTCCATTAAACCTTATCTAATGATGCAAAAATGCAGTAAGAAAGTTGATAGTAAATTAATTCACGATATACAGGGTTCGTAAAGCTGATATGATACAATTTTTCAAAGAAATTACACCTGGAGAATTTTGAAATTAACAATGTTCGTTACTGTAGGAAACGCAGGTATATTTTTTTATTATCTTAAAAATGAAACTACCCTTTTGCTATTTTCATCACTGTATCGATTTGTAACAGTAACATATTTAATTTCTCTAAAATTTAAATAAACATGTCCACGAATTTTTCTTAATACTATGTTCTTATCTTAAATCTGAAATTACATGAAGCTTAGCGTTTATGTTACATTATTTTTCGCTTTGTTCCATTTGCTAACATTCAAATCTTTCATTACTAAACAATTCGAAACTTCTCCATTTTCTAATTGAAGTCACATTTCAAGTGATTGAGTGCATTTCTTTAGAATTATTGATCTGCACAATTAATATCTCAAGTGTATAATTTAATATCTCAAGAATTTCCATGCAAATGAAGCATGTAACTTTTCCATGTCACGTTCATAGTACGGAAAATGAGTAACAGGTGTTTCAAACTAAGTTTTCCATCAACAATTCCTTACTTTCTGCGAATAAATAAAGTGATATGTCAAGGCACGTTTCTGATTCTTTGTAGAAAACAGTAAATTATATATTTAATGCTCTCTCTTTAAATACATATACAACGATGAATTTAACTAAAGTTAAATGAAGTTGAAATATTTGTGATTGTTATTAAAATCGTAAATTAATTTTGTGTACTCTGAGAAAGGGAAATTTTAACAAAATGACGCAGTTCTTGTTATATTATTATAAATACTAGTACGGGCAAATTTAAGAAAATTTATACTATTTGTTTGTTTTAGATTTTTTTTAATTAAGAAATATTTTTGCATTGTACCTCTTTTAAGATTACTTGATCTGTGATACATGATTTATAATTTTTAGAAGAACACTGTAAAATAGTCTTTTTAGAGTTTGCATTTTAAATATATACATTCATTTAACTACAGTTAAATGAAGCTGAGAAATGAATAGGTGTTTATTATTAACATTGTAAATAAATGTGTGTACATAGACATATGAAATGTTTGCATAGAATTTTTTTCATTGAGAAATATTTTTCTATTGTACCTCTTTTAAGATCACTTGATCTGTAATACATGATTTATACTTTTTAGAAGAACAGTGTAAAATAGTCTCTTAAGAATTTGCATTTTAAATATATACAATTAATTTAACTACAGTTAAATGAAGCTGATAAATAAATAGGTGGTTGTTATCAACACTGTAAATAAATTTGTGTACTTAGGGATATTAAAATTTTGCAACATATTACCTTATTTTATTCCATTGTACAAACATGTATTTTAGTCTAAATAAATTTATCTCTAATATTTCAGTGAAAAAGTTTTTTTTCACCATGTCTGACTTAATTTTGCCCCTTTAATTTTTAGACCTATATATACGTACAAAGAAACTTTAAATATTCATTTGAACTATTTCTAAATTATTATTGGCTATTTTACTTTTGGTGTATGTATGTAGACACGTTGTATCTCGCATGACTGAAAAAATTAGTCTTAGGGTCATTATTTTGTTTTAAGGGCTGATAATACGAATAGAGTATGACTGAAAAACAGTGTGCCTCCGCCAGCTTGGCGATAAACTTCTCAGTATGGTAGACTAACACTTTCTCTTGATATGACCATGTCCAGACAATGTGTATCTATATTTTAATTTCTATTATATTTGTATTCAGGTCAACTAATGGAACCCATTTCCTATGTATTAAATAAGCGTAATCCTTAAAAGAATTAAATATAACGAACCATTTATCCTCGAGAATGCTTACTAACCGCAGTTACACGAAAAATCACGTTAGGCCTCGGCCGCGGTGTAAATTTCTCAGCCAAATGGAAGCCAAATCCCATTTTATTATGAACAGAAAATTTGTTTTACCCAAAATATTTATTAAAAGTGTAAAATACTTTTCGGATTATTTGAAATGTTATTTTTTAAAAGTATTTTGGACTGTAGATATTTTTTTCTTAGCATTCCAAAAGCACAAACATAAGATACACAAAATTTAAAATCTTAAATAACATCTTTGTATTTCATCTTTACATTTTGTTTAATTTTAATGGCGTTGAAGCTCTGAGCATGCTAGACTAACACTTTTGCTTGATATCGCCATCCCCAGACAATGTGTATCTAT
>CM063504.1:78636368-78658868 GCA_032207245.1 Pardosa pseudoannulata
TATTACACTGAAATTATATATAACTTAAAGTTTACTTTTTTATGAAATATGATAAAACTCTCAGGTAGGTATATAACTTGAAATAATGTGCAACATATTCGACAGCTTTTGATTTAGATTATTAACGCATTTCCATTTGATATAGTAAAGAGAAATATTACGTATCTCGAAAGAACAATTAATAATTAGAATTAATTTATAATTTTATTTTTAGTTTTGAACTAACAACTTCAGTATTTCATTCACGATTCAATGTACTAAAATGTACTCTTATAGTTTATTCTATTCTAAGAGAGAAGTGAAAAGTGAAATAACTGCTTAATTCAGTAATGAATGCATGTTTAACATGTCAATCTATCTTAGTAATTATAAATGATAAGAACATTTAGTAATAACAATATGTAATTTCACTATTTACACTGATTTTACCTCATTCTGACCTTTTAAACAGTGATATGATATGATTTTTAGGATTTTCTTTCCCTTTTATTTCTTCTTTTTAAATAAATACAAAGATTTTAGGAAATACATAATTGTGCTAATATTGCTATTTTATTTGACATTTTTATTTACAAGGCTAGACTTTTTTTCGAGTGTATTTATTTTTTATAACCTTAAGCAAACGTTTACAATTTACGATTTCCCTTAATTCCTTAAGCGTGATTCGTCTAGCGTTAATCTCCCACATAAGTCACTGAAAGTTATCTAAATAAAATTCCGGCACTCTCGACTCTACAAACAAAATGGCCGATAAGGGAGTCTCTGGGATATTTCTAAATCCCTGCGTTTTACTTTTCGGACGGAATTTAAGAGTTAATAGTTTATGAGTATATGCTTTAAAAACAATAAAGAGTGCTTTTATTATATATGCACGTCGTGGTAGAAATATGTATGATCTCTAAATTTAATGATGGGTAAGATTTATTGGAATAGTGGATAAATATTGTAAATATATATGTATATATATATATATATTATATTGAGAAGTAATTTTAGAATCTGGAATATATTTAAAATGTTTTTAAATCTGTTAACATTCAAATTCATTTAAAGTAGTAATTATGCTAATTAAAATAATTTAGTTATTAAAAAAATGAGGAGTTTATGTTTTATTTATATATATTTATATATAATATATATATATATATATATATATATATATATATATTATATATATATAATATATATATATATATATATATATATAATATATATATATATATATATATATATAATACATATATATATATATATATATATACATATATATATAATACATATACATATATATAATACATATACATATACATATATATATATATATATATATATATATATATATATATATATAATATATATATATATATATATATATATATATATATATATATATATTATATTTAATACATACATAATATATATACATATATATATACATACATATATATATATATATATATATATATATATATATATATATATATATATATATATATATATATATATATATATATATATATATATTATATATATATATATACATACATATATATATACATATATATATACATATATATATATATATATATATATATACATACATATATACATTATATATATATATATATATATATATATAATATATATATATATATATATATATATATATATATATATATATATATATATATATATATGTGGCTGGTGAAAGAGATTTCATGGAATTATAATAGAAGAGATTAGGTTTTTAAAGAGATATTAAAGTGAAATAATTTTGATATATTACACACACACACACACTCATATATATATATATATATATATATATATATATATATATATATATATATATATTTCCAACTTATATTTAGTACTTTTAGTAAATAGCGTTTTATGCAAAACATTGAGTTTTGTTAACGGGATTGCAATGCTCACTACATGAATTAGTTTTCTGATAGACGTATGCTCAGACAGTGTAGTAAAAGAATTTAGTTTGACCGTAGTCACAGAGTTGTAGAAATGAATGTCAAATTAATAAGCCAATATTGAATGTTGTTAAGCGTGTCTGTATTTAAAAAAGAACTAAACTCTACGAAAATTGTGTTTAGGAATTTAATAAAAGTATTCATGTTGTAGAAAAGTATGAAGTAAATCAGATACTGAAAAAAATTATGAAAACACTTAAAAGTTTTTTAGAATTTGCAGCTAACAAAAGTCTGTAATGTATAATAAAAATCATATCTGGTAATTTTTTAAATATATAAATGGCAAATGTAGGTGTAAGGCAGTTAATCTTATTTACAATAATAAAGGGATAACATAATTCGAAAAAGGAAAATAACCTTAATATATTCTCTTTAAATTAAGTTTGACAAAAGTTTAGAAAAGTAGTGTTTTGATAGTTAACACATTAACTCCTCGAAGTGAAATCTACAGAGTCTAAAGAAAAATTAAAGCATCTGAGAAAGTTCAAATTATAAAATAATTATGAAATTTTTAATGAATTCTATTTATTTCTCATTTCTATCACTGATGAATGCCTAAGTTTCATAATCAACTTAACGATAATGCCCTATTCGGAATAACTGAAAAACTTTCACTATTATTAAATATTTGAGACTGGTAAAGGGTTTTAATATTGCTAAAAATAAGGCATGGTGAATAATTTAAGTACGCTCGAGTAAATACGATAGCGTTTCTAGAAAATTAGAGAAAAAGTGGGAAGAACTTTATAATTAAAACAGTTATATATATTATTCTGCAGAACTTTATTCTAAAATTAATTATTTACGTTATTCTATATTTTTAAAATTATTTCAACTTTTCCTATACAGAGTACATTGTTTTTGTAGAACTCGAAATTATTGAAATAATTAGATATCTAATACCGAAATCTGTTATTTGAGTCTCTTATTTAAAATTAGGTAAGATTATGAAATTAATGCTCGTCAATATAGTGTCCTGTATCTAATTTTAGTTATTGACATCAATATGAGGTATATTTTTTGTCACTAATGACAGTTATGTTTTTTGCATTTCTTACTGCCAAATCTATGCTATATTTACTGATAATATTAATCATTTTAGTTAAAATACTACCAGAAACATTACTTTTTCTTGTAAACTTTACTTATACTTAGCTTTTCTACTTAGTTATTACTTTTTCTTACTCAGTTATTTTTCCATTAGGGCTATATATTTCAAACACTATTAGATTTTAAGGCATCTGTACACCTTTAAAACGTGAATTTCTACCAAAATATCAATTTTTAAATTTTATTATATTATTAAAATCTAATATGTTATCTATACATAACCACTTGAATTTTGCCTCTATCTCATTTAGAACCAGAGTTATAGCATTTTTAATTAAAGTCCAAAGTCAATTTTAATACCGGAAGTGCTCTTTTGTAAACCGGAAGTCGCTTGAAAAGTTTTATTCACTTGTCAATTTCAACAAAATATTTTGATATAATTAAAATGTTATTAAACTTGGACCAAATAATTCATGCTTAAAGGTATTATTGTTTTTTAAAGAATCTGGTAACAGCATTTTCTTGAATTTAGCATCTGAATCTCGCAATGAATTTATGGAAACATTGTTAAATTTTCTTGTGTTTCCGAGATTTTGCCTTTACATTGCTCCTTTTTTTATTTCAAATGAAAAGTTTTATTTTAATATTTTAAAATACCTATTTCTGTATGTAGAACACCTCAAATAAAGTTTTACGACAAAAAATGTATCAAAGCCGGTCAATCTAACATTAGTGTTGAATATATTAAAATTACAGTTAGCTAGCTAGCTGCTCAGACTATGATGACTCCATCCAATTTTATTAATAGTTTTAAACCCTGCTTTATCAATTTTAACTATAGAATTCATTTCCGATCCTGTGCACATAACTTTGAAGTAGATTTAGATCATAGTAAAATATATGATGCTACACTTCACTTCTACCCGAAATTTACTGAAGTACTAAAGTACTGAAAAGAACCTAGATAAAAAACATTGAATTTCAAACTAAAGGGATTAAGGTTCATAAATCTTGTTTTTTTCTTTTATTTTTGGGGGGGGGAATATTAAGATACATATTTTGAAAATCTTACATAAAACATTGACTTTTCTCAAAATAGCATTTTTTGTCGATTTTGATCACTCATCATAACATAACATATCTGAATAAATTAAAATTCATAGGATTTGAAATTTTAAATGTATATTACATAAATATGTAGAAATGAAACAGACTACTATCAAGATTAATACAGACTAATTCTAGTTTACAGCCCTTGAATTCATAGAATGCATGAAATTTCCGGGAACGTTCGTAAGGTGTTGTACTCAAATTCCCATAGATTAGCAGATATGTTTATGATCACAATAATAAAAGTCCATTACATAAAGAATATACTTTGAAACATTAGGTAAGTCATAAAATAATGATATAATTATTCATTTTGGAATTATAGCGATTTTTATAGGGTCTAACTTATATTACCTACTTAAAAAACAGCAGTCTACTCTTTGCAAAATAAAGGCCAAGAATATATTACAAGCATTCAGAAAGAAAATAACCAGTATCTTACAAAGAAAACAAAGGCGGGATTTAAATAATAGGTGTATATTAAGGCATTATAAGTGTTTAAATACAGTTTTTCTAATATTTTAAGTTGTTTTTTCATTTTTCTCAAAATTGATTTTTTCGTGATTTTGCTTACAGCAAAACATGATAACTCAAAAATATTTAGCTTGAATGCTTAGATATTTTAAGTGTGTGTTATATAATTATATATTTAGGGAATAGGATACAACTGTGGTTCCAGATTAATTACATTGGGATTTAGAGCCGTTAAAATCTTGACTTGCATGAAAATTTTGAAAAATTTTCAATGTTACTGTAAACAAGTTCCTATAACTTCACAAATATATCTGTGATCACCATGATTGTAGTCTATTCCCTGAAATATATAAGTAGAAACATTATCCAATTTACAAAACAGTGATTACATGATTTAATTAGGAGTTATCGTGTTTTGCGTAATGCCTAATTTTAGAACAAATTTCACCCTATATTTCTCTATAAAATATGAAAATATTATTCAAAAACAATAAATCCTGCATTTTTCAGAGTTTTAAGTTATATTTCATCACAAAATTAACATTAAAAATAAAAATTTGAAATATTTCAAAAAATCACCTCCGAAGGTGTACAGATGCCTTAAAGATTTATATTATGTAACTAAAACAAATAACATTACAGTAAATGCATAATAAATATTACTCTAGATTTTATTCAAATATAAAAATACATTGGCAAGAAATAACCTTAATTAAATGAAATGCTATTAAAAGCACATTGACAATATATAAATTTAAGTAAATAAAATACTATTATCAAAATGTTTTTTTTTATTTTTAATATTTTATGGAGCATAACATAAGCTATTTTTTGCAAAATATTTTCTTTTACCATTGCTTTCTCGTTTCACATATATTTTTAGAGCCAATTTGTTTTTGTTGTTAAAGAATTAATTAATGAAGGAAATGTGGTATGAGTGGTAGTTATAAAAATAATAATTCTTTAAAATAGAATTTTTAATTCATGAAAAACTCTCATGGCTGCTATAGAAAGAAAATTTTTAAAGCACTTTTACGTAATAATATCTATTCTTAAAGGTAGTTTTTTTTTACTTTTTTAAAATTCGAAATTACTTTTCTTCGTATTATAGTTAAGAAATGTAAAAGTATTTAGACATTTTTATTAAATATTCTGATTAAATTTCTTTCTTTATTCTCAAGCAAATCATTGTATTATCCTTGTTGTACTATAATAAGATAAAATTAAAATTAGTTTTATCTTAAAACTAAGTAACAATATTGATTATTTTTAATATATATAAAAATATATTTAAGAGTGAAAAGGAAGGCAAGAAACAGTATTGAACACCTCAAAAAATTATAAAATCGATTATAAAATCGGCAAAATATAGAGTTTAAAGTAAATGCTTAATACTCGATAATATACTTTCAGGAAACGGAAGTAATATTTAAGATTTATTCAGTTCATTCAAGAGCTATTTTATTACTTTTTTTCCAATATAA
This sequence comes from Pardosa pseudoannulata, assembly GCA_032207245.1. NCBI lineage: Eukaryota > Metazoa > Arthropoda > Arachnida > Araneae > Lycosidae > Pardosa > Pardosa pseudoannulata. The sequence continues at coordinate 78,642,472 of CM063504.1, forward strand.
AGTAAATTTCAAGTCACTATAAAATTGATACTATGTTGAAACTAATGTGAGAGAGTCTATCCACTATTACTTGTTTTAATATAAAATTTAGAGTAAATTTCAGTTTAAAAATAAATATGTTAGTGTATTGGAACTGCTGTGAGATAATATACCTCTTATGCATTATAATACTCTTCAAACATAATAATTTTATTTTAGTTGCAATACTTTGTACCTGAAATAAAATTATTATACTTGATGCTATTTTATTTTAGGTACATCTTTTTTAGGTAAGATCTTTATTCTGATGGATCTCACAAGCGTTCCTTATCGTGCTTTACGTAAGTTTCTGTCGTTTCAGGCATTATTTATTTATGTTGTCAGGAAGAAGTTTTTTGACAACTTGTTTATTTTTAATTTTGTTTTATTTGAAAGTTTAAAACGTTTGTTGACAAGAAAAAACAATACATTTTTTGTCTACATATATAAGTCTTTCATTTACTTACCAACTATATATATATATATATATATATATATATATATATATATATATATATGTGTGTATATATATATATATATATATATATATATATATATATATATATATATATATATATATAATTATAAAAATAACAGAAGAAATTAATAAAGCATAGTCATTCGTAATACAATACATGACTAATAAAAATGAAAATAATTAATGAATCACACTCCATTTAAACTAGTTTCATGTTGCAACAACACTCATGAAATTCACAACATCATACAACCCTTAAAAAGTCAGAAATGGAAGACTAAAAAACACGAAGCTTTCTTTCTTGACAACATCATTTCTTGACAGCAAACTGAAAGCATGACTGCAACCCTCAATTTTTTTCACCAATGAAAAACATTTTTTCTTTAACTGTATTTAAAACATTTCATCTCTTGAATAAAGGTATAGCATTTTATTTAATATGTCAGTACATTATGGCTTTTCGAGCCTTTCTTTTAACGGCAGCTGTATTGACTGAAATCGTAACAAAAAAGCTTAATTCTTATAAATGTTCACTTCACGGTAATGAAAACTGGTTGGTATTTCCAGGACAGTCCAGAGGATTGTAATACCAGATAGTCGCCTTTCTGTCCCCACCAAATCTTCCCTTTTTCCCTTAAGTACCCCTGACCTTTTATTATGTCATTTTTGCCAATATTTTTCCAGATCTTCTTCTTTTAGTACTGAAGCATTTTTCAATCAAGTATGAAATTTTGAGATAGAACGTCACTCTAAAGGAGACACTCTCAGAAGACTCTGCTAATCAGATCATCCAGTTGTGAAATATATTTTTCTCATTAAAGGAAATTGAAAAGTTATCGAAGTTTTCTAGTGTAAAAATATATATTCAGATTTATATGTTTTAGGGGTTTAAATAGAAAGACCTCTGAATTATGATGATAAAATAACAAAATTTTCTTTCTTTCCACATTTAACAATATGCATTTGAATCTCCAATAAAATATAACTCTGTTTAAGATTTATATGCCTGCAATTATTAAAAGTCTATAAACTGTACAAATAAGTATTATTTTTAATAATATCGATCCAAAATTACCTCCTTCCCTCAGACATTTTCTAAATTTTTCATTATGACTATTCATATATACAAATCTCGTGCTCCAGAATGAACTGGAAAAATGCCATTACTTCATGCAACATTAAGCTGATACTGCGTGAACTTGCAATATTTTTCTAAAAGATTAACACATAAAAACTTTTCTTATTTAGCAATTTTCCACTCGTGGTCTCTGAAGAAGGAAAGGGGTTTCTTATGGGGATGTACACGTCGAACAAAACATAAAAAAGTTGGTACCTGAAAAAGAAACCCATAGAAAAGACAATTAAAAAGTATATTTGATGTGTGGGAAATGTACAGTGGAAATACGCGCTATATCCCTAACCCGATATTTAATATTTAAATTAAATTTGTCTTTTAGCCAACTTAAGATTAAGTCTTAGATTAAGAAGAAACACAATAGACAATTAAAAAAACCAGAAGTTATTACGGAATTAATTGCATTTATTAAAAACAAGACGTTAAATTGAAATTATGAGCATTAACAATTATAAATTTAAATTTAAATAGAAAAGGAGAAAATAAATTTTAAATGTTCACTTATAGTGACTTCAAAAACGAAAATTAGGGAGAACGCAATTCCCGGTTCCTTTTCTATTCAGGGCTTCGAAAGATCTCCTCTTCCACCATTCTTGTTGTTGCGACGTCAATCACCAGTCTGCAACTGTGTGTAAGTGAAGAGTAACTCTTGTGTCTGTCGGGCTGATAACGGCTGGCAACAACTGATGGCTGGAAAACTCATCAACATTCCAGTGGCCTGGAGGCACGGTGGAAAACCGCCAATCGCAGGACTAAAACATGCCAATGTGTGGAATGGGGATATGTCATATCATGAAAAGTACGAATTTATAGAACTATTGCAATGCGGCGCTCGCCAAGGAGAAAGCCAAGTGATGCTCCTAGTATGTGTGGTGTCATCTGATTGAATATCCAGAGCGGTTTATGCGATAAAAAAATTAGGTTGTAGACTCACCAACGTGATAATTGGGAGCTTGTCAGGGGAGTTACAAACAGGAAATTTTAAGGGAAGCTTATAGAATCAAAATAAACTAAATAAAACAGAATTAAAATTAAGTAAATGGAACGTTATGAAATGGTCCAAAATCTGTAGAATATATCTCCTCAAACATTTAATTTTTGTTTTATTTATAAAACGTATTTGGTATTTATAATTAACGGTGTTAAGCTAAACTAAAAATAACGCAAATCATCTTAGGTCAGTTAAGATTTTACTTCTGGTTACAATGTAGTTTTCATGGATTCTGTGCTGATAAAGAACTGGTTTCTTAACAATTATACTATCTTACTTTTGTTTACAATGTAATTTTCATGGATGATGTGATGATAAAGAGTTGGTTTCTTGAAAATTATACTGTAACTCTTATTTGCATTTATTAAAAATATCTAAGAATCATTTTAGTAAATTAATTTGACATTATTCGCTTTTAATATTAGTGCATAAGAGATTGCGTATCGCTCGATTCACACCCAAAAAAGTGGGAGAAACATTACTATATGCTTTTCTAAGATTATTTCTCATTTAAATTTTTGCAGTGAAATTTCTACTAATTAAACCCTAAACAAAACTAAGAGAAGATTTCCTCAGAAACCGAAAGTCAGGAGTAAAATTATAAATTGTGAAAACACGGGATGGTTAGGTAAAAGACAACATTAAAACTCAAATAAAATGCAGAAAAATGTTGTAAATGTACTGAATAAGGGGAGGAAAATTAAAAGAATATTATGATTGTAACAAAAGAATGGTGAGATTTTGCAGTGTAAAAAATATGGACTGGATAATTTCCAGTGAGGGACAATTATCCAGTTTTTGTGGAGGGTACACAGAAAAACCAATATGGAATTTAATAAGGTTTTAAATATTTCAGTCTGTCTTTAATAGTAAAAAAACAGCCTTTTTTTAAATACCAAAGGAAGCTTTTCCTCAAAATTAAAACTTCGTGATAATTTTTTAAGCCATGTTTAAACACATAACTGTAAAGTGAAACCTTATAAGAAATAAGCTGATTACAAGGATTGTAGCCAATGTAAACACCGAAAAACAAATTTATATAGGTGTAAAAACTATAAAATATTATCCCAAAAGATAAAATTATAGAAAGCACCAGATACAAGAAAATTTGGAATATTTTTCATCGAATTTTTAACTACCTTAGCTGAAAAAAATATCTTAAGTAAAGAAAAGATAAAAAAAACTCTTCAAGTTATATCTAAGTTTTACCTAAAAATGGACGTTAAATATTGATAGACTAAAATCCCAGTGTATTTACGTAAATGATGTAAACTATGAAACAAAAGTATTGAAAAATTCGCAACCATTTTAAAAACAGATTTCAGGATCCTTTGATAAAAAAATTGTGGTAAATATCACCTCAGGGGACTGATGAATGAAAAAAAACTGGTTCATCAGAGAGTATAATATTGTTCCATTGGCTTTCTGTCCAGTTCTGTTGTCCCTAAAACGTCTCAAACAAATTGTCAATACCCAAGTGTCAATCGTAGTAAAATAAATTAAGGCTGTTTGATATGAATAAATATTTTCGAGAAGCAGAGTCTGGAAGTAGTTTGAATAGAAAGTGATGTATTATAAATATTTAAAAAAATCTTGCTTTACTATCAATATTTATACAATGATTAATAGACGATTTCTCGTCTTAAAATTCTTTATAAACAGTAATATGTCCTATGTGATTATATTAAAGAATTAACATAAGACAATATCACAGCTTTCTATATCCCGCAATTAAAATAAGTAGGATAGTATGTAATAATAGATAATAAGGTTTTATTAAGTAAAATAAGGTGTTAATTATGGATAATAAGTAGGCTTGTTATCCTTTAAATACAATCTCCGTGGAAATATTAATAACTTATCACATTTCCATTCTATGAAGACTCATTTTTACTGCCATTATATGAGATGGTTTTAATTACATTTCTCTAGAGTGTTGATAAAGTTTTAGTACACCTTTATATTTATATGTTTTATATATATTAGTGATATTATTTTAAGCTATAATTTGTAGAGGAAGGTAATATAAACATATAAACATTTCCTAATAACTCGATGGTGTTGTAGAAAATGGAATATCCTATCATAAAACGTATATTAGTTACAAAATTAATGAATAAGATTTTTCTATTAAATGATTAAATATTTCTGGCAATACGTTTGAAGAGAATAATCTAGCATTTACTAAAATATCATACTAAATATATAGGAAATATTAATATTTAAAATATTTTTCCTATTCTTCTGTACCCGAAAATAAGCATGGTTTTATAAAAGAAATTTTGTTTAACTCAATTATATGCATTCGAAACAATATTTAATATTGAATTATACGTATATATTTAATACGAATTATTATTATGCTATATTATTTCATTTTATTCTAAAATGGTTAATTTTATTTTCTCAGTAAAGAAAACGATATTCTTATTTAAGTTGGAGTTTTTTCTTTAAAAATGAAATAAAAAGCAAATAATGTTTTATAATAATAAATGTCTGAAAATACTTTGAGTTATTTTGCATTATTTTATATAGGCATATTATTAAAACAACGCTCATAATTCTATACGAAATTATAAGAAACATAATAATTTCGAACATTTTCTTTTACAATATAAAAGCTTTGAGACTTATTTAAGCTTATCGCCAGTGGTAGATTAGCCCGTCAGTGTTTTACAAAAATTACAAAATAATTATAAAATTAAGGGACTTTAAACTTTTAATTAATAGAAACACTGGGGATTTAAAAATATGCTTACCACAATGTTAAAAAATTTGCAATGTGAAATGAAACAAACGAAAAATTAGTGGTTTGAGGACATTAATGAGAAAAAGTGTGAACGATGTACAGGAACAAATGGTTTGTTTAATGTTATAGAAATAAAAGAAAACTTAACAAAAACTTGTCATTTGTCATCTGTAACCGTACAATATGGATGATAAGACAACAATGCTAATCAGGACACAATCTATCATAACAACACTTTTCATTAAAATTTTCATTAAAAGGTACTGATAGCAAATGGTATTTGTCTATTAGGTTAGGAACATAATGACAAAATGACTATTAACATACAAATATTAAAAATGAACTAAACTATGCACCTTTGCTAAAATCGTATTTATCAACTTGATGCAATATACAAGGAAATTAAGGCTAAAAAATCAAACAAAATTAGTAAATAGATTTAGAAATATTACAAAATAAATTTTAATGGATAAGTTTTAGAAACATTCAAAAGAGTGACAGCCAATAGAGACGCCCCCAAAATATAGGTCTCTGCTAAAATCCCGTATGTTTTAATTACATTCAAACACACATTCAAAAGAGTGACAGCCAACAGAGATGCCCCCAAAATATAGGTCTCTGCTAAAATCCCGTATGTTTTAATTACATTCAAAAGAGCCAACAGAGATGCTTCCAAAATATAGGTTTCTGCTAAAATCCCGTATGTTTTAATTACATTCAAACACACATTCAAAAGAGTGACAGCCAACAGAGATGCCCCCAAAATATAGGTCTCTGTTAAAATCCCGTATGTTTTAATTACATTCAAACACACATTCAAAAGAGTGACAGCCAACAGAGATGCTCCCAAAATATAGGTCTCTGTTAAAATCCCGTATGTTTTAATTACATTCAAGCACACATTCAAAAGAGTGACAGCCAACAGAGATGCCCCCATAATATAGGTCTCTGCTAAAATCCGTATGTTTTAATTACATTCAAACACACATTCAAAAGAGTGACAGCCAACAGAAATGCCACCAAAATATAGGTGTCTGCTAAAATCCCGTATGTTTTAATTACATTCAAACACACATTCAAAAGAATGACAGCCAACAGAGGTGCCCCCAAAATATAGGTCTCTGTTAAAATCATGTATGTTTTAAATATTAGAATGATTGAAACCTAGTATAATTTCAAAAGACTGGCTTAGCCACCTATTATTTAGTATGATGCAGTTTTGATTATGGTTCGTAGCCATTCAGAATCGACTTTAAACTGTAGGTCTCGGTCTCATTAACCCTCGTGTTGTAATAACACTCTACACCAAACCTATATTCTTTAAACGGTTACATTTGCAAGCATAATGCTCGTTTTTCACACAGTAAAACCTTACAGGAAAATTATTAAATGTTTGAGGAGAAGACATTTAGGAATACGCTAGCTTGATTGAATTTCATTGCTGAGATCTGAGATTTCATTCTTTAGTTTATAGTATTTTTATTAGCGAGGCCAATCAAGTTAAAATATTTTCTGTCTGTTTTGAATACCATTGTAGTTTACTAAATAGTAATATTAATTTGATGTTTTACATGGTTTTCATGCACTAATTAGTAGCAATAAATAGAATTAACTGACGAGAAGGTGCAAATGAAATTTTGACGATGAAAGAGCTTTCTATTCATTAGAAAAATTTAATAAATTCTATTCTTATAACAAAAACTGTAAATGAAATAAATAAAATCATGAAAAGTACAATACTTTTAGTAATATAGTATCTCACAAATGTGTAATTTACAAAATTATTTATTTTTCTATTTAAAAAAATGATTTCTTTAAAACTGGAATGTCAGATTTATCTATGATTATGTCTAAGAAATGTTTCTAATCATATGTATGAGAATTGTAATATTACATGATCCTAAAATACATCTACAAAATCTTATTGCTGTTTGGTATTTTACAAATACTGTATTATAATGTCTTATACGGCAAATAATTTGTTGAGCGTGCATTTCTCTTCTATCACAACGCGGCATTATTACAACAAATAGTTATTGAAACTGTCAATAGTTGCATATGTTTGCATAATGAAAGCTATTTTAATAGATGCCTGAAAATAAATTAAAGAAAAACACAAAATGTAAATATACAACTAGTGTTTCATAATGTGAATATATTTATAAATTCTTCTGTTAATTTAAATGCAAAAAAATCTGTTAACTCAATGGTATACCATGAAAATTTTAAACATTCCAAAAATCATGTGTTAATATAAAATATGCCTTCCGTGAAACATTTATACTCGAATTACATTCAAGGTATGATAACAGATGTAAGTTAAAAGAATTTAAAAGACTTTGTTTATATATTTTAGGCTGTAGAATCTGTTTTAAAGATATTTTTAAAATAGGACTATATTTTTATTATGATTCCTGAAATGTCACGACAATCCTTTGTCTTCATTTTTTTTTATAATTTCTAATATAAATAATTCATACGTAAACTTTCAAAAATTAAAGGTTAGGTCTCTTAACAGACGAAAATCTTATTAGAATTTCTTTTAATTCTCTAATAGTTAAAAGCTCATACCTAGAATTAATTTTACTATTACTAAGTCTTTGGCAAATTTCTTTGATCCTTAATTTAACTGTTGAATTATTCTTTCCTTTTTAAATAAAGAATTACGGTTAACATATATTTTTTTCAAACTTATTTTTAAGAGATTTTTATTAATCCCTTGGTGATGCTTTCTGTTTAATTCTGAAAAAAACATTTAGGAGAAATACTTTAATTATAAAAAAGGATTTAAATGTGAAGGATAATAATAAATCCCAAAATAATTTCGCTTCATAAGATAATACTTATATGTAATAATTATATAAAATTTACGTAATACACACCTTTCCCAACTATTTTTGCATTATTTCAACATTTTTATTTAATATTTATTATTTTAAATTCCTAAGTAGCTGTCATTTGCCCAATTCCAGTCTTGTTTTTAATACAGGAATTTGTAAAGCCATTTCAAAGCAAACGATGCGAACATCGATCTATATTTTCCCTGTTTAATCACTATTTCTTTCAGATTTTTTTTAAAATTTTAAGAATAATATTCTTATTTTTAAATTCATTTTCCTAACCTTAATTATTCTGGAAAAGTAAAGAATTTTGTATTTTGCTATTTTATATAATTTACATTTTAGAGATACAATAAATTAAAAAAAAGTTATTTCATTTCAATAAATATCAAAATATATCATTTTTAAATTTTTTAAATTAATCGCTTTAAAATTTTTGAAATTTTAAAAATTCTCAGACATAAAATGGTTCAGCATCATGAAAATATTCGGTATTGTACATCCATTCACACAAAATAGTACTATTATATGCTTTAAATTTAATTATAAAACTATAAGAATCAAGATCTTTGATAGATTTAAAACATCGAGTATATTTCATTAATACATAGACTGTTTGCAAGAATGGGCAAGTATAGTAAGATATAATACAAAGAATTGTGGTTTACCTAAATCAGATTGTTAAAGAATAAATGTTTTACAAATAAGAAATGCCACTATATGATATTTGAAAATTCAACTATATTTTTGATGGTATTAAAACATGGCATCTCATAGACGTTTTATATACTCGTGGTCTACTGAATGGTAATAAATAAACTTATGAAATATACTGTAGTCTTTGTCTTTTTATGTGACTCATAACTGCCTGTGAATTTTTTATTACTACATATTTCGAGATATTGAACTTTTAACTTACGTAAAATTCTTAAACCATTATTTATACTATATACAAACTTTAGCATACATACATACATATATATATATATATATATATATATATATATATAATATATATGTGTATATATATATATATAGTTTTATGTATATTGTGTGAACGCATTTAATCTTTGTAATTAGTGACATAATGAGACATTCAATAAAGGTAAAAATTATATCCGTTCAGTTGTTCGTTCAGTTGTTTTGAGCACCATATCGCCCGGGTTGCATGGATGATGAAATAAAAAAGTGCCCGTTTACCAGTTTGTCGTTGACGACGTATTGAAATGTATAACAGCTACAACCGTAACAGTCAATACAGTGTTTTACAATGCATTGTACAGCGTATATTGTTGTGCCTGGTCCACGGAAATTGGGCATTAGAAGAAAGGAAGAAAGTAGCGGGACCCAACGAATCACGTTTTTTTTTTTTGTCACTCACATATAAGGTCGTGTGCGAATTCCCTGATTTCCAAAGAAAACCGTGTCACCTGGAAGAACAGTTGGAGACTATCCAGTGATGAAGGTATTATGGTGTCTCAAAACTTTTCATGGGGCACATTAGAACTCATAATCCCCATAAAAACATCCCGGAAGTCTCTGTGTTATGTGGACATCGTTGCAGACCAGGTTCTATAATTCATAATTCAGGAGGGATATGGTGTTAAACAACAGAATATTGCAAATTGTTGTAAGTGTTGAATTCTCATTGAGTCTATTTTAAGGCCATTCCAGTGACTTTCAAGTCATGTCTTGGCCTTCAAATTCACTTGACATTAATCCAATACAGTATTTTTGGTCCAACCTGAAGAAGAAAACCGTACTTCCATGCTACCCCTCACAATGTGCAGGAATTGCAGGACCAGTTGGTCATCGCTTGGCACCTGTGGCCTCAGAATATCTATCAGCACCTTGTGGAGTCATTGCCTCGGAGGGTGCTGACGGTTTTAAGTGTTGAAGGTGGTCTTGCATGTTATTAACATAGGTCATAATGTATTTGCTTCTCGGTGTATATATATACATAATGTCCGTAAGTTTTCGACGATTTTTCTATTTATATAAAATATTTGGATGCCTTATGGTTTCATGTGTCTATAAGAAATAGGAAATATTATCTTTTAAATTGATGTTTAATCTGTTTCAAAGAACGTTTATTGCATCATGTTTCTGCAGTTTAAAACGGGGATACATTTGGATGAAACTACAGAAATAAAATTTCAGTCTCTACAAATTTTACACACATGTGTTTGAAAACCTTATCACAATTTCACACAGTTTTGGTTAGAATAAAAATTAAATCTTCAGAAATCAATTTTTCAGTAACAAGTAAAATTTGAAATGAAAGGAAAAATAAAAATAAAAACAGCAATATCCTAATTTTATATTTTTAACAAATAAGCAATAATTATTTCTTAACAGTATTTCTCTATTTCAGTGCAGTTTTTCAATTTGTCTTTTAAATGCTTTTACTTCCATATTTGACCATATTTTAACAAGTATTTCTTGGGGATTTTAAAATAAATTTATCCATTTTAAACTTTAGTCTTCATTAAGCAAACTCAATTTAAATTTGAAATATTCATAAACTTTTCAGAAAGTTTAAATTAACATAAGTAAAATTGTTTCTACAAATTACCTATCTATAAATGAAAAGTATCCAAAAGTAATTAAAATATGTTTTTAAGAAATAATGAGAAATTGGGAAAAAAATTAAAATTTGAAGCATAAAGAACATTTAAAAGCAAGAATAAAATTATACATTGAATATATTTTTTCTGATTAAAATATTTGTTGTACATATATGTATAACAAAATTCTGTATAACAAAATTTTTAAATAATGAAATTTGGGGGTTGTAAATTAAGTAATAGCAACATAGATATAAATTAATTTTTATTCAATTTTCAAGTACAATTTCATTACATTCCTTCTATGTAATCACCAGCAAAGTTAATAACATTTTGCAAAATGTCGGTAAACCTTTGTAGACCAGTGCAAGGTGTTGATTGTTGATGTGAACGACCGAGCACCCTACTGAGTGGAGTACAGGTTAAACGTCATAAAATCGGTAACCTCGGAGAGATTACTTCAACTTCGGTAACAGATTGAAGTCACAAGAACTAAGTCGTTTGAGTAGAGAGGGTGTTCCAGGATTTCCCACTGCCACTATCGCAATAGGAGAGTGACATAGTTTGTGACATGGCAACGAGCGTTGTTATGCAATACGATATGTATAATGTTGTGCAATAAACGTGGATGTTTGCGCCGTATAGCTGGAAGTAGATGTGCTGTAGAAATCGTCAAAAGTAATGTGCATTGACTGTTTGTCCTTCAGGTACAGCATGTGTAAGAATCACACCGTCCCAGTCGTATGTCACAATCAGCATAACCTTCAACAGGCTGGGATCATGTGGAAAATTCTGTGGACTTGTCGAACATTGGTGACGACATTCATTTAATTGACGCTTAAATTGAGGCTCATTGGCTTGTGCCCATGTAACATCAATTTCATTTTGTAGACTACTTCATATTTCATTTGCGACTACTTCATTGCAGTATCACTCCAAGTGGGTGACAGCCAGTGCATTTGGATGCCATTTCTGTACTTAGGTTAGTCGATGTAGAACCCTTCGGGAAGTAATTTTCCTCAAGTTGAGAGATTTCTTCATTATGCACGACACCATATGATCACTCAGACCAACCTGTAAGGATAATTCCCAGACAGTTTATCAGCGGTCTATGGCAAGGAGACTGCTCAGGATGTCAATTTGCTCTTGAGGACTGAAGGGACAACTTGTGCGTTGCAAATCCGCCGTCTCATTCCAACCCGAACGAAATGCTTTATCCACCGTGCTACTGTCCTATACGGTAAAGCATTTGTGTCACAGGCTTCCACTGTACCTCGTTTGCATTCTGTTGCATTTCTGACACGAGTAACCTCGATTTTAAGCCACGACCGCTGATCACCTTTTGAAAATATGCTTTAGAGCAATGGAAACGAAACTCCTCACTTTAACGCCACGCAAAAACTACCGTTCTAAGCAAATCGATTGTTATTTTTGAATTCTTCACATCGAAAACAGAACCACCTCACCCTTTCCATATTTTATTTGTGTATGCCTGCCCTTCTGCGAGTTTCAAGGTTAAGTTGGAACTATATAATTTAACCCTCGTAATTTGAAATCTGAATGTAGCATAAATATAAATATAAATATTCAGATATTATAGAGTATAATGAAATAAAAAAAAATTATTGGTAAATATACTATTTTTAATTATTTTTATAATAACTAAGGTAAAGAATGTTAATTAGGATTGGAAAAATTTCTGTCTCTCAAGAAATCAAAGATTTCGAGAATAACTTAAAATAAATGTGACTCTATTTTTGATGAATATATTATATATATATATATATAAGAATATTATAACCTCTAATATATATATAAAATATGTATATATTTATATATAAGAAAATATTATATGTTCTCAAGAATATATAAGATTTATAATATATATATATTAAGATATATAATATATATATATATATATATATATATATATATATATATATATATATATATATATATATATATATATATATATATATATAATCAAATGAAGTAAAGATTGTTTCGAAGTTTACTGTTAAAATCAAATACACAACAATTAAAAAATTTTCATCGGAATTAAAATTACAAAATGTCATAAACTTATTTACTTACTATTATAGTTTGAATCTTTACCTTTCTATAAATTTAATCTATACAGTGATTTACAATTTTGAATACGCAGTAATTTAAGCCTTGGAGATTAACACCAAACTCCCAACTTGGAAAAAGTTGATATATTTTTGTTTAACCGACGTTTATGGTATTTTTTATTTATCTTATTATGGTATGAAAGACTAATTACACAAATAGGTGTTTTAATTCACAAAAGTTATACTTAAAGAACTTAGATCTCAAAGTAAACATCACGCATAAAAAGAAAAGAATGCAATAACTTTAGAAACACAAAGTGTCTTAAATTACTTACAATGAAGTAAGCAATATATTCATCAGTAATAAGAATATTTCGGTTATTGAAAATGAGTGGGATAATGTGGTACTAATAAAACAATAATAATTCTTTTTATGATGTTATTCTATTTTATAAGTAGATAACACAGGCCTGCGAAATTGAAATTTTTGAAAAATACAAGAGAAGTTTTTTCTTATTTTTAAGTTATTTGGTATGCTGATTTCGAAAATGACCTCCATTTTTTTTCCATCACGTCAGGATTTTTTGTAAAATTGATGTACATATTACTGGTAATATCCTATATGGAAAAAATGCTCTCGAACTGTTAGCTTGTACTGACTGGCAACAGTGGGTTTTATCTATTCATGTGAGTTTATTTAATCTGTTTATGATTAGGCATATTAATTTTTAAACAACAATTAAAATTAAAAATGTATACATTTTGTATATAAAGAATGAGAACCATCGCAACCAGAACGCATGAGCTGCACCAGGGCGAGACAAAAAGTTCCCTCGTTATTAAATTTTTTACATTAATTTTATAAGAAAAACAGTCCTAGAAAAACCCCAACTACCTGTTTTTACGTTTTATTAAGGTTTATATATAATAAATGTAAGTTTGAAATATATTTGAAACTCAATACGAAACAAAGACATTTAAATTTAGTTATGTACATTTTTTCCGTTAAAATTTCTTTTTTGACGTTCTTCTTTTATGTTCAATCTTATCTTCATCTCTTGCTAACATCCAACAATAGTCGGCAAGCATATTCTTATTCCACCTACCTTGATATTTTCTCTCCATATCCTTGATGTCTTGGTGGAACCTTCTCCCTGTTCTTCGCTGACGAATCCTAAATTTTCGGGAAAAAAGTCCAAATGCGATTGTAGGAAATGAAATTTTAACAATCATATAAGTAAGCACAATTTTTCAAATGCAAAATCTAATTTTAATCATGTAATATGGTGTTCTATGATTTTTATATAAGAATGAAAAATGAATTAGATTTCTTTCTTGGACGGAATTTAGAGAATTACAAAAAGATAAAGGATTAATCTGGCAGACAAACGTTACTTTTTATTTACTATAATCGGAAAGATACTAAAAATGTAATTGTTTGCTACTATATCCGGTAGGACAAAATCATCTAAATCGACAACCAGGGGTTTTATAAAATACAGGCTTTAATTTCATAAAATTAATGTTAGGTTAGGTTCTAACAGAAAGTTTCTTGTAAAACTTTTAAATAACGCGAGATACTTTTAAATTACGTACTTTTTAATAAAGAAAAAAATTGGAAAAAAGGGAAAATTATTAAATATGATACTCTCTAAAATTGAGAGAGACATATTTCTTGTAAAGAACTGGAAGATGGAAAAAGAAAAAATATGCTTTTTAATAGAAAATATATTGTAATAAAAATATTGTAAGAATGTAAATAAAACTTTACTAAGTAAAATATCAAATCACAGGTCTACAACGATATATATATATATATAATATTTTTTATATATATTCTATAAAAAGTATATATATATATATATAATTATATATATATATATATATATATATATATATATATGTATGTATATGTGTGTTTGTGTGAGTGTGTATGTCGGGTAATCGGAAAATTAGTATACATTTGAAAAAATAATAATTGACGAAATAATGTTGATGGATACCTAAAAATTTCCAATTACTGCCCATATATATATATATATATATATATATATATATATATATATATATATAACGTATAATAGCATATGTTGATGTAGATTTTTATTTTATGAATTTGAAGTACTTTTTAATAACTTATGAATTTACAACACATTTATATTTTGCTCTCTATATATATTAAAATTATTTTGGTTCCAAAACGGTGACGATTTAAATTCTAACACCAGGTAGAAATGTAAAGTAACGTTTATATTATGATTCTTTTTTTAAAACTTGTGTAATCTTTTGAAGGTATAAAAATGTTATCACGTATCACTTCATATAACATAAAAAAATATTCATTAATTTCCAAGTCATTAAATCTGTGTGCACCTGAAAACAAAACAAAAAAAATAAAGCAAAGAATTTTACTTTGCAACTAATGTTCCCCATTAATCTTCACGTAATTTGACACATGCATTTAAAAATAAAAGAGTAGCGCAGTGAGATTCTGGGAAAATTCTTTTTTTTTTTAAGTAGTCCGAGGAAATTAAGAGGAGGAACGTGATGATCAACTTTTAGTTGAAAATAACATCTCTAGTAATTCAGCACTTTTAGCCTGCTTTCAGAATCAATTTCAGGCCTTCTTATTGTTGCTGTCAGTTAGCTAGCTTCAGGTTTTTTTTTTACTTTTAGTGTGTTTTTATCAAACAAGAAGAGATGAAAATTTGAAGAAAGATGCTGCAGTATTTTTAATTTAGATTCGAAACTGTTTTAAAATTAAGAAGTGAAAAAATATTAAATTAATTTAAATTCATTTATGAATTTCAATTTAGGATAATTGACTGAACAGATTCATTAACATTATTTTTAATAGTAACAACTCGTGCTATTGAAAAGGGTAATTGAAATCTTGCATTTTTTAGAATGACACTATTTTTTATTCTTAGGAAGTGAAGAGAATCAGCAATAATTGGAAAGCATTATTTCAGAGGATAATTCAAATGACCAATGAATATAAAGGTATGTAGAACTTAAAAATTATAAATAAATATAAATATGTCAATTTGGTTGATAAATAGGTGAGAGGAACAAATTAAAGTTTTTCTTTACGTTTTTAGTCTGGTTTGCTCAAGAGCTAATGAGACGAATTGTATTAGAACCATCTATGGCTATAGAATACTCATTATTACTATTTCTTTTATTTAAATCTCAATAATTGACACTTAATAAAACCAAATGTAATTTCAAAGACACTTCTAATAAATATGTAAGGATTAAATATTCCCAAATGTAACAAATAAGCAAGAAATAACATTCCAACTGTGATATTGAAGTAGTTTCTTACAGTTAGACTTTTAAATAAAGGCTGTATATTATTTATTATAATTTATAAGTTAGAAAATGGGAATACTTCCTGGCGAATTCTCTTTTTGCCATATGTTCTATATTTAAAAATTTATGCTACTATTGTTACTACATTTATAAACAGCAATTTTTAAAGAAGTACTATAATTTTATTTATCATTTTCATTGGCATTTGATTGTGATGTGTTTCTTTTGTAAA
>CM063504.1:78668868-78708868 GCA_032207245.1 Pardosa pseudoannulata
TTACCTATTGGGGTAAACTGTTAATAATACTATTTATACGTTATGCATCTCATTAAAGATAGGACGTTTATCTAAACTAAAAAATATAAAATATTGTGTTAACAACATTATCTATTACTTGAACAATAGTGAATGTATTAACTAGGCATTAAAACTTGTTCTAATTGACTCTGTGCAACGATGAAAAATAGCTGGAACTGAAATACTGCAAAGTCAATTTCCCTTGCTACAGAGCGAAGCATAATCTCGTTTGTTTCGAAATAAATTTATTCGACGAAAACTTCGACGTCGTATTATGCTGTATTTCCGAAAATTCTTCCAAAGAGTACTGTCCTGGGGGACACATTATCACATCAGCAATCGTAAATGACACATGTATAATATACATACGGTGATAACGTTAATGAAATCTTCGTTTCCTTCGAATTTTGCATGACATTAAAATAAACATCAAGTTTTCTAGTTGAATGTCGGAACAAAATTGCATGTTACGGGATAAAATTTGTCTCTTCGAGAAAGCAAATTATATCTTTGGGAATAATTCCATTCTTAAATATTGATTAAAATAGGATATTTTGTAATTTTACAATAAGAAAAATATATTAATTGAAGTTGATATTAGACCTCTACAGTCATTTAATTTAAGTACATTAATTTCGAGAAGGGAATTTATGCCATTATGTTAGATAGAAATTAAACAATTTGCATTAAAGATATTTCAATAATGCTTTAGTTTTTAAGTAAATGTTAGTTAAAATAAGTAGTTTTCACGCTATTTTTTATGATGTAATTAAAAGTCATGCATAACATGTACCTGTTTTGATGGATAAGATTATTCTTTTATTGAGTAGGAATGAAAGGAGACACTGAAAGAAAATTGCAATAATTACGGTTTAAAAAGACTGCATGCATTTTCATTTTCTAAACCACAGTAGTTCAGTCAGTAAATGATCTATCTATGTTCAATGTTCAGTCTATGATCCGCCGTGTTCGTTAAAGGTGACTGGAGCACGTAAAATAGTTCACAATGTCCTACAATGTCTCAACGAATACTTCTGGGGGTGGCAAGTCTATTGGTCGTCTGCTTGGTTACTGCTTCAAAATCACGAGGACCCACTTGAGCATGCTCGTTATAACCGAAAGTATCACACCATTGCCTTCAAACGAGTACCCTCAGGCTCAATCTTATTTAGTTTCACTAAGTTGGGTAAAAAACATTTTCTTTTTACCTTTACTTTAGTTTTCTATATATACCACTTTAGATAATAAGTTTTATGTTTAGTTTATATTTCTTTACTTCTTTTTGTACTCTCACCAAACAGTAATTTATCAGATATATTTAAAGAGATTCGGTGTTCTTCAAGACTTTTACTTTCATTCACTTAAAACTTTATCCATAACATTAATATGGTGTAACTAAGCATATAAAACCAAAATTTATCTGTTGTGGATGCTAATACCCAAAATTTATATCCAAATTTTACAGGTTTATTTTTCATGAATATATTGCAACTGTGCCTTCCAAAATATTTTACCATTCTTTCATCGATGGTGAGATTTTCAGAAAATTTACAAATTGCTTCAAGGTTGACGTTTATCTAAACTAAAAAATATAAAATATTGTGTTAACAACATTATCTATTACTTGAACAATAGTGAATGTATTAACAAGACATTAAAACTTGTTCTAATTGACTCTGTGCAACGATGAAAAATAGTTGGAACTTAAATACTACAAAGTCAATTTCCCTTGCTACAGACCGAGGCATAATCTCGTTTGTTTCGAAATAAATTTATTCGACGAAAACTTCGACATCGTATTATGCTGTATTTCCGTAAATTCTTCCAAAGAGTACTGTCCTGGGGGACACATTATCACATCAGCAATCGTAAATGACACATGTATAATATACATACGGTGATAACGTTAATGAAATCTTCGTTTCCTTCGAATTTTGCATGACATTAAAATAAACATCAAGTTTTCTAGTTGAATGTTGGAACAAAATTGCATGTTACGGGTGAAAATTTGTCTCTTCGAGAAAGCAAATTATATCTTTGGGAATAATTCCATTCTTAAATATTGATTAAAATAGGATATTTTGTAATTTTACAATAAGAAAAATATATTAATTGAAGTTGATATTAGACCTCTACAGTCATTTAATTTAAGTACATTAATTTCGAGAAGGGAATTTATGCCATTATGTTAGATAGAAATTAAACAATTTGCATTAAATTTATTTCAATAATGCTTTAGTTTTTAAGTAAATGTTAGTTAAAATAAGAATTTTTCACACTGGTTTTTTTATGATGTAATTAAAAGTCATGCATAACATTTACCTGTTTTGATGTCTAAGATTATTCTTTTATTGAGTAGGAATGAAGGAAGACACTAAAAGAAAATTGCAATAATTACGGTTCAAAAATTCTGCATGCATTTTCATTTTCTAAACCGCAGTAGTTCAGTCAGTAAAAACAACGCTTTAAGAACTAAGATCCGTCAAGTTCGTTAAAGATGACTGGGGCACGACAATACACAATGTCCTCAAAGTTCTCAACGAATACCTCTGGGGGTGACAAGCCAAGTCTATTGGTCTTCTGCTTGGTCCCTGCTTCAAAATTACGAGGACCCACTTGAGCATGCGCGTTATCAACGAAAGTCTCACCCCAGTGCCTTCAAACGAGTAGCCTCCGGCTCAATCGTGGTTAGTTTCACTAAGTTGCTTAAAAACCACATTTTCTTTTTACCTTTACTTTATATACCACTTTAGATAATAAGTTTTATGTTTAGTCTATATTTCTTTACTTCTTTTTGTACTCTGTCCAAACAGTAACTTATCAGATATATTTAAAGAGATGCGGTGTTCTTCGAGACTTTTACTTTCATTCACTTAAACTTACTTTCTATTAACATAAACTTTTCTTTTAGGTAAAATATCATAGATTTTCCACCATACGTGAAAGCATTTACATTACTTTTCTTCAACTCTGATGATTTTTTTAAAATTTTCTCTTAGATTAAATGTTATGGTTTTTAAACCATTTTTAAATGTTTTACGTTCATATAATAAGCCAGTTTTACTACATTTAAATCAAAATTTTCTCAATTTTTAAGTTCATTTCAGTTGTACGTCTGTATCAGTCGTGTAGTAATTTTATTGTGTGTTCTTGTATACATGCTCAAATTCGGTAGCCTGTTTATCTGAAAAGCATTAAGTGTGAAGTATATTTCCATGGATGAAGGTTATAGCATTTATAGTGTACAGTAGGCAAAAGACACCTTCGAAGTACTCCGATGACCGTAGCAGAGTAGCATCTAGGGTTAATGGAAGATTTCCATTTGGAATGTTTTTCTTTATCCGCTATTTTTAATCAACTCATTCGGTTTTTATGATATCCCTTACATTATGTTTGACTGGGAAAATAAAGTTTGGATTATTTAGTTCACGCTTATTTTTATAATGCATTTGTGGTTTTTTACCCATTGCAGAGCATCCAGATGAATGAAGCTGTTTTTGCAAATTACAACTAAACCCATAGGAAATATTCGGACTGTTCGATAAAACTTTAGTTTTGATAGATAATCCAATCAAGTGTTGCAAAATGTATGTAAAAGTAATGCATAACATTTACTTGTTTTGATATCTAACGTGATTCTTTTACTGAATAGGAATGAAAGGAGACCCAAAAAGAAAACTACGATAATTATGGTTCAAAAAGAGTGTCGACATCTCTATTTTCTTTTTACCTTTACTTTAGTTTTCTATATCTACCACTTTAAATAAAAAAAAAATTATATTTACCTTATATATCTTTACTTCTTTTTCTATTTTCACCAAACAGTAATTTATCAGATATATTTAAAGATATTCGGTATTCTTGCAGACTTTTACTTTCTTTCACTTAAACTTTTCTTTAAGGTAAAAGATCATAGATGTTCAACCATACTTGAAAACATTTACCTTATTTTTTACTCTGATGGTTTTCTTTTTTTAATTTTCTTTTATATAAAGTGCTATGGTTTTTCAACCATTTTTAAATGTTTAACGTTCATATTAAAATCAATTTTATTATGTTTAAAGCAGTATTTTTGCAATTTTTAAGTTCATTTCAGTTCTACTACTATATCAGCCATGTAGTAATTTTACTGTGATTTCTTGCATACATGCACAAATACGGTAACCACTTTATCTGTAACGTATTAGCAGTAGAGTTCGTTCCTATTGGAGGTTATATAACATTTATGGCGTAACGCAGGCAAAAGACACCTTCAAAGTACCCTGAAGACCGTATTAGAGTAGCATCTAGAGTTAATGAAAGATATCCAGATGAAACGTTTTTTCTTATCCACTATTTTTAATCAACTCATTGGGTTTTTACGATATCTCTTACATTCTATTTGCCTGGGAATATAAATTTCTTTTGATTATTTTATTTAAGCTTATTTTTTATAACTTATTTATTGTTTTTCTCCTCATACAGATCACGCAGATGAGTGAAGTTGTTTTTATTATTAATTTTGCAAATTACTACTAAACCCATAGAAAATATTCGGACTGTTCAATAAAACTTTACTTTTGATAGATAATTCAATCAAGTGTTGCAAAATATAAGTTAAAGTGATGCATAACATTTACTTGTTTTGATATCTAAGTCGATAATTTTACTAAGTAGGATTTATGGTTTTTTATGTATTTATGGTTTTTCTCCTAATGCAGAGCATGCAAATGAGTGAAGTTGTTTTTATCATGAAATTTGCAAATTACTGTTAAACCCATAGAAAATATTCGAAATGTTCGGTAAAACTTTAGTATTGATTACATAATTTTATCAAGTGTTGCAAAATGTTAGTGAAAGTAATGCATAACATTTACTTGTTTTGATATCTAAAGCGATTCTTTTACTGAGTAGGAATGAAAGAAGGCACTAAAAGTAAATTGCAATAATTATGGTGTGAAAAGAGTGTAGGCATCTCCATTTTCTTTTTACCATTATTTTGGTTTTCTATATTTACCAATTTAAAGAAAAGTTTTTATATTTAGCTTATATTCCCTTACTTCTTTTCCTATTCTCACCCAACAGTAATTTATCAAACATATTTAAAAAAGATGCGGTATTCTTCGAGACATTTACTTTAATTATGTGAAGAGAAAACACTATTCATTAATACCTATATTTTAGAAAAATATGGTATTTTGCAAATTAATATAATTAATTAAACCAATATTAAATTTCAAATTTATATTTGTAGGTTCTAAACATTGCCCCAAACAAAATATATTGTAGTTCATATTAGTGGTTGGTGAAAAGGGTTGTAAAATTACTTTTTTATTAAAACCTGTAAAAATTTAATAATGTATTATACAACTTAAATTATTATCGTGAAAATCTTTTTGCTACTTAAGAGTGTAAAAGTGTATTGTCTGAATATAATTTTATATATAAGAGATGCACGGAAGATATGACGTGAAATAACAGTATTTCATTGGAGTATAAACAAAATCATTAGGTGTTATTATTTGGATCAAACGTATCGTTTATTAAATTCACTTGAATTTCAGGTTCTACATATATAGTAAACATGATACGTCTATCATTAAAGATTTTCTTTTGTGAAAGGCAACTTAAAAGTGCATTCTTCTCAGATATATCTATTTAATACTTTTAAACTAACATCACATATAAAGTCATAAGATAAGAGATGCACGACATATATCACTTGGCATAACAATATTTCATTGGAGTATAAACAAAATGATTTAGTATTATTATTTGGATTAAATGTATAATTGTTTATTAAATACAACTGAAGTTCAGGTTCAACATATATGGTAAACATAATATGTCTGTCATGAAAATTTTCTTTGTGAAAGGCAACTTAAAAGTGCATTCTCAGATATATCTATTTAATACTTTGAAATTTAAACTATTATCACATATAAAGTCATAAGATAAGAGATGCACGGCAGATATGACGTG
This sequence comes from Pardosa pseudoannulata, assembly GCA_032207245.1. Taxonomy (NCBI): domain Eukaryota; kingdom Metazoa; phylum Arthropoda; class Arachnida; order Araneae; family Lycosidae; genus Pardosa; species Pardosa pseudoannulata. Next base: position 78,674,851 of record CM063504.1, read on the forward strand.
GCATAACAAGATTTCACTGGAGTATAAACAAAATGATTAAGTATTATTATTTTGATTAAACATATCGTTGTTTATTAAATACAATTGAACTTCAGGTTCGCCGAACGATGGCCGAATGGTTGAGCGCTGCTCTTCGGAACCGGAGTTCGCTGGTTCGAATCCCGCTGCTGGCATGGATGTTGTAGCCGTTTGGAATCGGCTTTAAACTGTAGGTCCCGGTCTCATTAGCCCTCGTGTGCAAAACAGTAGACCGTAGCACTCCAAACCAAACCAAACCAAACTCCCAGAACTTCAGGTTCAACATATATGATAAATATAATACATCTGTCATGAAAATATTTCTTTTGTAAAAGGAAACTTAAAAGTGCATTATTTTCAGATATATCACTTTAATACTTTCATGAAATTTAAACTAAATACCACATATAAAGTCGTGTACAAAATATACCATTATTTAAAATAAAAGTAAAGTCAGTAGTTTTGTTCTAAATTTTGGAATTAATACTAAAGAGTTTAAATACGTTACATTTGAAATAATTTATTATATAATACACATAATAGGTTTGAATTTAGCAAGCTTAAAGCATATATTAAGAATGAGAAATCCAATATTTTATTCCTATTATATGTTGAAAATACGTAAGATTGGGTTTAAGTAAAGTAGTCATATTAACACCAGCAAGAAATTAGTGATACGACAATTTCCCACAAAATTAACTATTAATTAATTCCCCTATACTCCAAGATATTTTTATACCCTGAAATCATTGCAAACATTTACTACTTAGTAATGTTATCCCTTGATACAGAATGCTTGTAATACTTCCGTCTTTCTACCTATAGATGGCTAAAGAATGCTTTCATCTATTGGAAGCGTTTATGTCCTATCCATTTCCCCTTACATGTTTCCCCTTGTATGTGTACCCTCACTGTTCAAACAACATTAATGCCCCGGGAGAAGCATTAGACATAAACCACATGGCACGGTAGAGATGGATAAATTTATACCGCATTTTCTTCCCCCAAATCATTGACTTTCGCCATTGCTTATGTGGATCGATATTACTGTAATGTTCAGGAATACAATACCACTATTTATGAATGTCTTTATATTTATATAAATAAGTAAATATAAAATTGACTAAAGTAATTGATAGGATTATGTTGACTCAAGTATAAATAAAGCCAGTAATATCTGGTATTTTAGAGTTCGTGCCATACAAAAATGTACTGATGTAATCAGTACTGTATCTAACATATTTGTCTACTATACTGAACAGAAAATCATAAAACCTCTATGTAACTCATTTTGGGAGCCACCGATATAATATACAACATTAAATTGTACAGTTTGATGTCCAATAAAATGAGTTTCAAATTCGATGTTAAAAGTTAAAGTGAAAGAAAAATAGGTTTTGACTCCATAACTACATGATATAAATAAGTAAATATAATATAAGATTTATATAAATAATTAAAAATAAAATTGACTAAAGTAATTTATAGGACTACTTATGTTGACGCAAGTATAAATAAAGCCAGTAATATCAGACATTTTAGTCATCATGCCATACATAAATGTACTGATATAATCAGTACTGTATCCAACACGTTTGTTTATTATATTGAACAGAAAATGATAAAATCTCTATATAACAAATTTCTAAAGACACCGATATTATATATACAACATTAAATTGTACAGTTTTATGTTCAATAAAATGAGATTCTAATTTGATTTTAAAAGGTAAAGAAAAACAAGAAAGGTTTTGCTTCCATAACACTTAAACTACGGAATATAAATAAGTAAATATAATATAAGATTTATATAAATAAGTAAATATAAAATTCACTAAAGTAATTTATAGGACTACTTATCTTGGCTCAACTATAAATAAAACCAGTGATATCTGATATTTTAGTCAACGTGCCATACATAAATATACTGATGAAATCAGTACTATACCTAACACATTTGTCTACTATATTAAACAGAAATTGATAAAACCTTCTTGTAACTTATTTCTAGAGACAATGATACAATATACAACCTTAAATTGTAGAGTTTTATGTTCAATAAAATGAGTTAGAAATTAAATAAAGTAAAAAAAAATCGTTTTACATCCATAACATTTAAACTTCAGGGAGATTCCGTATACCTTAAACTCAGAAAAGGTTAATTTTAAAGCAGAAAACTGAAGTGTAAAATTGACTTATTTTATCAAAATTTATTTTATTTGCTTAAATGCCTGAGAATTATATTTCTGAGAAATTTTATCTTATTAGATATATTTAATCAAATAGTAAGACTATAAAAAAGTATAAAATTATTCACACTTTAATACATATGTAATCTTACTCGTCCTTTAAATAGATTTTGAAATTACGGTGATGAAATTAGAGTATATAATCCTATTTTCATCTCCCGTGTAAAAAAGACAATGATATAAAATGAGTTAACTGCTTTTATTCTAGTGCTAATTATTTCTTTGACTCTTATAAATACTTTACGTACATTTTACAAAGATTACAAACATGACGGATAAAATATAAATATAAAGTTTAAGTAATTTATAGATGATTATAGTAAATGATATTAGTATTTGTTAAAAAAATATGGCTTAACATCAACAAATAAACCAGATAAATCTACTAAACAACGAACATAAAATTTCTGATGTAATTATCTATACAAATAGTTTTTGTTTCAAGGTTACAAACAGATTAAAAGTCATTATTTTATCGGTTAATAATTTTTAGCCTGTGAAATAGTTATTTAACTTATTTAGGGACATTTTTTTCAAACGGCAATCATATTTTTCTAAATAGATAGCATTTACAAAACATACAGACTTTATTGCAGAAATAACTATAAACTTTTATGTTTTATTTTTTTTCACTATTTAGATTATATGTCCGTTTTAAAAGTATTATAATAATACGACATATTTTTCAAGAGAAATTATAATAGATTTTGAATAAGATTTTAAATAGATTTTGAAATTACGGTTATGAAATTAGAGTGTATAATCCTCTTTTCACCTGTCCTGTAAAAAAAGACAATGAAATAAAATGAGTTAACTAATTTTATTCTAATGTTAATTATTTCTGTGACGGTTATAAATAGCTTACGTACATTTTAGATATATTACAAACATAAAGGATAAAAATATAAATATAAAGTTTAAGTAAATTATATAATGTAAATGATTTTAGTCTCTGTTAAAATAAATATTACTTAACATCAACAAATAAACCAGATAAAACTACTAATCAACGAATATAAAATTTCTGATGTAATTATCTATAAAAATAGTTTTTATTCAGTGGTTACAAACAGATTAAAAGTTGCTATTTTATCAGTTAGTAACTAGTTTAGCTTGTGATATAATTATTTTACTTCTTTAGAGACATTTTTTCAAACGACACTCATTTTTTTTCCATAGAAAGTCTTTACAAAACATACAAACTTTACTGCAGAAATAACTATAAACTTCTGTGCTTTATTCTTAATTTTCTTTCTTTATTTAGATAATATGTCCGTTTTAATTGTATTATATTAATAAGATATATTTTTCAAGAGAAATTATAATAGATTTTAAATAAGATTTAAAATAGATTTTGAAATAATGGTGATGAAATTAGAGTAGATAATCATATTTTCACTTGTTCTTTAAAAATACAATGAAATAAAATGAGTTAACTGATTTTATTCTAATGTTAATTATTTCCTTGACTATTATAAATAGCTTACGTACATTTTATAGAGATTACAAACATGACAGATAAAATATAAACATAAAGTTTAAGTAATTTATAGATGATTATATTAAATGATATTAGTATTTGTTAAAAAAAAATATTGCTTAACATCAAAAAATAAACCATATAAATCTACTACACAACGAACATAAAATTTCTGATGTAATTATCTATACAAATAGTTTTTGTTTCGTGGTTACAAACAGATTAAAATCATTATTTTATTGGTTAATAATTTTTAGCTTGTGAAATAGTTATTTAACTTATTTAGAGACATTTTTTCAAACAGTACTTATATTTTATTCCATGGAGAGTCTTGGCAATACATACAAACTTTACTGCAAAAATAGCTATAAACTTTTGTGTTTTATTGTTTTTTTCTCTCTTTATTTAGATGATATGCCCATTTAAAAAGTAATATATTAATAAGATATATTTTTCAAGAGAAATTATAATAGATTTTGCATAAGATTTTAAATACATTTTGAAATTAAGATGATGAAATTAGAGTATATAATCCTCACTTGTCCTGTAAAAAAGACAATGGAATAAAATGAGTTAACTGCTTTCATTCTAATGTTAATTATTTCTTTGGTTATAAATACAAACATGACGGATAAAAAATAAATATAAAGTTTAAGTAATTTATATAATGTAAATGATACTACTCACTTTTAAAATAAATATTACTTAACATCAACAAACAAACGAGATAAAACTACTAATCAACGAACATAAAATGTATGCTGTACTTGTCAAATAGTTATTGTTTCGTGGTTACAAACAAATTAAAAGTCACTGTTTTAACAGTTAGTAATTTTTAGCTTGTGAAATATTTTTTTTTACTTATTTAAAGGCATTTCGTCAAACAATAGTCACATTTTTTCCATAGCATGTATTTACAAAACACTCAAACATTACTGCAGAAATAACTATAAACTTTTGTGTTTTATTCTTTTTTTCTCTCTTTATTGAGATGTCCATTTTAAAAGTATTATGCTAATACGACATCAAGAGAAATTATAAGAATTGAGCAATATTTTCATAAGTTACTGAAAACTTTCTAGTAACATTAACCTGACCTAAAAGTTTTGAGCGAATTTCATGTTTATAAAATAAGCAAAAGTATGTTCCTAAATAGGGTTTTCTTATAAAGATAATTTAAAAGAATTTAACACGATACAAATTTAAACATTAAATACTTTTCAAGTGCTCCGTTTTGTTGCTCGTAAAATATCCATCCAATTCTCAATTTAAGTGTTTTGCAATATATCAACAAGTATTTGTCCTACGTTTTTTGCGATTCGTCCTTTTAAATCGGTGGTTCCCTAAATAGTTCCTATAGAATTATAGAAGAGGTATACAGAAGAGGTACCTGTAATTAATATATGTCGATAGTTTTAATATATTTGTAGGTGTATGACAAACGTTTGTTTTTCTTCAAGTAGTTCAGTATAAAGAAAAATAATTGTCATTAATTGTCTTTAATAATAAGTCATTTCCATTTTTAAGGAAAACTAAAATATATAAAAATAAGTAAATTGGTTACCATTTTTTGGCTATTTTTTGAAACCAAGATTTGATGAAGATTTGCTTGCTTATTTTCAAGAGATGACAGATTTTTATTTTTTTTCCCAGAAGTAATTTTGAAGGCATTCTTTACTTCGTTATCTCCGATTGAGTGTACACGACTTCTTCTAAATCTATAAACTGAGAGGAATCGATACTGTTGAAGAAATTTATTTAACCATAAATGGGACGCTAAAATTAGTTTTGACCAAGGATACAAGAAATTCCAGTTACAAATATAGATATCAGTCTGCTTAAATAAGCTTACGGAAAAACATTGGGTTTACTTCATTTATTGTAGCATTGATTACTTTTTCTACAATTTAAGGTGTTATAGAAGGTATTATTTTGTTCAGAGGGTATTATTTCGAAACATGACATGTGAAAGATCAAAATGTTTTATTTATATCTTACTGTCATGCTATTATTAAATGCCAAAATAATAATTGATTGTTATGTGGTTGTATATATTTTCCTCAGGGAATAAAGTGTTAACAATGATTAGGAGTCTTTGATCATCAGGTTTTAGGATTCACTGTTTTAGATTATCCGGATCCCTATCAGGAACTAGAGTTGAGTATATTGGTCCTTAACGCACTGACAAAAGGAAAAAACAAAGTCATGCGAGGTAGGGGATTTTGGCAGCCATAGTATGTTTAAATTTTTGTTGTGTAAAAGTGTTTTGAAATGACACTAAGAAAACAAAAAACATACGTTTTCATCATATTATTTTTCAATTTAAAACAGCCGAACGATGGCCGAATGGTTAGGGTGCTGGCCTTCGGAACCAGAGTTCGTGGCTTCGAATCCCACATTAGCATGAATGTTCGTAGCCGTTCGCAATCGGCTTTAAGCAGTAGGTCCCGGTCTCATTAGCCCTCGTGTTGCAAAAAGTAGACCGTAGCGCTCCAAACCAAACCAAACCAATCGATTTAAAACATGGAAAGCTCTCGATAATTTTGAAAGAAAAACGTATTTTAGTTTTAAGTACAATTTGGGAAATACTGTTAGTATATTGGTCCTTAACTCACTGACAAAAGGAAAAAAACAAAGTAATGCGAGATAGGGGATATTAGCCCGCATAGTATGTTTAAATTGCTGTTGTGAAAAAATTGTTTTAAAATGACTCTAAGTAAACAATAAACATACGTTTTCATCATATTATTCTTCATTTTAAAACATGGAAAGCGCTCAATAATTTTGAAAGGAAAAAGTATTTTAGTTTTAAGTACAATTTGGGAAATACTGGGAGTATATTGGTCCTTAACTCACTGACAAAAGGAAAAAAAAACAAAGTAATGCGAGATAGGGGATATTAGCCACCATAGTATGTTTAAATTGCTGTTGTGAAAAAATGTTTTAAAATGACTCTAAGAAAACAATAAACATACGTTTTCATCATATTATTCTTCATTTTAAAACATGGAAAGCGCTCAATAATTTTGAAAATAAAAAGTATTTTAGTTTTAAGTACAATTTGGGAAATACGATAATTAATTCCAACAAGATGTAGAATTTGAAAAGATTGAATTCAATTCCTTATCAATCACGTTTATACAGTTGGGAGAAATAGTAAAATTTTCAATCCGTTTCAATTTATTCTCAATATAATATCAAAATATATTATAGAATACATTCTTTTTTGCAATATTGATATTGAATCTCAGGAATCTTTTATTCTTATTTATTCCATATTTTATCATTATAGCGTGGAAATTATATTTTAGAGTATATTCGTTGATCAAATATAAAAGCTACAAAATCACGTGGATCTTTCAAATCCGTTCTCCATATTCATTTGTCCAGTTTATGATATTCCTTCTCTGTGTAATTTTTATGTGACGGAACATTGGCTTGCTTTCAAATATATTATGATATATATCATAATATATTTGAAAGCAATATATTAAATCTTAAAATATCACATATAATAGAAATATAATACCCATGTGTAATATTCTACAGATCATTCCATAGAGAAACATGATACACAGTTAATTACAAAGAATATTTCGCCAATTCTATAAGTAAATACACTTTATTGGACAGTGGTTTCACAGCAAAAACTCCTGTTAAACATTATTTTTCTGTAATTTTTAAAGAAGTATAAATGTTTTTCAAAAACCTTTTTCTTTGTTTTTGAGATTTTAAACTTACAATAGATGATAGTACTGCATCCAATTCAATTTTTCTTTTAAAATATATTTATTTATATTTGCTGTACCTGGAAATTTAGTAATTACATTTTTGTATCACTTATGACTCCAAATGAAAATATCTGTTCAAACAACACTTATAATCTGTTGAACTGCTTATTTATTTTATTTAAGACCACTTATTTATTGTTCTTCCAATGTAATTAAAATTTGAAAAAAGTATTGTGTTCAAGCTGTACAAGGGGATGGGTTTGTCAGTTAACTCCCCCCCCTCAATCCCTTCTATGGTGCCCTCTAATGCAAACTCCTTTAAGGATTGTAAATTTAAAAATAAACATTTTTCATTTATAAGGTTCAGAGATAATATTTATAAAATAATTTCATTAAATTCCAAAGAAATTATGTAGATGACCTTTAACCCTTTAACTGTCAAGTTATTTTGATGATTTGGGTACACAATTTGTGAAATTTGTTATTGCAACACTCAAATGTTTACTACAAAATAAATTATACTTAGAAGTTAAAAATTTATATTTTGAAGTACCTGATATATATTCGGGTATAACAATACGATGCATTAATAAAAAATTACCCCGAGTAATACTCGGGCGTGACATTTTCGAATACCAGTGCTGTGCCCGAGATTATCTCGGGCATGACAGGTAAAAGGATAAAGGGTTAACATATATTTTATGCATTCCATTACTTAAATCAACTCTATGTTATTTATAAAATTTATTTTTGATTTGAACTCAGTCTACAAGGACAGCGATTTCATAAATGAAAGTTTGTGGGTTCGGGGTTTGAGCTGGCCTAATATCCACCGTTTTCGTTAAAGTTGACTAGGGGATATGCAATACTGACTGGGGAATAGTAAATTGTGACTGGGATTCCTGGTCACAATGTCTTCAAAGTTCTCAACGGATACCTCTGGGAATGGCAAACCAAGTCTGGGAAGGGGTCTTCAGCTTCTTCCCTGCATCTAAAATACGAAGAATTTGTCGGGGTAATGTCACTGATATCCATAACACTCCTTAAATTAAACGTGCTCATCGGTTGGTGCTAAATGGGTAACAGATTCTAAACCTTGTATTGACATAAAGATGTAAATGTCTGTATTGCCAGCTGCATTGGAAAACAACAACATTTCTTACTATGGTAGAATATTCAATTTATTAAGTGTTTTGGATGGTAAATTTTATTGACAGTAGACATGACTTTCCTCTTATAACACTACACAGGAAATTTTATATAAAGTATACGAAATGGATTTTTATCATGAATTGTTAAATATTATTTATTAAATAATATTATATATATATATATATATATATATATATATATATATATATATATATATATATATATATATATATACGTACATACGTTTACGATATAAAAATTCTTGATGGTAGAAGTAAGAATAATAAAATAAGAGAAGTATAACAGTTTTGTAACGTGGCAAGCAGTTATCTTTCATTACCCCCACCATTTCACACCACAAGTATGTTTTGTTGAAGGAGTACCATGTAGGAGTGCAACATTACTCCCTACGGGGGACCAGAACAAAGAGCCTTAATCTAGAAGCCAATCTAAATCTCCTACATCCAGGCTCGTGACTCCACTATATAATGGGAGGGTTAAGTGAATGCTATGTATCACAGTTAGAAAAAAAAGTAGAAGGAGTGGGTGAGAGGAAAGAGCCATACAACTTAACTAGAAATTCCAAGTCTTGAGGTAATATTATATACACTGGCACAACAGAGTATAAATGTTCTTGACAGTTGTGATACGGTTTTTATTTTTAACTGAAATTTCTACTCAATTTCTTCTCTCTAACAATATAATAGGAAGGATCTGCGCCAGTTATACTTTAGGGATTATTACTTTAGTAGTTGTCATGAGTACGCTGTAGAGAACTTAAAATAATATGTGGTCAAATGGGAGGTATAACGTTAAAATCTTCATCCCTCCTAAATACATACACATACACACACGCATACATACATATATATATGTGTATATATATATATATATATATATATATATATATATATATATATATATATATATATATATATATATATATATATATATATATATATATATATATATATATATATATATATATATATATATGTATATATATATGTGTATATATATGTGTATATATATATATATATATATATATATATATATATATATAATATATATATATATATATATATATATGTATATATATATATATATATATATATATATATATATATATATATATATATATATATATATATATATATATATATATATATATATATATATATATATATATATATATATATATATATATATATATATATATATATATATATATATATATATATATATATATATATATATATATATATATAGATATAGAGATATATATATATATATATATAATATATACAGAGAGAGAGAGAGAGAGAGAGAGAGGGGTTTCAGTGTACAAAAAATACAAATAATTAAGGTAAGTATGTTTAAAATTTAAGAGATGTTCTAACTAAAAATAAATATCCAATAACCTAATCACATACTTAATAATTGATTTTAGATCAAATAAATTATAATTGAAGACTTTATAATGCTAATTATTTTTACTATAAAACTAAATTTATTTTATAAAGAATAATAAATTAATTATTTAATGTGTCTATAATGATATAAGTTAAGGTATCTATTTTATGATCTTGTGTTCAAACGTAGGTTTAGTGTTATGGTATAATGCTTATATCTTAGTTGTTTTTGTAAGTCGTATTTTAAATCCCTTTGTTTTTAAACCAGTGATATTATTATGTTTTCCTCGATAACTGTTATTTTTACTATCGTTTAATTACTTAGAGTTATAGCATGAGGTTTTGTGACTTTTAGTTTTTTTTACATTAGGTATTAAGATGTGTGTATTATAAAGATTAAATTTTGAGAAAATTTTTAACTTTGGTTTAAAGTTAAATATATTACTTTGTTTACCTCCTCATTTTCTTTTTCTACTACACGCACCGTCCCTTCACACACCCACACACATAGATATATACATACATACATATGTATATATATATATATATATATATATATATATATATATATATATATATATATATATATATATATATATATATATATATATATATATATATACATATGTATGTATATATATATATATATATATATATATATATATATATATATATATATATATATATATATGTTTCTGTGTGTGTAATTTTATATTTCAAATAACATCTATAAATACATTTAACAATAGTTTTGGTAGTTAAAATTTATTCCCATTATGAATCTTTTAGAAAGTTAATTCTAAAATGAGTAGAAATTTCTACTGAAATGAAGATATGAGAAAAGGTTTTATTACACAAATTTATTGGTAGAAATAATAATATTTCACCTAAAATATAATACTGAATTCTATTGATATACATACTTTTTTTTCTTAGTAAATAATAATTAGATTTGAGATATTCATTATTATATATTAAGCAAAAATAATTCAGGCGTTATGAGGTTAATCGTATTTACATAAGATCTCTCAAGGAAAAAATACAACATAAACTAATTTATGTGATAATTTAACGTGTTATTTCTAATGATGCATATCCACAAAAAATTAAGTAATAAGACTAAGCTAAAATATGTATGTGAAAAAGAGATAAGGCTGATAAACAAAAATATAATATGGTTGTTAAAATATTTATATTTATTAAAATAATCAATTGAAACATTTCAAACTTAACATCCTGTAAAAACTCATGCGAAACAATTTTTCTGTAAACTATTTACTAGAAAATATAAAATTTATTAAACCGGAAATAATTTTTTTTTAATTTAAAACCAGTTTGAACTTATATCGCAGTAGCATTATGCCACCTTAAATCAGTGATAAGAATACTTTATATTTTAAAAAGGCATTTGAATAATACATATAGAAATGGCGTCAAAAATTATTTTTTAAAACATAAATGATAGTTTTGACATTAATAATACAGTAGAACCTCGATATAATGACCCCCTAGGTGACCAATATCATTGTTGTAACGAAAGGTCGTTGTAACGAACTGAAATGAAACAATAGTACATGTCTAGAGAACACTTCAATTTATTTGTATTTCCATTACTATATTTTTGAAAAAAATCTTTGATTGACGAATGTTTCAAGTTCACTTGGGAATTTTTCATCATCACTGATTCCATATCCGTTAGATTTTCAAGGAAATTCAGAATTAAATTGCCCTTCAAAATATTGACGCAAGACCTTGATTGCACTGAAGGTTTCTTTTTCATTCACTTTTTTTTAAAAGATTGGACGATTTCTTTTCCAATGTCTGAATCGCATATTTCTTCATTTCCGGTAATACGAGCAATAAAATTGTTGCACACTGTAAAGTTTTGTCTACCGCAACAAACTCATCAAAAGATAATTGAAGATTTAGTTCTCCCCTTTTTTGCCACGCCCCCTCCTTTAAGTAAACACAACGAGAGGAGTACAGGTTTCTTGAAGTTGCACTACTGTACAATAATTTTGAAATAGCCCACTTGCTCATGAGTTCTGCCGACTAATATTGGCGGTCTTCCTAACGAAAAATAATACGCTTACGGTCATTGTAATGATTCAAAATTAACATTATTCCTATGATAAAATAATTGGGACTTTTTAAGATGGTCGTTCTAAGGAAGCGGTCGGTATCGTGGGATCTTTATAAAGAGGTTCTACTGTAATAACATATGATATCCTTATCGTTAATAAAATCTTATACAATTTTTATATACGTTCACAGTTTTATAAATCAAATACCTATTTTTTTGGTTACTAGTATCATTGATAATGTGGATTAAAATAAATTTTATTGAATCAGATTCTTACGTAAGGTTAAAAGACTGCTCCTTTTACAAGCCATTAAATAACATCATTATAGAAGAAATAGTTTAGAAAACTTAATGACTTTATATTTTTTTGGAAACACGATTCCACTTTAGACCATTAAACTCTCGAAGAATGGTCTCGTTTATAAAGAGTTATGAATTACAAACAATAAAGAGAGAAATGCCGAATTATAAAGTATATAACGTCCTGAAATATATTTAATCAACTCAATAAGCGAGATATATTAAGTTCCCCGAGATAAGACGATTTCTCAATTTTGAGAGATAATATCAGAATTGCAGACTATATTTCATACGGGGGAAGTTATATGCTCCTGCGTGACATTGCTTTTACTCAACTAAGTGAGTTTCGGACCATTAATCAAAGTTGACCAAAAAATAATCAATAAGAACTGCGATTCTTTTGTATTTCTAACATTATTGATTAAAAGTTTTGAAAAATTAAATTTGGAGTCATATTTCACCCAGTAATAGCTAAACAAATAAATCATCCCAATACAAATATCTATTTGTCTGCTCTATATTTACTATACTAGTTATTTCTATATACAGATATATATATGTATATATAATATATATATATATTATATTATATATATATATATATATAAATATATAAATATATTTATATATATATATATATTTATATATATATATATATAATTTATATACATAATATATATATTTATATACATATTACATATATATATATATATATATATAATATAATATATTATATATATATATATATATATATATATAATATATATATATATATATATGTTTGTGTGTGTGTGTATGTGTATGTGTGTCTGTTATGAGTAAATAAGTATATATAAATTTATGTAATAGATATATATTTATAAAGTTTAATCTCTCTATTTTGATTAAAATTTTGTGTGCTGAAATCAGCTTTTATCAAATGTGCATGCACGCAAACATGAAAATATATATAAATAAGAAGTACATGTACGATTATCTCAATACACAAATTTTATAATTTTAGAGAGCCAATATTTTTTTTATAAGGAAAAGTGATAGTTATATTAAAGCAATAGAGTATAGTTTAAAAATGAATGTCCAATTTTTAGAGATGTCTTTATTCATCATTAGAGTGCTTTAATCTATTTACAATACTTTTTACAAGTCTTAATAATATTCTCTAAAATTATTATTATTTTTTTTAATTTCAAATAGTATATATTAAAGTAATAAAAATATACACCAGATAATATGAATAAATTTACTACTGAATTTACTAAGAATATAAATTTTGAAATATGTATTTTAGATATGAAATTTTATTTGAAATTGAAGTAGAATGTTTGCTTTGGTCTCTAAATTAAAATTTTAAAATGTTAAAAAAAATTAAATGTTTTAAAAATTTGAAGTAATAAAAATTCATCTATTGATGAATAAGAAAATAAACAAATATGTATTTATTATCTAACTGATATAAAAAAATCTTTGATGTAATTTTAATTTATTACTTTCAAAAGACTATAATATTCTGTTCAGAGTTCGTGGGTTGGATATTATATGTTCGTATTAATCGGCTTTAAGCTATATATATCGTGTATAAAAAATATATATCCAAACCAAAACAGAATATACTTTCAAATTGTTTAAGTATATATCTGTAATATGATATTTTATCTTTGTTTGAAATACTATTGTAATCTTCAAATAAAAGTAAATAATTTATATAAAATGAAGCATTTATGTTTAGAAAAATTTTTTTATCCAAACTGTTATTTTTATAATCAATCAATATATGTATAATAAAGAGCTTTATCTAAATATATATTTCGGTAAATATATTTTTATTATATATATAAATATAAATTCAATATATATATAACATTATAGATGTTATATAATTTAAAGGATTAGGCAGAAGAATAAGTAAAATTACTAACATACGAAACGAAACCAAATTAATGAATACCAAAATTGTAAAAAAAAAATATGTATTTCACTGAAAAAAATATAATAAAGATGAATAATTAAAAATCATATTAGTTTAGGAATTTATAAGAACATTAGGATATGCTTCCTTTCAAATAACAAAAAATTAATGAATACCAAAAGCGTTATAAAAAATATGTGTTTCACTGAAAAAATATAATAAAGATGATTAATTAAAAATTATGAGGTTAGTTTTATTAATTTATAAGAATTAATATGCTCCCTTACAAACGAAAAAATTAATGAATACCAAAAGCGTTATAAAAAATATGTGTTTCACTGAAAAAATATAATAAAGATGATTAATTAAAAATTATGAGGTTAGTTGGGTTAGGAATTTATAAGAAAATTAGGATATGCTCCATACGAATCGAAACCAAATGAATGAATACCAAAAGCGTTATAAAAAATATGTGTTTCACTGAAAAAATATAATAAAGATGATTAATTAAAAATTATGAGGTTAGTTGGGTTAGGAATTTATAAGAAAATTAGGATATGATCCCCATGATGTACTAAAGAGTTTATTTGAAAGTCTGATAATAATTATATCTGTGTTGTTGTGATGAGAAATGTCTTGTATTATATTTCCTTGCTGCTGCAGAAGATTACCACCTAGGCAAAATATTCCAGAAAATTCAATAAAGTGTGAAACATAACTACGATCATTAATCAAAAAGGCTGTATTATTGTCTATCCTCTTATAATTAATGTATACATTATCCCAAGAGTAAATTGCATTTTTAATACTTTAACAGTTTGAAAAACAAATACTTTTGAATTTTTTAACTATTTAAGCTCTTCAGGCATATTTTAACTTACATAATACCTTTAAAATGTATAGCTAATTTACCTCCTAGTCAATAAAATAAAAGTTAGTTAAAAGTAAAGTATTTTTTGTATTATATATACTAAATCTATTCTTTACATAATAAAAATTATATTTAAAATGTGCATTTTCTATGGGAAAATGTATACACTAAATGTTATTATATTTTTTACTACATTTTCCCTGATTACTTAGGATAAAAACAAATTCTTGTTCACGCCTACATGACTTCCTATTATAAAAAATAGCCTCGTGCTTAAAAGGATTGCATACGAAGCATTTCCTATAATGATAATTTTGAAATAAATAATTATAAAGACCTTTTAAAATTATTTATCTACTTTTAAATATATATAATAAAATTTTACATCAATATTGCATACACTTTCACATAAGTATATTGTTAATGGTATATAAAATATATAACAGATTGCTCAATTTTAAGTAAGGTAAAAGCATTTCGAAAGGAAACTGACTTTAATGAGTTATAACTTATTTTGTATAATTATATTATTTTCCGTCAATTTAGAGAGGTTTTTTGGTATAAGATTTATGGTAGTTCTTTAAATTAAGAAGAGGATATGAAAAACGTGTCCATACCAGTTTGTTCAATCTATCGATTTAAGTACTTCTAGTTTTCTTTTAGATCTGCTTTGATATATTTATTTCCAAAATTTCAAATCTATAAAATGTAGAGAAATAAATATACGTATACTATAATATTGACATGTAAAATCATAAGTATACATCATCCTTTAGACCACAAAATCTATATATCCTTTATAAATGGATGAATTTATACTGCTATTTTGTTTGTATTATAATTTTGGAGTTTCTTTTATGTCTTTAAATGTGTGTAGTCATTTAAAGCAATCTCGCATAATGTTATGTTAAATCTTTTTTGTCTTCTGTAATTCATGCGTAACAGTTCATAACTACGAATTACAGTAGTCAGAATGCGTTTGAGTGCATATGGTGTCATTCAAATTACTCTAAAAGAGTTATTAAATTCAAAGAAAAAATCTGCCAATGTATAATGATAAAAAAATATTGTAACTGAGGTGTTGGGGAAATTAGAATTTAAATTTCTGTCAAATTACATAATTTTATGCTAAGTTTGAAGAATTTGCTTACATTTTACACATGTCAAGTTCCAGCCTGAAGAAAAT
Source organism: Pardosa pseudoannulata (assembly GCA_032207245.1). Lineage (NCBI taxonomy): Eukaryota > Metazoa > Arthropoda > Arachnida > Araneae > Lycosidae > Pardosa > Pardosa pseudoannulata. Next base: position 78,691,239 of record CM063504.1, read on the forward strand.
TGAAAAAATCATCTCTCTATCGTAGACATTAAATTCAAACTATTTTTTCTTTTTTTTCTACAATAAGTAATTCCCATAGATTTAAAAGAACCATAAAAAGTATTACATAGAAATGAGTGAAAAGTGATATTGATAGTTTGCATATTGATTGTGATATTATATGTCAAGTTAAGTTGTTCTAAATTTAAACTGTTAGTCGGTTTGCCAATATTAGAAGACTAAAATAATTGGGTTTATTTTTTGAAGTTTTAGGAGATTGGTCATATGAACTAGTTTAAATAATTGTAATAGGAATTTGCTGTTGAAAGTGTCATTCTGTTCTCTTCAAAATCCTTGCCTTTATTAAATTTTACCTACAAGTATTAGAAAACAAATTTATACAAATTTGTGCATTTTTTAGCCTTTAAAATAAAAAAATCAGGCTTATTTAACTACAATTAACTAGTAAATATACACTTTCTGTATTAAAAGTACAATACATCTAAATTTGAGTTACATTTATAGCTAAATTTATTAGACAGAAATATATGTTGTGAAATCTGAATATATTCAAAAATATTAGAAAATTATTATTCATTATATAATTTAAATAATTAATATCTAAAATTATTTGTTATATTGCTAATTATTTAAAACAAATTCATATTGAAGCAGAAATTATGCACATATTTATTCTCTTCTACACATATAAATTTTATCCATAGATATTATAATAAAATCTCATATAAAAGCATAATAAAACTATGCTGAAAATAATTTTCATTCTCTTTCTGGAGTAAATTATATGATTATTTACATCTGATTATTGACATCTAAAGTTTAGTTAAATTTATACCTTAATTTCTTAGACAGAAATATGGGTTGTTAAATCTGAATATATTCAAAATTTTTAGAAAACACTTATTCATTAAATAATTTAAATAAATAAGAACTAAATTATTCGTTATAATTTAATTATTTTAAAAAACTATTTTTGAAGCAGAAATTAAGCACATATTTACACTCGTTATGAGCATATTTAATAATTAAATCTCATATAAAAGCTACCTGAAAATTATGCTGAATATAAATATATTTTCATATTCTTTCTGGAATAAATTATATGATTATTTGCATCTGATTACTGACATCTAAATTTTAGTTACATTTACAGCTAAATTTATTAGACAGAAATATATGTTGTTAAATCTGAATATATTCAAAATTTTTAGAAATATGTTATTCATTAAATAATTTAAATATATAAGAACTAAAATTATTTGTTAAATTACTAATTAATTTTTAAAAAAACATATTGAAGCAGAAATTAAGCACATATTTATTCTCATTATGAGAATATATAATAATTAAATCTCATATTAAACCATACCTGAAAAATTATGCTGAATATAAATAATTTTCATTCTCTTTCTGGAGTAAATTATATGATTATTTACATCTGATTATTGACATCTAAAGTTTAGTTAAATTTATACCTTAATTTCTTAGACAGAAATATATGTTGTTAAATCTGAATATATTCAAAATTTTTAGAAATATGTTATTCATTAAATAATTTAAATAAATAAGAACTAAAATTATTTGTTATATTAGTAATTATTTAAAAAAAATTCATATTGATGCAGAAATTAAGCACATATTTATTCTCATTATGAGCATATTTAATAATTAAATCTCATATAAAAGCTACCTGAAAAATTATGCTGAATATAAATAATTTTCATTTTCTGTATGGAATAATTTTTATGATTATTTACATATGATTATTGACATCTAAATTTTAGTTACCTTTATAGCTAAATTTATTAGACAGAAATACATGTTGTTAAATATGAATATATTCAAAATTTTTAGAAAATTATTATTCATTAAATAATTTAAATAAATAAGAACTAAAAATATTTGTTATTTTACTAATTAGTTAAAAAAATTCATATTGAAGCAGAAATTAAGGGCATATTTACTCTTGTTATGAGCATATTTAATAATTAAATCTCGTACAAAAGCATACCTGAAAAAATATGCTGAATATAAATAACACTCATTCTCTTTCTGGAATAAATTATATGATTATTTATATCTGATTATTGACATTTAAATTTTAGTTAAATTTATTAGACAGAAATATATGTTGTTAAATCTGAATATATTCAAAATTTTTTGGAAATTATTATTCATTAAATAATTTAAATAAATAAGAACTAAATTATATGTTATATTTATAATTATTTAAAAAAATCATATTGAAGCAGAAATTAAGCACATATTTACTCTTGTTATGAGCATATTTAATAATTAAATCTCATATAAAAGCATACCTGAAAAATTAGGCTGCATATAAATAATTCTCATTCTCTTTCTGGAATAAATTATATGATTATTTAAATCTGATTATTGACGTCTAAATTATAGTTACCCTTATAGCTAAATTTATTAGACAGAAATATATGCTGTTAAACCTGAATATATTCAAAATTTTTAGAAAATTATTATTCATCAAATAATTTAAATAAATAAGGAATAAACTTATTTGTTATCTTATTAATTATTTTAAAAAATTATACTGAAGAAGAAATTAAGCGCATATTTATTTTCATTATGAGCATATTTAATAATTAAATCTCATATAAAAGCATACCTGAAGAAAATTATGCTGAATATAAATAATTCTCATTCTCTATCTGGAATAAATTATATGACCAGTATACACTTAATTAAGTCTTTTTCACAAACCCCAATGAATTATGTTGCACCTTAAGACATTAACGGAGAAATAGGCGAGATTTATACTTAAGAGCTCACGAGATTAGATACCTAAAAGTATTTTATAGTTTCCTTCTCTCAAAAGACTTATTAACCTGGCAGTAAACTCCGAATTGTATTAACATTTGGTCTTTTATATCCCGAAGTTTGGATAAATTAAAATTTCTGAAAATAAATTGCCGATGAATAAATATAACAAATGAGTTTTATTTCCAAAGGGGGAAATTAAGTCAAAGGTTGGAAGATGATTTTTTATTGATACTAGAAATAAAAATGTTATAATAAAGCGGTATAAATTTAATAATTTAATAATAAGAGTATTAATAAAATAAATTTAGAAATATAGATATATGTTTAGATTTTTAATTTAATTATTATATATTCTAATAAAATAAAATTTATGTGTGTGTGTGTGTGTTGTTTGTGTGTGTATTGTGTGTGTTTATGGCGTGTTTTTGTCCGTGCTATGATGCTTGTGCTTTGTGAATATATGCTTTTTAATTAATATATGTAAATTTATATATATAAATAAATATAATTTATATATTTGTGTGTGTTTGTGTGTATTTTTAATAATCAATATTATTAATCATGAACTTAATATAATACTGTATAAAAATTATATTTATATAAATAATAATATATAAAAATAAATTAATGAAAAAACTATAAAAAATATAAATTTGTAGAATAAGACAATGAGTCATAGAGGGTAATAGCTACTTTCGTAGTTAAACGACCAGTATTATATAAAAAATATGCCTTGAAATATGCTAATTTTTTTTATTCATACTAAAAGTACTACAAGTAATTTATTAAAGAAAATGGAAGAAAATTGCTCATAGAATGCAAAAGAATTCTTGCCATGATCGGAATATCTTTGTAATAAATGCATTTATTCAATTCTTCTTGAACTTTTCCACGTAAAGAAATGATATTATCTTTTTGATGCAAGTAATACTATAAAGGAGATTATATAATATGTTAATAAATGTAAATATGAATGTTGTAAGGATAATATCAGTATTTTGCCATATGAAGATAAAAGTGACATATTATATGTATCAATTCACAAAAGAACATAAGTTGAAGCTTTTAATTAATATTATCTTTTTATGGCACATAGACTGACTATAGAGGAGATGACATGGTATGCGATATGATCTGCCGAACAATACTATGAATGTCTGTAAATGATAATATCAGTATTTGGAAGCATTATGAAGCGGGAAAGACTTGATTAACTATTATAGTATTCAATCAAAGATTAACAACAATTGAGACATTGTAGAGCACGTGATTAAGAATCCGTAGAAGACAGTTGTATCTGATATATACACTGAACAGTGCATGTTACAAGTCATCTGATATATGAATAACTTATGGTGGAGATCAAGATTGGACACCATCAAAACAACGCTCCAGTTCTTGCCATTCAGTTTTGCAGACTTTATTTAACCAATTTGGGTATTAAATTTTCTTGAGCACACTCTTTACAGTTTATACCATGTTTCCTGCTACTTTGTATAATGAAAATGAATCCTAATAAATGTGGTTTTTTTAACTAGAAATTTATAAAAACAACTTATAATGAAAACTATTTAACCTTTTGAATAATTTCGAAATATGTAATGAATGCATAAATTATACTTCTAAATAAGTAAACATAGCAAAAATATGTAAAAAATTTTGTAATAGTATTGCTATATTGTCATAAAATTTCGTATCTGATAATAAAAAAAAATATATCATTAGAAGAAAAATCTTTAATCACTATACTTCATGATAGTAAAAAACATTAAATTTATATGATTCGATATCTTAAACAATGATAATATCTTCATTTGATGATTGTTTTATCAATAAATACATGTAAGCATAAAGTTTCTTAAATTTTTTATGCAAAGAAGAAAAGATTAGTAAAAAATGTTTTATAAACATATTAAAATTTAGAGTTTACTATTTTTTTATGTATTTTTTTCAAGATCTTGTTAATATTTTTATTATATGCCATTTCTTTTTAATTATTTTTTTTATTTATTATACCTATAAGACATTGATTTATTTTTTATATTTTAAAATTGTAATTTTTTATTTTATATATACAATATCATCTGTTTATTACAGAAAAATCAAAAAAATGAGTTTTCATTTAAGTATATTTCAATTTGGTGATTTTTTTAAAATCTTATACTTTTACATAATTTGTTTTTTTACTATGAAAATTTAAAAAAGAAGTGTATTACAAAACTTTTAAATAAGTTTTTTAAAATTGTGTAATGTGTGCATTTTTGATATTATTTCATACTCCATGTAAAATCCTAATAAAAAAAATCTCGTTTTTTTCTGTCCTTTTTTTCTATTACTTTATGCTAGGTTTTCTTTCTTTTATTTTCATTAATGGGACTTTTTTTTTTATATAGTTTACTGTTTGTTTTTAATTTTTTTAAATATTTATTTTTTTTTTACATGTTTCATATCTTTCAAAAGAAAAATTTTCTTAAAAAACGTTAGTAAAAAATGTGCTTTTATAAGTACAATTAATAAAATAACGTAATAAATTGCACACAAATGTAAGAATACATTATAATATAAATGTATATATAGACGATGTTAAGCTTAATATGGGGCAAGTCCCTTTACATTGTCCAAATCTTTTATACTCTTTATAGGAAAAAGTATATAATGTATATACATATGTATATAGATTATATACTCTATTTAGGAATTTAATTGACTATGTTAATTAAAACAAACGTTAGGGTAAAATGTTGTTAAAGTTTCGTTTCACATTTTTGTTATAAAATTTTACTATATCAGCCTAAAGTTATAATGAAACCAACACATAAACACTTGAGTGTATGATCATGTATACGTATATTTCTTTATCAATATGTATTCACTAATAACTTCAAATAACTTCAATCTCATAAAACATGACACAATTCAATAAAATAAGGAGTATTTTCATATAATTTGTTTCTTGTTTCTATTTCACGCACTATTACCGTAAAGAGTTATAAAAATAAAGTAATCATCTTTTCGAGGAATTACCACCAGAAAAAAAATAAAAGATTAACTCTATGCACCATTATGCAGTTAGGAATATACCGTTTAATAAGTTAAGTACTCATGTCTAGTTTTACACACTCGATTTCACCTCTCTTTGCTACAAATCAGGTTATCAAAATATATGAGATATCCATAATTATTCTTTAAGAATGACAATTTTATCTTCGGGAAGAGGGGATTTAGTAGATTGTGATCATTAATTTATTTTACAAGACTGTCAAATTCATGGTTGGGCGGTTTTAAATCACTTTAATGGTCATATGCGTTAACCTGAAATGCAAAATTCATGAACTCGGTGGAAATGAGCTTTAAAAGTTCGAAAGATAATTATAGTCTTTTTATATAGTCTTTAACAAGCTCTGTTTGAGATACTAGAAGAAATGGAGATTTTCAACTGTATTGTACTGTAATAAAACATATACGTGTACATTTTTGCTATTGCAAATCATATTTGCACTGTAATATTACTATTATCTTTTATAAGTAAACTTGCATGTGAGTCATAATTCATGTTGTTGCAGTGAGTCATAATTCAGACTTCACTTTACTAAGAATTCCTTTTACTAATTTGGGATTTTTTGAATTTGTTGGATTTATATGAAAATATTAGGAATAAATTTGTTTTAAATATTAAAATAAAAATGTTAATACAGTGTGGTATTCTATTGCTTTACATTCTGTTTCTACATACCTTTGTGTTTACTATAATGTACATTTAAGCCATTTTAGATGGAGAAAAGTTTTAACCTGTTCAAATTAGGAAGTATATTCTGATCTAAAGAAGAAAAGCGTAAACATAAATAGTTCGGTTTTTCTCTAATAAATCCGTAAAATAGGTGCAATGAATTTGCAAATAAATATGAAATCATTTCAAAGGATTCCTTTGAATGTGAAGACTAGTATATAGAGGGATTGACAATGACATTTAAAGAGCTGTCAAACAGAAGGAGCAGGAAAATGTCTCTCAAATAATAAGGCATCGAAGAGTACGTAATCTAAATTATTTCAAGTATTTAGAATTATTCTGCATTTTGTTTGCTACTACTGAACTGTCAGGGGAATTTCAATTGATCAAGTCAATAAAAAATATTCATTAACAATCTCCCGTAATCCACAACTCATCCAACAGCATATTTCAGGGAGATATCTTAACACAAAATCAATTTATTACAGTATTGTTTTCTGTCTTGATTCAATTTGAGCAATATCTGGAATTAGGAGATTAGGGTACTAAATGAAATTATTAAGAGTTGTAAACATTTACAATGATTCGGGCCTGACACATTAAATATTGTGAATATATTCAAAGGTAACCGGTATTTCAATGGCATCAGTATTTCGCATAGCTATGCAACTCATTTATAAAATATGTGTTCATCACACATATTCCATCTCTTTTAGAATACTCCGTACAAATAAGAAGGTTTTAGTCTTTATGAGCTAAAACCATTTAGAAATCACAAATTAAATCCGAGCCACAGCACTTAGATATTCTATGTACATATTCAAATTTCATTTTTTTTAAAATTTTAACTCATATATATATATATATATATATATATATATATATATATATATATTCATATATGTATATATATATATATATAATATTTATATATATATATATATATATATATATATATATATATATACATATATATATATATATATATATACATATATATATATGTGTGTGTGTGTGTGTGTAAATATAAAATCATTATATTTTTTTAATAAATGCAGTTATTATATTTATTAAGTATATTTATTTATGTACATATGTGAAAGAGCAGTCTGCACTCTCACTATTTCCTGGCCCTTGAAACTTTCTATTTATTACGTTATTTTCTGCTAGAAACGAGTTTCAAGTTAATGCAGCATTTTCAAAAGGCTTTAAATTCTCTGTGCTTTAAATGTTTTAATATAACACATAGAAAAGTATTAAAAACATCATAATCAGACTTTCAGTATATTGATGTGAGTGAAAAATAAGAAAGGGATCAAAGGAATCCTTCTAGTATTATCAACTTTCTATGTTATACGATATATTCATTTCTGAAGCACATAGCCTGCATTGCACTTTTTTTATTTTAGTCCAATTTAATTTAAATTTCATTTATTGTGTCAATTTTAGTCAATATTCTTAGACTTCTTAAAAAATTTGCATGTTTTTACAGTTGAATCCTTTTGCGCACCATTGTATAGCGTTCTTAAATATAAAATATAAATAGTAGCAGCTATTCCTTTTTAGCTTCCATTTAAAATCTGACAGAGCTTGTTCACTACAGATAGATGTATCTTCCGGATCTTTATCTATTTAATTTTATCTTTTACAGTTATAAGTCCAAATTAGTATTAGATTAATCATGGATACAAATGAAACTTAATGAGTTGTATGATTTTAGTGAATTCTATGATAGTCATCGTCTTCAAGTTATTAAATGCATAATAAATAGTACCAAAATACTGAATTAAAAACATAAATAAAGCAATAATTTAAATATGTATTAAGACTATTGTAAGGTATGAATTTACAAGGTCATTCCCAAATCACATGGCAGGACAATCATTGATGAACTTAAGATATATTTTGTTCTCTTCTAAGAAACGTTTAATTTATATAGATAGGTCGCGTAAAATTAATTTCCCTTAGTAAAATGGCAAAAAACTAATTGCGGTATACAACATAGATATTTTTTTCAAGATGATTGAAAATTACACTTGTAATTCAGAGCTACTCCTTTCAAAAATTATGTAATTCTAAAAATCCTCCTATTTAAAAAGGCAAAATGAATAACTGATGATGTTTTATAGAAATCAATAATTTAAGAAAACACAAAGAATTTTAAAATGAAGTTAAAATATATAATGTTTAGGAGAGAAAAATATTCTCTAATACCCAAAAGATATCAATATATTCTAGTTTAGAGAAGAAAAAAATTATATATATATATATATATATATATATATTATATATATATAATATATATATATATATATGCGTTTTTGGTCATTCAGAAAAAATAGTCGATAGTTTGATATTACCTTTCACCTCAAACTACTTTTTAGCATTTTTTTATTTTTGTTTACCTTTAACCGTGTATTTAAAAGAAATAGTACCATTGCTTATTATTAGAAACATTAAATTATTTAATAAACATAAAAGTAATTTGCAGAAAGAGAATAAAAGTAAAATATATCTATGTTTAAGGTAGAAAAGGGAAAAAATGTAATAAATGTCTGAAAGAAAGAAAGAAAACTCTTTTTACAACGAAACCATCGGAAACAGGAGACAATATATCATATCCAGAAAGTGATTTGTCTTCGGTTGACATTCCCATCCACTTATCGGTCAAAATAGTTGAAAATAAGTTGAGATTAGTCAATACAAGCTGATGTAAACCCAGAATTACTTTTCAGAACGAAATCTTTTACTTAAAGCTATTCAAAATATTTCATTTTAAGAAGTAATTTGTATTATATTCTATTTGATTTAAGCTATACATGTAAGGTCACTACTGAATAATATTTTTTCTGTGTTAAACAATCTATATAAAATAGCCTATATCCTGTCATATGACAGGATCAGTTAAATTTTTAACTTTCCTGGATTGTAAAGTACCTATGAGGTAGGTAAAAAAATGGTTGTTTTTTTTAACTGAGAATTGCTTGGTATACGCTCAATAATTTGTCTATATTCATACCCCTCTAAAGTCTCCCGATACTGGAAATGCAATTTAGATTCACTTTCAATTTGCTTAGTCAGACTGTGTGGTTATGTATAAAAAACAAACACAAACGAAGAAACGTCTTAATTTTCAAAGATATATAACTTAAACTCTAGATATTTCTTAGTCCGCAAAATAGACTTCTACATTTTTATGAAAAGAATTTTCTGTATATACCGCTGATAAAATTATCATTTCATCAAAAAATAATCGATGACTTAAATTTAAAATTATCACATATGTACATAATCTATTAAGTCAATTATAAAAGAAACTAATTTACATAATATCTATGTTTAGTGATAAAAATGATGAAAATAATACAGGCGATATTTAAATAAGTTAAAATAAGAAATGATTAAATGAGATTGAATAGCTTCATAATGCTAGAAAAAAAATGTTATTTTTACCTATTTATTATGTGATAAATTATATCGCCTACTGTTAACCGGGGAATAGCACTTGGAATAATGACATTTAACGCTCGAAAGGGGGGGAAGGGGTGTATTTTGAACGTTTTACTCGTTTTGAATTTTGCTAACCCCAACTTTATCAAGAATCCAATACGGATGACTCCATTTCAGGTCTAACGCTTCATAAATTCGATCACAGACGTAGAGATAACTTAGGCTGTTATTATATAGGGGATTAGATGTTTTAAAATGTACATTGGGAAAAATACTAATATTATATTTCTTCATACATCAACTGTAGAATCTGTCAAATTATCATTTGTTTAAACATTTCTATTATTATAATTAACACCAAACTCATTATTTTCAAAGTTGTACAGTAATCCTCTTCATCAACTGATAATTAGATATACCATTTCTTAACCTTTTACAGGCCAAATTCAGATTCAGATATCTTTTAAATTATTTTTTTTGATTATCTTGCCTTCTATTGCTTCAGTTAAGGTATGTTAGTCATTTAATTGTGGAAAAAAAATTGTCTTTTACGATTTTCCGGATGTTCCCAATGGGGAACATTGGCCACTTCTGACTCTACACTGGATTCAGAAATTTAGTTGAATTATGTATATAATAAATATTAAATAATAAGAACAATAATTAGAATGACTTTAAAATTTATTTTTAAATTTAAGCACAGATATCAATAAAGTTTAAAACTGATAAATTTGAATGAAAACAAATAACAAAAATATGTGTTTATACCTTTATGCCATGATATATTGGAAATTAATAGAGATGCATTTTTTCTTGCACTCATTGCAGGCTAATCTTGCATTTATTAAGTACTGTACACATCTACTTTGTATTGTTTCTACAAGGAAATTTCCATCACTTCTTCTCTGTGATATAGGGTGGTGAACTTTAGGTCCATGTTGAGACCCAATTGTCCTGGGTGCAATATTTAGAAGAGCGGTTGTAACTTGCAGTTCACAGACAAAATACATTCAACACCTTTCAAAATAATATTTGAAAAGCGAACGCACTAGACTGTTTATTGAATTAAAATGCCCTTTCATAAATTTAGGGAATTCACCTTCATTTCTTACCAAAGGGGAACCCCGTTTCAAGAAAAGCTCTCATAGAGGAAAATATTCGGCAGAATAGCTGCAACAATCCATTGTTCCCAATTGGGAACATGAATAATTAATAAATTATTCCAGGTACGTTTCTGATTATTAATGTCACATTTTATATATTTTTTTAGTAAATTAAAGTTGTTTTAATTATACTAATCGGATTTCAAAAGCATTAGATGTTTTTTTTTACATTTATGTGAATTTTTAATTTGTGCTCTATAGAAAATAATGAAAAGGGTCATTTTTATGATTTTTTATACATTTTTTTCTATTAATCATATAAATATAGCTTCCATTTTAAAACATCAAGTAGACCTTTTACTACACTTGCTAATTTTTTTGTTATTAATATTGATGAAATTTAATTTTTAATAACTTTATTAATATTACGTTCCCTATTGGGAACAATGGTCAGTAAAATGTTTATAACTCCAAAATATTAAATATATCAAATTTATAGTGTCTATGATGTTAATATTGCTTTAATATTTAAGGTTACTTTTAGATAGATGGCAGTAAAAATTGATTATTCTCCTTATAACCCTTCATTCATATGACTCAGTTTTTTTCTATAGTGTAACATTTATAAAACAAGTTTTCTAAATATTATTTAATGCAGCATAAAATATTTAATTGCTTAAAATAAACAACATTCTAATCATGTGAACTTAACCTTATTTCTCGAAAAAAAAATTAAAACCACATTATCTTAATGTAGAGTAATATGGCAGAAATTAAATTTTAAATAAATAACGATTTAAAATGTATGTTGTTATGGCCTTATATGCTATAAAAATATTGGTTTAGGAATTATTAAAATAATTTTAAACTAATAAATATGAATAGACAAAAATGGTGCACAAATGTAAATAAAACAGATAACACAGCAAAGTATTTTCCTAAGAGCATTCCCTTTCTCTTTTAGTTTTACATACAAATGATGTAATAACACATGAATAAATATTTTTCAGGTATTTGACTCTTTCTATTCAAATCTGCTTTTTATTTTGCTCATAATATGTTTGTAGTCTTTATAGTAATGACGACATTATCAATTTTACAAGGTAATTTTAAGCAAAACATTTTTCTTGAATATCCAACCATTTTCATTATGTCGAAATAAGGATATTTTCTGTTTATACCATTCTATAGTATTTTATTTATAATTAGTTCTCAAGCTGTATTAAATGAAGTATAGTATGATTTTATATCCTCAAATAAACGTATGATTTTATATCCTCAAATAAACGTTCTCCTCAATTAAGATATCAAGAGATTTGTTAAAAGTAAACTACAGCAAAGATAAGAGTACCCGGTAAAAAACATTACTTTGACGGGCTGTAATTTATAAGTTGGACTTTTTTTTATTAGACAGGATTAAGGAAAAACAAGATTGAAAAGAGAAATACAACAGCCCAGTGAAAGAAAAAAGATATATTTGGTATTTTAAGAACCAAAATTACAAACTAGTTTTTTAATCTTTAAAACGTTCAATAAATGCGTGGAATTTTTTTTTAATTTCAGGAGCAATCAAGTTTTATAATTATACTTCTAATTTCTATAGATACATAGGAGAACAATAGTTGATTTTAAAAGTAAAAGTGATTTGTATGGTGATAGACAAAGCGTAGGCGATGTGTATATTTAGGTATATATATACATATAGAACCAAAATTACAAACTAGTTTTATATAATCTGTAAAAACGTATATATATATATATTTTTTTTTTTAATTTGAGAGCATATCAAGTTTTATATATATATATATATATATATATATATATATATATCATAGGAGATATATATAGTTGCTTTTAAATATGTAAAAGTATGTATGTATGGTGATAGTATAAAAGACGTATATATATATAAATATATATATATATATATATATATATATATATATATATATATATATATATATATATATATATGTATATATATATATATATATATATATATATATATATATATATATATATATATATATATATATATATATATATATATATATATATATATATATATATATATATATATATATATATATATATATATATATATATATATATATATATATATATATATATATATATATATATATATATATATATATATATATATATATATATATATATATATATATATATATATATATATATATATATATATATATATATATATATATATATATATATATATATATATATATATATATATATATTTATAATGTTAAAATTAAAAAATTAAAAAAAAAGTATAAATATTATAAATAAAATTATAATCTTGATTTGGAATTAATGTAAATGTGATTGATTTAAATACTTTTCAATTTTAAGTCTACAACTTAACTATAAATTTATAATTTATATGTTCACTTAATAATGCCCGCCGTTTTCTCAAATGATATTAAGTAGAAAAATCTTTTTATAAGATCATAAATAATCAAGCTGGCTGATATAAACATAAAAAGTTATATATTCTGGAATAACATATATACGAGAAAATCATACAGAAACTGAGAAAAAGGGAAATGTGGTTATTTTTTGTAAAAATTTTGAAAAACAATCTTTTATAAAAGGATATGGCCCAAGGGCCAGACATAACGAGAGCCTTGGAGTTATTCTTGTATCGTGGAAGTGACTGAAATTTAACTCCTAACTTGCTTCTAAGAAATAAAATGATGTGGACACTATTGCTTGCAAATTTAAACTTTATCCATCATTTGTCCGTAAATCGGTACAAGAAAATCTTAATACTAGATTAAAGGTGATTTATTGATTAGCATTTTTCTTGTAGTCTTCTTCCAGAAAATTAAATCTGTTATCAACATTACTGCTCGTAACTTTATATACTATCTCCTTTATAGGTAGATTGTTTGAAATTTTTTATACAGTTTAATGGTAACTTATTGATATAAATTGAACAGCAGGTCCTAAATACGTACAACCTTTTTGTAGAATTTTTATATGAAAGAAGAAATACGAAACAGTAATTAATAAAAAAAGTTAAAGAAATTTAATCTTTATATAACATTTAATATTTTTCTAAGCAATTTATCAAAATATTAATAATAAAATATAATACTATAAAATGGAAACGTATGGATTAAAAAATAAGACTAGTGCAGTAGATAATTTTTTTATTTAACATTCTTAATATATATGTTTGCATAATGGTTATTTTTTTTAATCATTTAGTTTTGGTGAGAAATACTCAAGGTGATTATACTCTTTTGGGTACTACACTCGTTGGTTAAGCTTTTATAATATTCTCTTAGTGATATTAGTTTTTGTTACATTTGTAATATTGAATAACATAAATATTCAGAAGAGATATTAGGAATTCATAGAAACACTTCAAAATATAGCATTGATGTTGCTATATTATTCCTCATTAATACAGACATACATCAGCAAATATGATTCTGTTTTGCTTATAAAGAACCGCATAAAATCGCTATAAATAATACTACGTATATCTAAGTAAATAGCATTTATAATAAGTATTATCAGTCTCTTCTCTTTGTGATAAATATATGATTCTGTTATATATTAGAAAATAACAGTAAAGCAGAACACTTTTCACTAATACTAAAGAACTTTAAAAATAATCCGCAAATCAGCATTTGCATTTTTTAGAAGGTAGATTCTATAAAGTATGAGTGGTTTAGAATGTAAATGCAAAATTTTGAAACAAACAAGTCCAAAATAGCTGTTTCTAAATCTAAGGAATACATTTATTTATTGGTTTTCAAAATCAAAGCACTCTTGTCTAAAAATGGAGAAATATAGATATAATAATAAATTTACATCTCCAAGTGCTGAAAAAAATCTATATGTACTTTGCAATTTAATAAAAGATTTATTCCACTAAAACAGTGCAAGTACAAATCTCAAACAATTCAGAATATTGAGTGCTGAAAACCACACTTAAAAACAGTTCTCTTCTCCATTTAAGTTTTTAAAACATTTATATTGAAATGATTTTCATTTTTGATTCTGTTTTGCTTAAACAGAACAGCATTATCCCTATAAATAAGACTTGTGATGAGGCGATTTAGATCAGTTTTATAATTGATTGATACTAGAAGTAAAGTGTTTGGGATCTAAATCTGACCTCATCACATGTTTTGTAAAGGGGAGAGGACAATAAAAAAAGTATTTCAATGGATTTTCGTCTTGAGCGTGATTTTCGGGTGGGGTTCTGATCCCAGTTCCAGATTAGAATCGAGTCTCCGTACCTAACACTACATAAGAATGTACCTTTGTAGAGTTATTTATGAGTCCCTAAGGGACAGTGCCTGACATGAAGGGATAAGGGTTTTCCACGTTGACGGTTTCAAGGCGGGGTTAAGGAGACCAATTGAAGTTTTACAGTTCTTCTGATTGGACGAAGAGAGATAAGAACGGACACAGATGAAAAATACATAAAATAAAGAAAATTCAAAAAAAGGTAGATGTTTGAGAGTCAAGTCGAATCGAGTAGAATAGAGAAGTCCGACTGGCAGAGGTCAGAAATCAGAGAAGACGACTGTGACAGTGCGACTTCGGGAATCCAAAGAGAATAGCCTTGAGTTCGATAGAGACTCCGGAAACGTTTAGCACATCTCACGGCTAACAGCAGTGTTCCTCTGTCAAATATTACGGCCGCACGTCAAATACTCTGAAGGAAGCCCCTAAACAGGCCGACGAAAGATTGAAAATTGCTACCATACCTACCCAATCCTGGATAATTCCCAACCAGCAGTGTTCCTGACACACAAAATAGATCCACAAAGGTACTCATTTTTACACATATTTGAATTTGAGATTGGGTCCTCTCTCTTCGCTGTCATTCATTTACCTAAATGTTAGAAAATTATTGTCAAATTTTAATTAGTGTTGTACCTAATTTAACGTGTTCAAAAGCAAATTTTATGAAGGTTAAGTTAAATTGTTTGTATATAGACATGTATATATCATAATAATAAATTTACTAAATTTTATATTAATTATATACTTGTTTACGTTTATTTTAAGAGTGTAATTTTTTATTTTAATAACTCTTAATTTAGTTTATTAATTTATATTTTAAGTCTGTAGACTCTCAGAACTTGTGGTTGAATTAAGTAAAATATTTTACACAAAGCAACCAAATAATACTTAATATTTGTGGCTAACCAAAATAAATACCACTAAAAATTACTACTAGATCACAAGCATATATCTAAAATTCAACGAGAGCTACATGACAAGAGATTCTATATTATTTCTTTTAATAAGCTTTATTAGTTCTCTGCTCTTTGTGAAAATATATAATTGTGTTGGATATTATAAATCAATAGAATAGTCGAACGTCTTTTACTAATATTAATGAACCTGAAGCTGAATGTTTTAGAAAGTAAGATTCTATAAAATGTGAGTCCTTTAAAAGTAACCGGAAATATTTTGAAGCAAAAAACTTACAAAAGAAGAAAATCAATGTTTTTACATTTAAAAAATATATTTATGTATCGTGCGATTTTCAAAATCTAAACATTATTCTCTGAAAAAGCGGGATTACAGATATAATAAGAAATTTACATCCCCAAGTGCTGAAAAGAAATCTATATTTACTTTGCAATTCAGTAAAATATTTATTCCACTAAAACATGAATTTCAAATAATTCTTACAACAGAGTGGTGAAAATGACATCTAAAAACAGTTAAAGTTTTCTTCATCATTTCAGTTTTTAAGACATTTACATTGAGAGGTTTTCTGATATATTTAATGAATGCTTTCAGTTTTGTTATATGCGTAGGATATTTCTAAAGAGACGCAATAGACGCACCGATTCATTAGCATATAAACTGTTTATATTTACGGGCTTAATGCATTTTGTTAATTAGTGACATTTAGTAATATTAATACTTCCAAGCATTGTAGAATATATCGCTTTATATTAAACAGATATGAAAATAAATTATACAAAGAACATTCATTGATGGTGTTGCAAAAGAAGCAGATTTCATGATTTATATGAAAACGAACTGTAAATTTTACATTTTAAAACTTCTTTCAACATGATAAACAAATGATTAATTTGGAATACAACAGTATTTTTTACACTAGACTGTTGCTGTAGGTTTTAAAGTTTTACAATTTTAAAATTTGAGTGCTCTTATTAATTGTTTGTAAATATTCAAGGTAAAAAGTGAAAAAGGAGAAGACCTAATTTCATCTCTTTTCATTTAATTCATCAAGATTCTACTTTTTAAGTTACTATCTATTGATATTAATTTACATTTTTGAGTAATTAATATATTAATACATCATAATACATTTTGAGATCATCGAGAGTTGATTGGTTTACAATGATGCACTTTTTTAACAGAAACTAGTGGGTATTTTTATTTAAAACATTTTACATCTTATATGTATATATATATATATATATATATATATATATATATATATATATATATATATATATATATATATATATTTATTTATATATTTATATATATAATAATAATAATAATAATAATAATATCAA
>CM063504.1:78713868-78736368 GCA_032207245.1 Pardosa pseudoannulata
TTTAATTTTATGTTTTCCATCTTAAATATTTTTATCTCCAATTTTGGAATTATGGACCTTCTTGTGTATTTATGCCATTTTGCTGACGTTTCGATCACCAACTGCAGAACAGTCGAATGAGGATCTATATAGTATCTCCACTTAAATTAAACTTCAATTATAATAATATTGCCGCATAAAAAAGCTTGGACAACAAGCTCAGTTCCCGAATAGTCAAAGAACGAAATCCAGACCCAAAGATTGTGGGTTCAATGCTTGTCATGGCAGTTGATCCAAAGTACGGATTTTTAATTTTAAAATGTTATTTATTGTTTCCTTATTTTCTCGAACATTCTAGATCTTTCTTTAATATGTAAATTAGTTGTTTTTTTTAATATTCTGTTCGGGTATAAAAGTTGATACCCACTAGCTGTAGGCAACTTCCTGATGTTGCGAGTTGATACTTAGCTTTAATAAATTCATCTGTTAAGTTAAGCGGTGTTTTCATTCAAATTTTCGTGACAAATTTGGTGGAGGCGCAGGGTACCGATTTCGCCATTGTGGATAACTCTGACAGTGTTCGCAGAAGTCTCCGTTTAAGAGGTTTACCTCCGGAATTTTGCCTTTACGACCCAGAAAAAAGAAAGAAGCAGATAATTCCTGAAGTAACGAAGCCTGTCGTGGTAACTCCAACCTATCAGCCCCTAAGAAACCCATCAACCTTCCGTGGGGATCCTGGAGACGACCCTCGGAAATGGCTTGCAGAATACGATCGAGTGGGAAAGTTCAACATATGGGATGAAATGATGTCTCTTGCAAACGTCTATTTTTTCCTAGACGGTACGACCAAGCAGTGGTACCTAAATAATGAAGATACCTTGGACTCCTGGAACGCATTCAAGAAGGGTTTAAATGAACTTTTGGGCTATCGCCTCAAGTACACAAAAAAGGCCTAAGAACAACTAAAATGTAGAGCTCAAAGAGCAGGAGAGAGTACGCAGTCCTACATCCAGAGTGTATTAGGACTTTGTCAAGAAGTCAATCCTTCAATGTCAGAAGACAAGAAAGTATCTCACTTAATGAAAGGCAATGCTGAAGATATGTACCAAGTGCTCTTAATGAAAGAAGTGAAGACTATGACTGATTTTATCAAGTGGTGCAACTACATTGAAGACATGAGGCAAAAAAGAATTTGCCGAAGATTTGAGAGACTACCAAACGTCGTACTAGTTGAAGCCGTGGACTACAAGTTAGATTTAGTGTTTCTTATCCGCAGAATTGTAAGAGAAGAGGTTAATAGAATAGTTAATCAAGCCAACGAGTTTCCAGACCCCTCTTCCCAAATGCTACAGACCGTCATCCAAGACAAGCTTTGGCGCCAGTTGTTGCAAAGTCTGCAGACGCCTAACGACGTCCCACGTATGCAGCCGCTGTGAAGAGGAAATCCAGAAGTCCTGTCCAGAGATCAGCATCTCATCCCATGGAAACGGACCTATGGAGAACAACCGACAACAGACCAGTTTGTTTCCACTGTAGACGCCGTGGACAAGTCTTACGCTATTGCCGTGAGAGGAAGGCTATTTTTGACGATTTTCGAGCCCGCCGATAGAACTTCGATAACCCTGAAGCTGAGTTTCGTAGACAGAGCCCCGAATGCCGTTCTTTTTCTAGTCCTACTAGAGGCCGATCACCAACCCGTCGTTCCCGATCGCCGTCCCGATCGTCGATCAGGTCAATCTCCAAGCCGTAGAAGCTAGGAAAACTAAGCAGAGCGACCTTTCGAGGATGTGAGGCCGCATGTAATGAATATCCTTCATCGGATGACGGTTAACCACCTCGATGTTAGATTATCAGCCGATCAGTGCTCTAGTAGATTCTGGGGCCTCATTTTCTGTCATCTCCGATAAATGGATCGCAGTCTGCACAGATTACTGTACACTCTATGCAATAACTAGAGCTGTACCAACTGCTAAAGCCGATGAAGTAGCCAAGTTCCTGCTCGAAGAGATTCTTCTAAAACATGGAGCTCCTTGAGTCATTATTACAGATCGTGGTGCCGTTTTTCAATCGAGGTTTGTTTCCACTCTCATCGAATTGTGCAATATCGATCACCGCATAACGATGGCGTATCATTCCCAGACAAATGGGTTGAGGTATCGCCTTAACAAAACTATAGCCGATATGTTGTCCATGTATGTTGACACCGAACAAAAATAATGGGACGAAATTCTACCATTTGTGACGTTCGCCTATAGCACTGCTAAGCAGGAGACAACCGGATTCACACCGTTCTACCTAGTCCATGGACGTGAAGGCGAAACGACGCTGGACACGATGTTTCCATTCTGCCTTGATGATGCAGCTAACGATTACATAGCCAAGACTAATTCTAGAGCAGAAGAGTCGAGACAGTTGACTAGAACGCATACTCTGAGAGAGCAAGATAAAGACCGTCTACGTTATGACTCGAAGCACCGAGTGGTGTGTTATAGTCCTGGAGACCTCGTATGGGTTTATATCCTGTTCCGAAAGGTCGGTGTTTCAGAGAAGCTCTTAAGGTGGTATTTTGGTCCTTATCATGTGTTGCGCCGTTTATCCGACGTTACCTATGAAGTGTAAGATTTCGATCCTGCCTCCCGAAAAAGAAAACCAAAAGACGTTGTCCATGTTTTACGTATGAAGCCGTACTATGATCCGACGAAACAGACCGAAAGTGAAGATCAACGAAATCCAGGTATCGTTCTTCCGGAAGATATGTCAAAAAAATTTACAAATGACCTTTGACACGCTCGAGACCTTAATAGCAGCGGGACGCTGTCTTTTTGAGAAGGGAGCAATACCGCATAAAGTAGCTTGGACAACGAGCTCAGTGTCCGAATGATCAAAGCGCGAGATCCAGACCCGAAGATTGTGGGTTCGATGCTTACCATGGCAGTTGATCGAAAGTACGGATTTTTAATTAAAAAAATGTTATTTATTGTTTCCTTATGTTCTAGAACATTCTATATCCTTCTTTATTATGTAAATTAGTCATTTCTCGAATATTCTGTTCAGGTATGAAAGCTGATACCCACTAACAGTAGGCAACTTCCTGATCTTGTAAAGTTGCTAGTTGCTACTTAGCTTCAATAAATTCATCTGTTAAATTAAGCGGTGTGTTCATTCGAATCTTCTCTACAATATAAAGTAGTATTCAAAGGATTAGCAAAATAAAACAAAATAAGTACACAGTATTTATGCATTGACTGAAAAAGCTACATTTAATGTGGATTAACCTAACGGAGATATTACACATGAAATATAGCCGTGTTCTCTTAATTCAACTTACATTTCGTACTTTCGAAATCTTATGTGAAAAATGCTTCCTCATTTGTCTATTGATGATTTGTTTGTATTTATGTTTTTAATACAAGAAAATGAAGTTTTAAACATTCATAGCTATTAAAATGGGGATTTTTTCATTTAAAAAATGTCAGTTATGAAGAATGAAAAAATATGATAGAACATTTTAAATTTATAACCATAAAACAGAAATCAGGATTTGTTTGGTGACTACAGCTATAAAATTTAATAGATTATAATTGAATATTTTGTGCGTGCTTCAGTAACAAAATTCTTAGTGCCATCATTCTTAGTACCAGAATAATTGATTTGAACATTTGGTGAATTAAAGAAGCAAATATTTTAATGAGAATTTATTCATATGTATTCTACACTAAATACATTTCACATATTGCACATTATACACCTTAAAAAGAGATTTAATACTATTTCAGAAACAAACATTTACTGTAACACATGAGCAGGTATAACAAGGACGTACTTGTGTATAAATACATAAATTAGCTCATTATAAGCCAAACGATGCACTTAAAAAGGCACAAAATTTTTGTAAAAGGCATTCATGTATATAATTGTATATACACATTAGGTAACAACCTATTAAATTCAAACAAACAACTCTTTAAATTTTAATTTTAGACTTGAAATAAAAATGAGAGTTTTAAAATATAGTTTTATTTATTATGAAAACTTACCGAAACATGATCTTAGATTTTATTTTAAAGTTGAAATTAAGTATACAGGAAGTTTGAAATTTCCAATTACATTTCTGTAATATTTTGAGATATATAAACATTGAAATGATTATTTCAATAATAATAAAAGATTATTGTACAACACACTTAAAGTGATTGAGATAGAAACATATTTCATTATATTATTAGTTATATTTCTTAGATATTTATGTTATCAAAATACCATTTGTTAAAAGTAATTTAACTGAATCGTTAATTATTTTATACCAATGTTAATATATCAATTAATACTGCCAAAAATTTGAATGTTTAAATTATTAAGATATTTTAAAACTTTTATTAGAGTAAACTAAAATGCTTCGTCAACCTTTTTAGCCTTATTCCTAATTCCAATTGATATATTAATATATATATATATATATATATATATATATATATATATATATATATATATATATATATATATATATATATATATATATATATATATATATCCCCAATAGTTTGGACATTAACCCTGCTGTTCTGTTCGCATTTACTCCACGTATTTAGCGTTCCGGTCAATATGACCTGATTGAGGAAACCGTACTATCTTGCAGTAAATGGTAGGTGTCATTTAAGGTAAGGTTTAAACAATGATAAAGTAAGTAGAAAACTAGATTAAATAATATAAAATACCTATAAAAATAACAGAAAAATATTCAAAATTGAGGCCTACTTTTATGTACTATTTGAACAGTAATATCTTTCTTCAAATATGATTATTAGAATTGCAGCATAATATATTATATTTGTACTTGTTGTCATTGGTTAGTGGTCAGTGTTGCTCTTATGACACACAATGAAGTATTCCCAGGAGATCTCTATGGTTTCTTTATTTTTATGGCTCCTCTATTTTTCCTGTTTCTCTGTATTCCTTCCTCTATTTTTATTGAGTCATGACTTCTTGGGATATGTGGCCCAGCTCTCATGTGTGGAAAAATGAGTGATTTTCCCAGTTCTTCCAAAATTAGCTATCATTTAGACAATATGTTTTCATTTTATTCATTTTGCGTTGAAGTCCATAGAACAAATGCATTGTACGTACATATATCAAGCATGATATAAAATACTATCATTTGATAGATAGTTTTTCTTTTACAAGAGTATCCCCAGCACCTGTAGATAAATTATAATCTAACATAATTTATGACTTTTTGTGAGGTCTGTTACTAACTTTATTTTCATGAGGCAAAATGGTGATAAGAATAACATTCTTGTTTTTTTTTGGCATGTAGTTTACAACTGTTCTTTCTGTAAAATAAAAAAATGGGTTGTGATCTTCTTTGTTTTACATTTATTCAGGAAGTTCTGATTTTTTAATGGTGTCAAACATAGTAAATATCAGATTTAGAAGAAGCTGTCCTATGTTAAAAGTTATGAAATATTATCACACGTAATACTGTGCTCTAAATACTCATATGTAAGATCACTCACTACTCGCTTTCCCTCATTTTTCTCTGGCTTTAATTCTTGTTCATTCCCAGTGTAAATTTGTGTTTTTAGTAGATACGAAGTTTTTACTGTTACATAAAGTTCGTATTATGTACCCATATTTAATGGACTTATTTGGTGTATACTCTTTGAAAGGACATCAACCATGATATCTGGTTAAATGTTCAACTATAGTAATATTTTCATTCGTATTATATAATTTTGGAAGAATTTCTATCCACACTTCAAAGATATCTCTCATTCGAGCTAATTTATCCAAATTTAATCTTCCTTGACGAGTGGATTTTTCCTCAAAACGAATAAATCTCAGTTTGCTACAAAATGTTTGGGTATTATCGCACGAATTATATTTCTGCTAGTTTTGGTTTACCCCATAAGCTTTATGTTGATTTTTTATATTATTTATAAACACAGGTTAATAATAATAATACAATATGTGCTTGAAAAGTTTCAATTTCGATACTTTCAAAACGTTGGAATAAGGCAACTAGTTTAACTCTATGCCAATCGTAACAGTGATTTGACCTTGCTCTTTTGACTCTTGTCATGTGACGAAACACATAACTTCATGAAGTAGATTTCTGAAACCAATAAATTAGAGAAGCCATTGTAATTTTTTTAAAATTATTCCAAATAAAACTGAATATGTATGAGTAAAAATAAATGTTTATTGTTTGGCATTGGGCCATATTGACACGAACGATAGGTTAGATGTAAATTGAAAATTATTTCTTTGAAATACAAATAAGCGTAAATCTCTATCGGAGTACAGATTTATATTATTTTGGAAGGATGTCAAGAACTTTCAAGGAAATGAACCCATGGAAATATTCTCATTTTTAGGAACGTATGCATTTTATTTTGGGCCATATAGACCCGAAGAAAACAGCAGGGATAAAAATGTTACTATATTTTTTCAAGTTATTTTCAATTTACTTTAATTCCATATTTTAGATTAAACAGTTTAAATTTATATTTTTTATATTTTCCATGTATTGGAACTAAATTTCCATTATCCGATGTGTTTTTGCTTTATGAAATGAGTTTAAAAAAACAATTGCAACTGCAGTAAATTCAGTTATTAAAAAAGCTAAAATAAAGTAAAAATCTTTCCATCAAAATTAAATTAAAAATATTATAGGGATTAATATTATTGGTTAAAATGCATACATGCAATCAATATTTATATTTGCATAAGAAAATATCTCATTTGAATAAAAGAATGAATCTAATTTTAATAGAAGACGAATGTAAATATTTTACAGATTGTTTTTATATTTTAATGGCAATATTAATGATAGCGTCACAGATATTAGCAATTTTTGGAGAAATATATTTTGAAGAAACCATGAACATGTTTACCATTGACGAAGAAGAAATGTAAAATGTTAAACGTTTCAGCAATCTTCTGAAATATCAAAAAAATTGGATCCCTGCTGAATTTTTTCAGGATATTCTTCGTTCCAGGCACCTACTAATGACATATAAGATGGCGCATAGGCTAATCTGCAGAAAGGTGGGGTCTGGAAAAATCCCAGCTCCATTTCTTTCTCCTGTAGAGAGAAAATACAAACAGACGTATAAAAAGAATAATATACCATTCTATAAAACGAATGGAATGTAATATTCAAGAAATGCCTTTTAAACCTTTCACTAATAGGGCACCACTTTCAATACGGCATCTTTATAGATCTCTTATGCACTTTGTGTCTCTAATGCTACATATTGAGATGGTTCCGCATAACTAGCTGTATGAAGTTCAATGAGTTGTAAGACCCCTTTCTATTTCAAAGCATATTAGATATTCTGGACATAGGATAAGAAATGTAGTTAGTTGTATTGAATGCGATACGATAGTGCTAAAAGGTTATTATGTTTCTTGAAATCATATGTTATTTTACTATACATCCATCATATTTTTCTCTTTTTCTTTGTTTTGGATTATTCTTGCCACGAAATAGTATAAACTCTTGTTAGTAACTATCATTTAACACTTAATCATAAGAAGATAAATTACTCCTTGAATTGTATAACTTTAAAGAAACCTCTTACTAGAGACATTACTATTTTTAAGATTATTACTTAATGCTATTATATTTCACAATTTCAAAATAAATAATTACTGCAGAATATTGAGTACAACGTTTCTATCTTTAAAATACTAAATTTGGTGCGGTAGTTATAAGTTTATAAAATTGTTTTAATAATAATTTCATTGATAATATTTCTTTTGTGTGTATATGTATTTAAGCAACAGATGAATTAATAAAAAATAACTAACAAAAATATTCATTAATACTTTATTTTTTCTTTAAGTAAGAAAACATTGAAATTAGCTAATATTTTGAAATTTTATAACAGGAGTAATGATTTTGAAACTTATTTCTGATTTAAGTAAACATCGAAATAACTATATATTTTGTAATTTAATATAGAGATTAAAAATTTCCAAACTTACAGCACTATAAATTATAATTCATTTTATGTTTTTCTATTGGAAAATTATTTTGACGAATAGTTCAGGTACTCAGATCTAATATTTATAGAGATATAGATATAAAAAATTATATAGTTATACAAAATGAAATAATACTCATCAATCATAATGCAATGTTTCAGAACAATTAAGAAAATTTATTTTGCAAATTATCCCGAAGTAAATTTGATGAACAAGCTACCACATCTCACAAAAGCCAGGTTAAAATTAGCTTGTGAATTGCTGGTTTCCAATTCTATGATGTGGGGAAGAGTAGAAAGTGGATATAAAAAATATCTTCAGACCTTCAAGGTATGATATGGGCTAAAATTCATTAAAAACTGAAATTGTCATTAAACTTGCATAGGCACTTATATTGGATGGTTAAAATTTTATGTTTTTAAAGAGTTACAATTGTTTTAAAACAGATACAGTTTCAGAATTTGTTAAACTCTTTTTAAAAGCTATTAGGTTCATTGAAACAGAAAGAACGGGTGAATTATCTTTCACATAGGGTTTATAAGATTTTATTTTTAAATAGGTAATTTAGAATATTTCTAAAATATGTACCGGGTGACCATAATTAAACTGACAGTGCTCACAGTGTTCTGTAGCGCGATCTATTTGCGAAAATGACGCCACACTTTGTAGGAAGATTAAACAAGACGGGGAACTAAGGATTCCACGAAAAAACAAATTAGTTCCAAAAGTTACCACTGGGGATATATTTGGCGCTATGTAATAGAAAATAGAGTGTTAAAAAATGCAAATTAATAAAATTACCTTTTATTATGCACATTTTCTAATTTAGTTCAAGTGCAATATGGTAAAACTTTTAAAAAAGTGTAAAATCTACATAAACATCTATAAAGTCGAGTGATCACATAAACTGAGCAGAAGAAGAAGTTCTTTATTCAAATTTCACGTTACATCCATTGGCACTGTTAAGAATTTAATTGCCGCAAATTGTAAGGACACTGGGAGCACTGTGAACACTCAGTATATATATGTGTGTATATATATATATATGTATATATTATATATATATATATATTATATATATATATATATATAATATATATATATATATATATATATATATATATATATGTATATATATATATATATATATATATATATATATTATATATATATATATATATATATATATAATATATATATATATATATATATATAATATATTGTGTGGTGTGTGTGTGTGTATACATATATATATGTATATATACTATATATATATATATATAATATATATATATATGTATATATATGTATATATACATATATATGTATATATTTATATATATATATGTATATATATATATATATGTATATATGTATATATATGTATATATATATGTATATATGTATATATATGTATATATATATATATATGTATATATATATATATATATATATATATATATATATATACACACTCATGTCCATAAATTAAGGATAATGAAGTTCAGGCAATGAAAGAGACAAAAGCAAAACAAATTTGACTTATTTGTAAAGTCTATTTATTAAACAAAAGGTAAAGAGCAAAAAAGATGCTATATGTTTGACATAATTAATAAAAATTGCGATTTTTACTCCCTGGAGCAAATTTCAAAAAAGAACCTATTTACAGAAAACAGTATAACATGGTTAGTATGATGGTTAATACGGAGTATGTCTCCCGGACGATGCAATACAAGCGTTACAACGCCTACGCATGCTGAGTATCAGATTATCAATCTGATCTTGGGGAAAATTACACCACTCATCAAGCAATGCCCTCCGAAGTTCCGATAGACAGTTGGGAGGGGGTTGACGGGCTGCAATTCGTCGGCCAAGCATGTCCCACACATGCTCTATTGGATTCAAGTCCGGTGAGTATGCTGGCCAATCCATACGGGTGATATCCTCCGATTGAAGGCATTCGTCTACAATGTTTGCACGGTAAGGTCGGGCGTTGTCATCCATATACAGAAATTCAGGACCCATGGCGCCCCGAAACAAACGTACATGTTGTTCCAGAATGACATCCCGATAGATGTGGCCTGTCATCGTTACACTCTGAACATGCAGGTCAGTTCTGGAACCAAGAATAATTCCTCCCCAAACGAGCCATCCTGCACCACCGTAACGGTGTCGTTCAATGGTGTTCTCTTGGTGGTAACGGGTACCTGGCGCTCTCCATATGAAAGTCCGGCGAGAATCAGAATGTAAACTGAACCTGGACTCGTCGGAAAACATCACACAAGACCACTGTTGCGGTGTCCACAATGCATGCTCTCTAGCCCAGCATAATCGCAGGCGACAGTGAGTTGCGGTAAGGGGAACACATCTGACAGGCCTACGAGCATATAGACCAATGTTCCCTAAGCGTCTGTACACGGTCTGCCTTGAAACTGTCGTACCGGTAGCTGAAGAGAGCTGACGAGACAGGTCTGATGCTGTGCTCCGTCTGTTTCTTTTGGCAGTAACTGCCAAATACCGGTCATCATTCGGCGTAGTAACTCGGGGGCTGTAACATCTACTCACATTACCATCATGTTTGAATCGTTGCCAAAGCCTGGAGATGACACTCTGGGCGATTCCAAGTTCCTCGGATACTTCCAGCTGGGTACGTCCACATTCCAGTCGTCCGATAATTCTACCACGTAAAAAATCATCCAAATGCTTCCTTTGTGCCATAACTATGCGGTTATTGCACTGAAAGGCTTTTAAAGCGCTTGTGAACAATTTTACTTCTTTGCTACCATTCCTTATATACCCCTTTCATACACTCTCGTCATTGTGACGTACTATCCGCGCCATCTGGTGGTTTCCTGCAATTTGCATATTCTTCTTCAAGATGTGTGTGATAATTCTACAGGTGAAATTTTTATTTTAGAGCTCAATTTCTGTGTGATTCTGAATTATCCTTAATTTATGGACATGAGTGTATATATATATATATATATATATATATATATATATATATATATATATATATATATGTCTGTGTGTGTACGTGCGTCTGTATGCGTCTGTAATAGGATGGTGTACGTCACGAGGAGTTTGCTTGAATTGTAAAATACAATTTATTGATTGTATACTCTCATAACATATTTGTTTCTCAAATCTGAAAATATCTTGTGAAAAATACTTAAATTCTTTTTAATGTTAAAATATTCCGTGATAACAAATTTTTATACATTCCTACAAAATTCTTTCTTTCGTATGCTGTTCTTTAAAAAAATATTTTTTTTTTAAATTCTCACTTTTTAAAATTAAGATTTAAATCAAGTTTTCATACCTGATTCTATACTTCCCTTTTGTGCTGGATTTTTCCAAACTGTGTTGAAACCTTCAGAATTCCAATTATTAACAGAAACGGATGGAATAGCTAAAAGATAAAATATTACTCATCTGATAAAAATATTACTAAATATTTTCGAAAATACATGCGTATGATACCAAGGATACACATATATTATAACAGATTATGTACATATATATGATATACATATATGTATTATATTATAAAGGATTTGCTTTTTAATTTGCTCTGGCAACAAAAGTAAAATAATATTCATAATAATCAATATAAAATAAACGCTTTATACAGTATGTAACATTATTGGTTAAAAGTTTCTTTGAAGTTATTGAACGTTTATTACATTAGTGTAGGGATATATGCTGACTGTTTATCATGTGGACTTCAGTTCTGAATGGAATATGTGGCACAAATAGTATAATCACTTACTTTTAGCATAATTCCTAATTGATTACATTTTACTTATATAGCAGTATAGATTAGGTCATTTAACGATTGTAATTATTTATATAACTTTAAAAAATATAAAATAAAAATTTTAAAATCAATAAAAAATAATTTTTATTATATGCTCTGTAGTTGTTGAAAATATTCATTAATTTAGTTATAAATGTATTTAGCGTGTAAGTACACTTGTTCTTTAAATTAACAATCTTCGATTTTTTTTTATCTTTAATGGTAATTTATTTCTGTAAAAGTCAAGGGAGGATACTTAGGTTGTTATAATAATTTCAGGTCTAAAGAAGTTTATAAAATCAATTTATATATAGCAGAAATGAAGAATTTCATTGAGTGATGAAGCTTTTCCTTAAGGATTAAATTCTAGGGATATTTAATTATACATTATTTTAGAGAAAATGTAAAGTTTACTACTTTTAAGATCACTTAATACTATAAGCAGTCACAAAAATTGTAAGATATATTATTGAATAAACTTTAGGTCATAAATTAATATACATTATTTTTAAGATGTAAATTAGAATACATATCTTTAAAACCATTTATTAGTATATTAAGCAAATTAAAGCATGTAAACTGTAGAATTCATTATATTTTATATCATTGTTGAATTTCGGGTGTTCTCCTAAATGTGCAGAAACATTCCATTTCGTTGGCCCAAAAGTACTAAACGTTTAATATTATAAATAATTCAAAGCATCAGATAAAATTTTATAAAATGTCATGCCAGATTCATACAAAAATTGAAATTAAAAATATTAACTTTTTAATAGAGTGCAGTAGTTTTTATGATATAAATTTAATGTATAAGTATATAAATTAATTATAATTGTTGAATATTTTATGCTTATACATAAAATATTTCAGACATACTAATAAATACTGCCATGTATCACCAGTTTTACTGAATTCCGAATATTATCACAGTTTAAAAGAAATAAATTAAACAATGTAACGTGATATAGAATGAACCACTAAAATTCTCGTATTTTTAAATAATTATAAAGTTTTTAACTACTTAGAAAATTTTGTTTGGTTTGGTGTGCTACGGTCAACTTTTTGCAACACGAGGGCTAATGAGACCGGGACCTACAGCTTAAAGCTGATTCCGAACTGCTACGAACATCCATGCCTTTGTGGGATTCGAAAACACGGACTCCGATACCGATGGCCAGCACCCTATCCAATCGGTCATCGTTCGGCTTAAAAAAAGTTTATTATTTCTCATAAAGCTTAATAAAACATAAAACTTACTTTCATACTCAGATGATCTGGAGGAACAATCTTTCTTCAGAATTCCATTTCTTGTATCATCTCGAAAATCTACTGATCCTGCATCAGTGGATGTAGGTGCAATTTCTAGACAAACATCGAAAGTACCAAAATCACATATTCATCCTTAATATTTCTTTTAATAATATTGTATTAGCAAAATAATAATAATAATAATGATAATAATAATATTATTATTATTAATAATAATAGTAATAATAATAGTAATAATAATAATAATAATAATAATAATAATAATAATAATAATAAAAGTATTAAATATAGTAAAAATTAATTTTTATTATATTTTCTAGAATTGTTATAAATATTTATTACATTTGTATTTAGTGTGTAAGTACACTCTCTCTTTATATTAACAATCTCCGATATTTTTATCTTTAATGGTTATTTATTTCTGTAAAACTCAAGGGAGCATATCTAGATTGTTATAAGAAGTTGTTGAAGAAGTTTATAAAATCAATATATTTATATCAGAAATGTAGAACTTCATTTAGTGATGCTTTTCTGTAAGATCTAGAGATAGTTAATTATACATTATTTTTGGGAAAATGTAAGATTTACTACTTTTAAGATCATTTCATACTATAAGCAGAAACAAGAGTGTAAGATATAATATTGAACTCCTAAATTAAGCTACATAATTTTTTGGTTGTAAATTAGAATATATATCTTTAAAAGCATTATTAGTATATACAATCTAAAGGATGTAAACTGTAGAAATCATTACATTTTATATCATTGCTTAATTTTGTGGTAATAATAATAATAATAATAATAATAATAATAATAATAATAATAATAATAATAATAATAATAATAATAATAATAATAATAACAATAATAATAATAATAATAATAATAATAATAATAATAATAATAATAATAATAATAATAATAATAATAATAAATTGAATAAAATAAAATAAAAAATAAAAGCATTTTTGTTTCGCATATTACTTGTTATTATACTATTTTGATTATTTTTCTAAACACCACTTTTGACATTAATTGCTTTACCATACTGTGTTGTGAAAACCATTGCTAACTCTTTAATCTTAAGTTTTTAAAATATGAAGGAAAAAATAGTGTACAATAGTGTAAATTGTGTAGTAATTTACGAAACATCTTTCTAAATTACCATATAGACGTATTTTGCCTTCCGTTTCTCCAAGGGAGTTCTTTGCAACGCATGTGTAAGCTCCATAATCCTCTGGCGACACCAATCTGATTCTAAGCCGCATTTGAACTTTGTACATCCCAGACCTGAGGACGACACTGTCGTGATTTTCACCTGACAGCACGACGACGTGATTTGGACCTTTTGTCCAGTCAGTGACAGGCTCCGGGTATGATTCAAAATGACAGTCTAACGATATATCGTTACCGACTGCAACACCAACCAACTGGTTCGGAATCCAGATAATTGGAGGGACTGGAGAAAAACATATACAGTTTTATACATAGTTTATACAAATAATATAAATCACTATAAAAATATTAAAATTATTTTTGTGATTTATAGTATAACTGATTTATTTTAAAAATAATTTATAAATAAATAGTGCGTGTAATGAATTTCATAAAGTTAATGGTGAGAAAATTTACTTGAATTATTGATAGTTTAATAATTATATAAGACAATGCGTATGTAATTAAGAGAATTCTTTAGGAATTTAAATTGAAATTACATAAATTATATTTCCTGCTTAATAGAAAAATAAGGGTAAAAGTTCTAATAACATTCAAAATTTAACGGAATTTTAATTACATTTGGTTAGTGGCATTATGTTTGCATTGATGTAAAATATTCTAAATATATACATTTAGAGATCAATTATTAAAAAATTTGGAAACTATATCATTTTCACGTATATATTTTAAATAGTTTGACAAGATGAAACTGCTATATCTTATTATTTTATTTCGACATATATAATATATACGACATATATAATATATATGACATATATAAAATATTTAAGCAAATGCATCTGTTAAATTTTTCTATGTATAGAGTTAGAATTGGCACTATTAAGCTAAAAGTGAGTACTTTAAAATTTTGCTTAAATTTTGTTAAAAAAATATTTTTTTTATTATTTTGTAATATTATTTAAGAATAATCTGAATTTTTTTTAATCAATTAGTATTATCATTTTCCTCTCTGACCTATTTTTACCATGTCTCCGAGTTGACTGAAGATTTGGAGTACTTTTTTTTATATTTATAAAAACTCTTGTAAATTATTAGAATTTAAAAGTATAAAACTAATTCGGAACAATTTAAATTTAAAATGAATCTATATTTAATAGAGTTTGTTTAAAAAAACCATACTTAAAAGAAAGAGGAGATTTGCAATTGTAAATTCTCCTAGAGGACTGAAGATTTGGAGCACTTCTTTCTTCATATTTGAAAAAAAACTCCTTCTATTAACTATTTAAATTTAACACTGTAAAATTAATTTGAAACTATTTAAATTTAAAATAAATCTTTATTTAATAGAGTTTGTTTAAAAGAACACACTTCAAAGAAAAAGGAGATTTGCAACTGTAAATTCTCCGAGAGGACTGAAGATTTGGAGTACTTCTTTTTTAATATTTGAAAATAAAAACTACTTCTATAAACTATTTAAATTTAAAACAATAAAAGCAATTTGAAACTATTTAAATTTAAAATAAATCTATATTTCATAGAGTTTGTAAAAAAACACATTTAAAAGGAAAGGGAGATTTGCGTTCGTAAAAATAATTCTATTTTCAAAACGTTAACTTTTAAATAAATATAACTGTAAACATTGTTCAAATGATTTATAAAGATAAAAATATAGCCTCTATTTTTAAACAACGTTATTTACTAAACTTTGCTTTGGTATGGTGCATATCAAAGACCAACAGTCGTCGAATTTTTCTCCTCAGTTATTTTTCAGATTATTACTTTGATTTATTTTTTCCAAATTTTACCGATTTTTGTTTGTTGTTTAGAAAAGTTTTCAGATTTTGAATAACTTGTGAGCACCACACGAGCGTGTATGAGAGGGAAATATTAATCTCGGAGTGATAAAACGTGAGTTCAAATACTTCTGGTTTAGCTCATTTCAATGTAATCGGTAAAGCGAGTGGTACTAGATAAAATTGTATCGTGGTAAAAAATAACTTTGAGCGTGATGAGCTAAAGTACATTAAAAACAGCATTGAATGTTTTTGTGTTTTAAACAAGCTTTTATTACAATTTGTTAACATTACCATTTAACATATTTTTACAATAAGATTTATTCATTTATATTTAACTTACATTTGACATTGAGCATGATTCTTTTGCTGACTGATGGGGGAATTCCATTCGAGGCAATGCATAAATAGGCACCCATGCTGAGTCTACTCACTTTAGTCATATTTAAATAATTACCTGCGACATCATGAACTAGAAATAAACAAAATATGTTTCATAACTCAGATAAATTGATCACTTACAATTAGATTTTTTTACATTCTAAAAAATATTTTATTGTTTACCAAATAGTTAAATAAAAAAAAGTTTAATCAAGAAGATCTATATATTTCACCAATATCATACATTATTTTTGAGTTTAGAAGATAAATATATAACAGTAAGTAGTTAATTAAATAAAATTTTTGTAATACGTTCAAAATAATTATAAAGTATTTTAAGTCTATCATTTGCAAGTGAATATATTTTAAATTTAAATACTTTAATTTTATTTTCCTGTCTTGTTGAAAAACGGACATCATTAGTGTGAGTAATAGATAAATAGAAATCATAAATATAAATACTAGTTACAAAAACTTATTTTTAATCATATATTTTTATTTATATTATAATTATAATATTAAAATTAATTGCAATGTAATATTGATTTATTTCAATATTGTAATTTTATTGAAATGCTTCAATTAAAATGAAATACGAATGATTACAGGTAAAATAAACATTAATCGAACAATAAATCTCTAGAAATGGTTTAATGACTTTATTTTGTCTTTCTACAGTCTAAATTAATACACATTTATACTGTTAGAATCAAATTTTATGTTTAAAATTTTCGAAGCAGGTTTGCTGAACTAAAATAAATTCTCGCTCGGTACTTAAAAAAATATATTTAGTAATTTTTTTTTTAAATAATTAAAAAAATATTTATTTTTTTCTTGCATGAGCTAAAATCTTTTAAACCCATTTACATCATTAAATTTTTTATTACAAATACAGAATTAAGAGTAATCAAATTTAAACATTTTCTTTTATATCATGTCAGATTTTTATGTTTAAAACTAAGAAAATTTTGAATTATATAAAATATCCCATCGCACAGAGAATTCAAAATCTTTTAACATGAAATCTTTATAAAGAAGTTTAATAATATTACCTTTCCATTTTTATTTTTAGCTCTTTTAAGAAAACAAATTTTATGGATTTTTTTTCGTATAATAATGTAAGAATTTACACTTGATTTTAAAATCTGATAGTACACTGATCTAAAAAACTACATTTTGTTCTATAAGCAAATGTATCAACATACTCTTTTTTAAATGTATTCCTTTTAATAAATTAAGAGGAAATTGTTAATAACTTTGTTTGATTTTACAACAGTAGAAACAATATATACCCATAAAAGTGATACTATAAACATGGAGTGATTATCAAAATTTTTAAAATGTTATATATTTTAGAGTAATAAAAATATGTCCATTAATTATTAATTTTGTGACTGCCAATTTTACGAAAAGAGATTATTTCTATCAATTACATATTACACATTACGAGAAAATATGTAACAATAAAATTGTTACACTCTTAGCTAAAATACTAAAAATTAAACTTAACCGAAGAACTAAATTATGCACAACAAACGTATTCTCTTTTCTCCAACTAATTACTATTTCTTATTTTCAATTGAAAAATATCCTTTAAACTCTTTTAAAAATACATAAGCTTCTCTTCTGTATGCATTATAAGCATTATAAACATTTTATTTATTACCTTAATCTAATTAGGGGTATAGCACTGAAATTGAGTATAGGTATAAGAAATGAACAAAATGATTATCTTTACTTAATATCTTTTACAAAATTTAGAGACATAATGAAATAAATATTCTGATCGAAACATATGATCAATTAGAATAGCAGCTTTAAAAGCAAAATGAAGAGATAAGAAACAAAACATCACATAAAAGTAAGCGTATGGAAATAAAATTATACTACTGGAAAAAATATCTCATTAGGTTTTGTTTATCTATACACATTCCTTATCTTTAAAAATTATTTATCTCTTGAAGATTTTCTCATTCATAAATGCAATAACATTATTTTCTCTTATTCTTTGTCTCTTTTCTTTGTACAAACTTATTTAGCGAAATCTAATTACACATTGAAAGTATTTTCTTATATTTGTTAATAATTTATTCTAGGTTTGAATAGAAAAATTTAACAGAAAAATGGCTTAATAACTGCGTTAGATTATAAAGTATTTTTATTGTGGCAAATACATTTACATTGATAGAATAAAATGTTTTACAGTAATAATGTATAACATTCTTCGTTTTAATTTTAGAATCTTATCAGAATATATCCAGATTTTAGGCAAGTATTTTAAATTTATTTTTAGAAAAATGAATGCATTTACGGATTTCTAAATTCAAATTATTTTTACAAATAGTAAAGTAGATTTATCTGCTTTAGTTAAAGTATAACTGAGCTTCTCAGAAGCCAATGCGGTTAAGTCCAAAATATAAAAATTGAGAAAATTAATGTTTTTTGATACATTAGTTTTTAAAATTCTTGGTTTATTAAATTAATTAGAAAAGTGTATAAAATCTTTTTTCGAGGTGTAAATTCTGCAAAAAAAACAAGATAAGTACAAAATGTGTAAATAAAAACGTAAGTATTTATTGAAATAATGACAGCATCTTAAAAATTTTAGGACTTATACCTTTTGACAGCTGAAAAAGACAAAAAATTTATGTAAAAATAATAAAATAACTTTTATTGTCATAAGTTTTATGTTTATGTTTTTCAGTGTTACCAACAAATATCGAAAGAAGAGAAGAATAATTTAATTTTTATTTCAAAATTTACGTAAAAAATATTGATAAAATGTGGACTTATTCACAATGGGTTCTGAAATTATTATACAATATATTCAGAAGCCATTAAAAAAAGGCTGTCTATCCTAGAAAAAAGTAACCAACGAGTAAATCCTTTACTACTTAAGAAAATTATTACTTATTTAATGAAAACTTCCAAAAATCAGAAAATATCAAAAATTGGACTTGACTGCATATGCTTCTGAGCGGTTTAACTATCTATTTAATAAACTATATTACAATCCAAAGTTGCGAGAGAATTCATGACTATGCTACTGTATTATGCTTCCATTCTACTACTATGTATATGCTGGTATACTGTGTTTACTGATTATACGATGCTTTAATAAAAAATTCAAAATATTCAAATCGTGTATAAATAAAATCTACTGTTATATTTGTGTAACTGACAGAAATATTTTGTTATGACCAATCTATTAAATTTCATTTTAATAGTACTTAGGATAATGTTATATACATTCAAATAAATATTTGTAAATAAACAAATAAACAAATAGTATAATAAACATAATTAATATTTTCCCAAACTTTGCAAAATATTATACTATGATTTTTAAATTAAGACAAATCAACCTGCTGCTCAAAATAATGAAGAAAATGCAATAATATGTAAGAAGCATTTTGTTCCTAAAACATGGGTGAAAACGATCAATCAATCAATTTGTAATTCATCAAGTAGAGAAAATGGTTTCAAACTTTCTTGTCGGTCATATGAGAATGGAAATCTATTCTTGATAAAGTTACAACTTGTAAATATGTTTTCTTCACTTTAGATTTTCTTTTCGTTTAGATTTGATTTAAATCTTTATTCTTTATAAGGTAGTCATTAGAAAGTAATGTATAAAATAATACATTGTATAAACATATTATATCTTTAGTCATTTAAGACTACACAACAATAGTGTTATTTTAGTTATTAAACTGTAATTATATAATTAAGTTCCCCTAAAGGTCAAAATATATAAATAAATTTTAATCTAACGACAAATATAACTTTATGTTTTATCTTCTGAATTCATTTAGCTATCAATTCATTCCCTAAATTTTGCTTTATTTATCATTAAAAAATTTTTTTAGAAATTATTGGCTATATATTTTTCATATATTATAATTATTATACTTAATTATTATATTATATAATTATTATACTTAAAATATCTCTTAAAGCCCTTCTTTTCCTGTTATATTCCCTTCAAATCTATTTACCAAGCCACAAAAATAGTAATTAAAGGTGAGTCCAAGATCTGACATTCTTTAACATATTTCCCAAAGTTTTGTCAGCAATATATGTAATTTTTCCACTCACCAAGTGTTACATCTGTCGCTAGCAAATGGTTCAGTTTTCCATTGAGATATAATTTCCCTTTCCTGCTATAACGCCAACTAAGCTAAGTTTTCTGGGAAAATTTTCCTCTACATCTCTCTCTGGTGTCCACCTCTGTTCCAGTACACGTTTAAATGTACATTATCTCGTCTTCCATTGACTGCTGAAGATACCTTTTTAGTAGGTTTTCAGCAAATTTTCTTTTCAGAATAACATGTTCTTTTTCAATGGAGATACGACAGCTTTATTCATGATAAGAGGCTATCTTAGGCTTCTAATTGCCCATCAATCTGAGCAATTAAAAAAAAATTGAAGCTATAATTCGACGTGGCAGGTCGTATAAATTACCGTGGCTACACACATGCACACCCATCCACACATATATGTGTGTGTGTGTGTATATGAGTGAAATTTATCAAAATTATTTAACCTTAATATTTCCTTAAAAACGTCATCTCTCCCATTATAATTCATTAAAATCTTTTTCTCAGCCTCTAAATGTCTTAAATAAAGGATTTTACTCGTCTTAAAATTTTTTCAATACATTTCTCAAAGCTTTATGTCCTATAGATGTAAATTTCCCGTCTATTCAACATGTTTTTCAGCTCTCGACGGCAAATGGCTCCGCGTTTTTCCTGATCGTAATAGTTAAATTAGCTGACTAAATATTGTGTCCCTTGGTAATATACTTTCTGTCTTCCCTGTTGGTGCACCTCTCTTCGAGAAGAGTTACTTTTGTGTCTTTCTTTTGTCTGCCATTGACTACTAAAGATATCCGTTTTAGCAGCACTAAATAAAAGTTTTAATCAGAGTAGTGCCATTCTCTTCAATGTGACCCGACTGCATAATTAATGCGTCCAACACTTTTATAAATCCTGGATTACATACACACAAATATATATATATATATATATATATATATATATATATATATATATATATATATATATATATATATATATATATATATATATATATATGTATATATATATGTGTATATATATGTATATATATATATATATATATATATATATATATATATATATATATATATATATATATATATATATATATATATATATATGTATATGTATATATATATATATATATATATATATATATATATATATATATATATATATATATATATATATATATGTATATATATATATATATATATATATATATATGTGTGTATATATATATATATATATATATATATATATATATGAAAATATGTAAATATTTTTTCAAATAGTACATTAAATAATACAGATTTCTGTTTCTTATTTAATAAAAAATATTGATGTAAACCTTTTTCATTTTCTACTGTTATCTCTCTATCATCCTCTCTTCTCCACTTTATGGAAGGCTTAGGTGATCCTCGAGCTGAACATTTTAATGAGACGTCACTCCCTTCACTTACGTTTGTTTCTGAGCTTGTTTCTCCTTCAACGATGTCAGGAGCAACTGAAAAGGCAGATGGTATGTCGATATTTAAGATTTCACAACATATCAACTCTATAAAATAATTATTTTTTAGATTTACACAAGAAATTAATTTTTAGAAGGGAACCAACGGGAAAAAAATAAAGTTGTTATTAATAATAAGTTAAAATTAAAATGACCTAGAAGTATTAAAAAAATATTATCGTTATTTTGAATGACAATGTAATTTTCAAAAATAAACAGCAATAAAAATGTTAAAGGGGGGGGGGGGGGGGGGGGGGGGGGGGGGGGGGGGGAAAATTAGGGGGGGGGGGGGGGGGGGGGGGGGGGGGGGGGGGGGGGGGGGGTGGGGGGGGGTAAAATAATTTTTTAAAGTGTAAACGTTACTGTTAGAGATAATAAAGTTCTATATTGTTTATATTGAAACTTTTGTTTATCGTAAAAGTGGCCTTAATAAAGAATTAGCGGTAATGTAAGCCATAATTGTAGACTTCGACTTTTACTTTCTAATTCGTAATATATATATATATCTATATATCTATATAT
>CM063504.1:78741368-78745186 GCA_032207245.1 Pardosa pseudoannulata
TATATTTAATGATTTATTTAAGTCCATAAATTACAGAAAAACCAACATATCACTATCCAAATTGACTTTTACTAGCATTTGGAATATTTTTAAAATCTCGAATGTATACAAATATCATTATAGAGATGACTTTTACAAAACGATGAAAAACACATATTTAGTAGTAGTAACAAGATTACCATTGAATCTTGCTCCTTTAGTAGATATACCGTTACTGTTACTAAAATCTTAAAACAAGAATAAGCATGAAATAGAATACATGTTGAGTATGTCATTGTTGGCAGTTTCTCCTGTCTTGCGGTTTCTATAGTATCTTCAGGACCGGTCTGCCCAAAGTCGTTTAACAGCTAAACGCGATTACCCCATAGCGCCGGGGGGTGGGGTAATGAGTCTCCTCAGCAGTGCTACGGCGCAGCTCTGGGGATGAGCCTCAGGGTGTTGTACTACGGTACCTCACCTAGGACAGCTATCAGCCTCCTCGTGGCGCCCCTGGTAACTAGGAGTGTCCCTCCTAGGCCAATGATAGCCGTCTGCAACCTCAAGGGGTATACCTCCTTTAGGTATACTCGGGTTTCACGAACCCGGGGTTTCCTGAGTGATCCTTCTCTTCAGACTTCCCTGGTAGTCGTGAACTTACTTTGTAGTATTGTTCCTTACTGGGGTCGTCAACATTATTCTCGAACCATGACGGAACTCTCGTAGGCCAGCAACACCTTGTGGTGTGGTGGTTACTGTCGTGGCGACTAATAATACAGACTGTATGGCTCCGGCCGGGACATGGTTAAACACACTTACCCCATAGCGCCTGTTACAGCACCCCTCAGCGAACGCCAACAGAGGGAGCTGCCGAACGGATAGTTTTGAGCGCTATCGAAAACAGAAGTGATATAGAGACAATGAGCGAGCGTGCGCGCCGCACAAAAAAAAAAATAAATATGTTTCGTCTTATCTAATGATTTATCCCTTTCTTTTCCCTTGACAACAACTATGGATATCCGAGAAACTAAAGAAACCGAAGGCCACAGGCGGCCCCAAACGAACCTTTCGAAGTAAAGAGGTAAGTGAATCTTTTTTTACTTACCTCCTCGCTAATAATTATTAAGAATTATTTTACCTTGTGTAACGTAATAGCGCCAACCAATGGTGGACGTACTTATCCGTTTAAACAGAGATCAACTGCGGTTAGCTGCTAAACGACTTTGGTGAGACAGGCCCTTATTTCCATAAGTTGTCCAAGAAAAACTACCAATGTACTCTTTGTCAAAGGGAGTTTTTGCAGGTGGTTAAAGAATTTAGATGTTTTTCAAGAGTTTATGGCCAATAAAAGACACATAGAAACATATGATATACCGTTTATGGTATAACGTCTTGCCAGAAGTCACCACTTTCACTTACAACTGTTACTTTGAAATTAATTCTGAGATTACTAGTTCAGCTATTCGTATATATATTTTTTCTTCTTCCAAAAGCATTCTTACAGATATTTATCTGAGTTTTGATATTGAGCCACTCCCCTGTTTGTTGGCAATATACATGCCTTCATCTCGTTTGTACTAAGACAGTATTCAGACTTTTATGTATTTTGAAATGTATTTCAGCATTAAGAACAAAACTTTAGATGGTGACATAAGCGGGATGTATAATACGAATTCTGCAAATTTGCAGTAATTTGTAGATGGCATATTGGCAGTTACGAATCGAATAATATCGCAAGGGATGAGCTCAATGAATTTCCGAATATATACGGAAATGGTTTTCTAATCCGATAGACAGATTTTAATGACTCATCTTATTCTCAATGTCGCA
The DNA here is from genome assembly GCA_032207245.1 of Pardosa pseudoannulata. Classification (NCBI taxonomy): domain Eukaryota; kingdom Metazoa; phylum Arthropoda; class Arachnida; order Araneae; family Lycosidae; genus Pardosa; species Pardosa pseudoannulata. The sequence goes on from CM063504.1 coordinate 78,743,175, forward strand.
TTTTAAAGTCTATCTATCATTTTGTTCAATAAAAAGTTCACAAAGAATTCTAGAAAGCCTGATATTGAGATATATACATAATTTACATGCGGAAACGTGAAAGATAAATTTACAAAATTAATAAAAAACTACGTTCATTTTCCTTAAAGATGTCTTTCATCTTAGCATTATTGATCTTATAAAAACTTTTTCGGTATCTCTAAAACAAAATTATCATGATTATCAGACCATCTTTCTTTTCCTTGAAATTCTCCGTTGCGGCTCGAATAAAAACTTCATTTTTTCCGACTAATCTATTTTCATTCAAATAAACCAATTGGATTTTAAGTTAAAAGTATTTCTATATTCTGCTATCAAGAATGCCTAGTCATAATATTTTTCTCTCAATAAAGTATCAATTGTCCTCCAAAGAGGAGTTATTCGCATAAGTTTTTTTCTTAAACTTTCACTAAACTATAATTTAAATTTTCTGAGACTCTACGAGATCAGAGATACTAATTTCTGATTAGACGATAGTTTTGATACTGTAATGTGACATATATATATATATATATATATATATATATATATATATATATATATATATATATATATATTATATATATATATATATATATATATTTATATATATTTATATGTATATATATATATATATATAATATATATTAATATATATATATATATATTTATATAGAAACATAAAAAAAACATTATATACATAAGGGAGGTTTTCGTTTGGTTTTAACCACAAAAATATTTATGTATGAAAGTTTCACTTTATGAAGTATTGCTTATCTGAATACTAATATATAAGTATATTATAAACATAATTTTGCACAATAATATTAACGTTAAAACATTTTTTCTTTCTTTATTATCAGGTACTAGACGTTAAATAAAATTGAACGAACTGTGAAAATGTTATAAAAAAATGAGCATAACTTTGAAACAAAGAGATATATTTTATACAGTGATACGTGACGTCTGCAAGAGTTTCTGTCAAAATAGATTAGAAAAACTGTTTTGTAAAGTTATTATAAAATGCATATTTTTACACTTTTCAATATTCACAGATAGAGATATTTTTTAACTTCCTATTACAAATTATTTCGTATAAAATATGGTAAAAATAAAATTAAAAAATAATAACATAAAGGTTATAAAGAGAAATGTAACAGCATCAGTACCGATGAAACAGACTTTGAAACAAAGGATATATATTTTATAGAGCGATACGTGAATGACGTATTGTATACATGAAGCTTTCTGTCAAAATAGATTAGAAAAACTGTTTTGTAAAGTTATTATAAAATGCATATTTTTATACTTGAGCAGTATTCACAGATACAGACATTTTTAACTTGCTATTAAAAATTATTTAGTATAAAATATGGTATAAATAAGATTAAAAAATATGGTAACATAAAAGGTTATAAAGAGAAATGTAACAGCATCAGTACCGATTAAAAAAACTTTGAAATAAATTACATATGTTTTATACAGAGATACGTGAAAGACGTATTGTACACGTGAAGTTTTCTGCCAAAATATATTAGAAAAACTGTTTTGTAAAGTTATTATAAAATGCATAAATTTAAACTTGTGCAATATTCATAGATAAAGACATTTTCAACTTGAGATTACAAATTATTTCTTATAAAATATGGTATAAATAAGACTAAAAATATGGTAACCTAAAAGGTTATAAAGATAATATGTAACAACATAAGTACCGATTAAAAGAAACTTTGAAACAAAGGATATATGTTTTATACAGAGATAAGTGAATGACGTAATGCACACGTGATGTTTTCTATAAAAATATATTAGAAAAACTGTTTTGTAAAGTTATAAAATGCATATTTTTACACTTGAGCAATATTCATAGATAAAGAAATTTTTAATTTGAGATTACAAATTATTTCTTATAAAATATGGTATAAATAAAACTAAAAAATGTGGTAACATAAAAGGTAATAAAGAGAAATGTAACAGCATCAGTACCGATGGAA
>CM063504.1:78745286-78767357 GCA_032207245.1 Pardosa pseudoannulata
TTAAAAACCCGTACTTTGGATAAACTGCCATGTCAAGCATCGAACCCACAATCTTCGGGTCTGGATCGCGTGCTCTGACCTTTCGGCCACAGAGCTAGTTAGCTAAGTTTCTTTATGCGGCTATATGAATTAATGCACTCTATAAAAAATTAATTTTTTAATTTCAATTTTTGTATGAAAATGGCATAATTGTTTTAAAACTTTACCCTGGTTCAATTATTTATAATATTAGACGTTTTGTACATTTTAACCAAAGAAATGGAATTATTCTGCATATTTATCAGAAAACAAATATTAGAATAAAAATATTAGATTTCAGTAATTGAAATATTTGTCAAAATACTTTACTATAGAAAAAAAATGAAATGAATTATAAATTATAGTTTATAAGTTTGGAAATTCTTAAAGTTTCTTAAAGTAAAACCGTTAAGTTTCGAAATTCTTAATCCCTATATTAAACTGCAAGATATTAACTAGTTTCAATGCTTTCTTACTTAAAAATAAAGTGTTAATGAATAATTTTGTTGCTTATTTTTTTATTTCATCTGCTACTTAAATGATTAAACATACAAAAGAAACATTATTAATGAAATTATTATTCAAACAATTGTATAAACTTAGCACTACCACACCAAATTTGGTATTTTAGAGATAGGAACTTTGTACTCAATATTCCTCAGTATTTCATTTGAAATTGTGAATTATAATAGCATAAAATAATATTCTCACAAATAGTAATGTTTCTAGTAAAAGATATATTTAAAGTTATATATTTCAATGAGTAATTTATCTTCTTATGAATAAGTGTTAAATAATAGTTACTGAAAAGACTTGATACTATTTCGTGGCAAGAATAATCCAAAAACAGAAAAAGAGAAAAATATGATGAATGTATAGCAAATTAATATGTTTTCAAAGACTATAATAAACCTTTATTAGTAGCTTATCGCATTCAATACAACTAACTCTATTTCTCATCCTATTCCTAGAACATCTAATATGCTTCGAACTAGAATGTGTTGTTACAGATATTGAAACAGAAAAATAAAACAAAATCATGAACAAAAAATCATAAAAGAAAAAAAAAACAAAAGAAAAAAAAAATAAGATTTTAAAAAAATACAAAAGAATAAAACCTAAAAAAGGTTTGTATTTAAAAAAACAAGGTATAATTAATAATTTGAATGAGTAAATACGCTAATGTAAAATTGACATAGAAACCCTGTTAGTTTTGAAACCTATTATTAATGTACAAAATCTTATTTATTAGTGAAAAAATGCATATTTAGGAATTATGCTGATGAATAATATACATTTCTCCTATACGTTTGCGTTAATATCAAAATATTTATTCTGCATATAATATCTGTAGTATATAATTAAATTTTTTTGAAAAAAAAAAAAAAAGTTATATAATAATTTAAATTCTTCAATAGTGGTTCATTTCTATAATGTTCTTACGCAAATACTAAATATGATTTTTCTTTTAAAAAAATAAAAAACATAAAATATATAAATATAGAAAGATATTAACAGAATAAGGGAAATATCTGATTTATTTTTAATTGCTATATCAATAATAAGCTGTATTATTTAATGCTGAATGGAATGTTTTTTTAACTCTTTTTCTGCAGATTAGCCTATGCACCATCTTATATGTCATTAATAGGTGCCTGGAACGAAAAATATCTTGAACAAATTTAGCAGGGATCACATTTTTTTTTGATATTTCAGAAGATTGCTGACAAGTTTAATAATATACATTTCTTCTTCGTCAATGGTGAACATGTTCATGGTTTCTTCAAAATATTTTTCTCCAAAAAATACTAATATCTGTGACGCTATCAATAATATTGCCATTAAAATAAAAAAAACACTCTGTTAAATATTAACATTTGTCTTCTATTAAAATTAGGTTCATTCTTTTATTCAAATGAGATATTTTCTTACGCAAATATAAATATTGATTGCATGTAAGCATTTTAACCAATAATAATAATCCCTATAATATTTTATATTTAATTTTGATGGAAAGCTGTTTACTTTATTTTTGCTTTTTTAATAACTGAATTTAATGCAGTTGCAATTGTTTTTTAACTCATTTTATAAAGCAAAAACACACCGGGTTATGAAAATTTAGTTCCAATACATGCAAAATATAAAAAAATATAAATTTAAACTGTTTAATCTAAACTATGGAATTAAAGTAAATTGAAAATAACTTGAAAAAAAATATAGTAACAATTTTAACCCTGCTGTTTTCTTCGGGTATATATGTCCCAAAATAAAATGAATACATTCCTAAAAATGAGGATATTTCCATGAGAACATTTCCCTGAATGTTCTTGACATATTTGGAATATAATATAAATAAGTACTCCGATAGAGATTTACGCTTATTTTTATTTTAAAGAAATAATTTTCAGTTTATATCTAATGTATAGTTCGGGTCAATATGACAAAATGAAAAAAAAGAGTAATTTTTACTCATACGTATTCACTTTTATTTGGAATAATTTAAAAAAAAATTACAACAGCTTCTCTAATTTATCGATTTCGGAAACCTAATTTATAAAGTTATGTGTTTGGTCACAGAACAAGGATCAAAGTGGCAAGGTAAAATACTTGATACGATTGGCAGGGAGTTAAACTATTTGCTATTATTTAAACATTTTGAAAGTATGGAAATTAAAAGTTTTCAAGCATATATTGTATTATTATTATTACCTGGAGATTAAATAATATACAAAATCAACAAAAAGCTTATGGGGTAAAAAAATGGCAGAAATAGAGTTCACTCGACAAAATCGAAACATTTTGTACCATATTGAGGTTATTCGTTTTTATAAAAAAAAATCCACTCGTCAAGGAAGAAGAAATGTGGATAGATTAAATAGAGTGAAATATATCTGGGAAATGTGGATAGAAACTCTTTCAAAATTATATAATCCGATTGAAAATTTTACAATAGTCGAACAATTAAAAGGATTTCATGGCCAATGTCCTTTCAAAGAGTATATACCGTGTAAGTCTTTTAAATATGTTATCAAAATATGAACTTTATGTAACAGAAAAACTTCGTATGTACTAAAAACACAATGCATTTGTTCTATGCACTTCAATGCAAAATGAATAAAATGAAAATATATTGTCTAAATTATACCTAATTTTGGAAGAACTGGTAAAATCCCTTATTTTTCCACTCATGAAAGCTAGGCCACATATCCCAAGAAGTCAGGACTCAATAAAAATAGAGGAACGAATACAGAGCAAAAGGAAAAATAGAGGAACCATAAAGGGACCATAAAAATAAAGGAACCATAGAGATCTAAATCTATTTTTCTACTTACTTTATCATTGCTTAAATCTTATCTTAAATGACACCTACCTTTTACTGCAAGAGAGCATGGTTTCCTCAATCAGGTCATATTGATCCGAACGCTAAATACGTGGAGTAAATGCGCACAGAACAGCAGGGTTAATGTACAAACTATCGGGGAAATATATATATATATATATATATATATATATATATATATATATATATATATATATATATATATATATATATATATATATATATATATATATATATATATATATATGTATATATATATATATATATATATATATATATATATATATATATATATATATATATATATATATATATATATATATGTATATATATGTATATATATATATATATATATATATATATATATATATATATATATAATATATATATATATATATATATATATAATATATATATATATATATATATATATATATATATATATATATATATATATATATAATATATATATATATATATATATATATATATATACATATATATATATATATATATATATATATATATATATATATATTATATATATATATATATATATATATATATATATATATATATATATATATATATATATATATATATATATATATATATATATAGATGCACATATATATATATATATATATATGTTATAGAGATAGAGTTTTGGCAGTATTAACTGATATATTAACATTGATATAAAATAATTAACGATTCAGTATGATTACCTTTAACTAATGATATTTTGATAACTTAAATATCTAAGAAATATAACTAATAATATAATGAAATATGTTTCTATCTCAATCACTTTTAGTATACTGTGCAATAATCTTTTATTTTTATTGAAATAATCATTTCAATGTTTATATATAACTCAAAATATTATAGAAATGTTATTGGAAATTTCAAACTTCCTGTATACTTAATTTCAACTTTAAAATAAAATCTAAGATCATGTTTCGTAAAGTTTTCATAATAAATAAAACTATATTTTAAAACTCTCGTTTTTACCTCAAGTGTAAAAGTAAAAATTTAAAGAAGTGTTTGTTTGAATTTAATAGGTTGTTATCCAGTGTGTATATACATTTATATACATGAATGCCTTTTACAAAAATTTTGTGCCTTTTTAAGTGCATCGTTTGGCTTAAAATGAGCTAATTTATGTATTTATACACAAGTACGTCCTTGTTATATCTGCTCATGTGTTACAGTACATGTTTGTTTCTGAAATAGTATTAAAGCTCTTTTTAAGGTGTAAAATATGTGAAATATGTGAAATGTATTTAGTGTAGAATATATATGAATAAATTCTCATTAAAATATTTTGTTCTTTAATTCACGAAACGTACAAATCAATTTTTATGGTACTAAGAATGATGGTACATGCTAAGAGTTTTGTTACTGAAGCAAGCCCAAAATATTCAATTACAATCTGTTAAAATTTGCAGCTGTAGTCATCAAATTAATCCTGACTTCTGAAATATTCTATCATATTTGTTCAGTCTTCATAATTGACTTTTTTAAATGAAAACGTCCTAATTTTAATAGGTATGAATGTTTTAAACTTCATTTTTTGTATTAAAAATATAATTAGAAAAATATTATCTCTCTCTCTCTCTCTCTCTCTCTCTCTCTCTCTCTCTCTCTATATATATATATATATATATATATATATATATATATATATATATATATATATATATATATATATATATATATATAATATATATATATATTATATATATAAATATATATAAATCGCCAACATATATATGTATATATATATAGATGATATAAATATATATAATATATATATATATATTGTATATATATATATATATATATATATAGACTATATTAATATACTATATATATATGTTATAGAGATAGAGTTTTGGCCAGTATTAACTGATAATTAACGTTGATATAATTTATTGACTTACATATCCTTACTGAATTGTGAATTTTATTCTTACTCGTCAGTTTCATCATTTTTTTAGTTATGTTTTTATATAATTCCTTTTCTGTAGTATTTAGCTTATTTTGCTGTGGTATTTAGCAAATTTAGATTATTGATCTTGTGTTAATTTACGATTCGTTTGTGCATTTCATTCTATTAACCAGTTTGTGTGCGTTTCGGAATTTACTTGAGTTATTCCATTTCTGAATTTACTCTTATCTTGTTTACCTGAGTATTAGATTCAGAATTAAGTACAATTATAGATTTAAAACATTGTCAAATCAGAAACGTGCGGCAAAGTCATCCCTAACTAGGCTAAAAAATAAAACACTAGAGGAGATAAATAAACAACACATTTCTCAATTAAATATAAGGAGGAATAGATTTAATGTGATTAGTGAGGATTTAAAAAATATTTATGATAAATTATTCAATGTGTGTGAAGAAGATTAAATAGATAAACTTTGTGAAGAAAGAGAGGAATTGTTCGAAGTTATAGATGATGTACTAGCTATAATTGATAGGTGTATTTTAAAATTATCAAGTAAAAGTGCCGAACCTAATTCGTTTAATTTAAAAACATTTGAGTCTAGTGAAACCAACTTACCAACGTTGTCTCTACCAACATTTTCGGGAAGAGTTGAAGGGTGGTTAAGCTTCTCAGATTTATTTCAAACAGCGGTAGCAAAAAATTCAAATGTATCACGTGCACAAATATTGTAGTACTTAAAAGGAAGTCTAAAAGGGGATGTTTTAAATGTTATTTACTCACTTGGTATAACTGACTCTAATTTTGAAATTGCTTGGAAATTGCTAAAGGAACGTTATTATCATAAAAGTTAAATATTATCCTCAGTTATGAACAAGTACTTAACTTTGCCTTCGTTAACTTCTAAATCTGATACTCAAATTCTGAATTTGGTGGAATCTTAGGGAATTCGTAAGAGTTCTGGAGACTCTAGAATTGAAGGTAGACAATGCCACCGACACTCTTATAATCTATATATTTATAAATGAATTTGTGTCTGTCTGTCTGTGTGTATGTACTCGATAGACTCAAAAACCATTCATCCAATCACCGTGAAAAATTCGGAAATGATTAGGTACATCACTGGGAAGGTTTTTGTAAATTTTTAACGTTCGAAATCCATTCCTTCCCCCATTTTAGAGCATTTCATGTCACTATTCCAAGCATTATTTTCCCCGGTTAAAAGCAAACAATTACATTTTTAATTTATCGCGTGATAACTAAGGAAAAGAAGCATTATTTCTAGCAATGTGACGTCATCCCAAGTAATTGTTTTAAACGCAGTTTTCCTCGGTTAAAAGTAGAAGATTAAAATTTTTAATTTATTACATAATATATAGGTGAAAATGATATTTTTCTATCAACATGACGTCATTACTTTAAATATTTCATTTATTTATTTTTTATTTTATAATCGTCTGCGTAGTATTAATTCGATTTGACCTGGAAATTGAGATATAAAGTGATTCACTTTCATTTTTATGTGACGCAAATTATAGCATTTTTATATGAGAACTAATTTTAAATTTAATTCTTTGTTAATTTTTAAGTTGCAATGAAATGTTTATCAACAATATTATAACAACAAAAAGTACAAATTTCTGTGACTCTCATTGGAAAATAAAAACCTATCATTTTATATAGTTATCTTCATATTCATATATTTGACAATATGAATGTGTGTTTCTGTTTCATACTAAACTATGTGGTTTGTCATAAATTTCCTTAGTTTTAGAAAACATTTATTACTACGAACAAAATTAGTACTTTTGCTGTCAAAACCTCTGCTCCCTATTCTATCACGTAAGTTGGCAGTGTATATTAACGTTGCTAATCAACTTACAGTAGTAATACAGTTTAGGGTTAAACTTATATTTTACTATACAGTTTTGAGCAAATTTATTATAAGACACAAATTCGATGCAGATTTAATCGTTAGTATGTAAACGTATATTTTACTATTTTTATTTATAGATATTAAGAACAGTTTTCATTTTTATGTTTTTAAACAAATCTTCCCGATAAGTCATAGAGTAACTTCTTTGGACAGAAATCCTTGATACCACCAAATGAACATATTCCACATTAATACATCTTGAATTCCCAGATTAAAATCTGACTGTGAGATCCAGAGATGTTATTTCGCCCATTCGTGTTTCGATATACCAATTAGTTCGAAAGATATTAACGAAAAACCAAACAAAATGACAGTTTAATTTTGAAACACGAGCTTTCCATTGTTGAGTTGGCGTCTAAATATGGCAGTGTTATTCATTGTTGGCATAAGTATAGCCAGATATTTGGTATATGGGAAACACAAGAAAGTATCTACGCTATTTAAATTGAAGTGTAAGTATATAAATATATGATGGCATTTATATATATATATATATATATATATATATATATATATATATATATATATATATATATATATATAATATATATATATATATATATATATATATATATATATATATATATATATATATATATATATATATATAAGACTATTTTCTTATTTGCTAAACGCTAAACACACTTTTGTTTATGAAATCACCTTTTTTTTCTATTTTATTTTCTTGGCGAGATTTTTATTTTCAGTAATTAAAAATTGCCATGTTCTATCAAATTTGTTTTTATTTCGCAATTGCCATTTATTAAATAAAAACTAACATATGGTTATAGGTTTTGTTATCTAAAACTCAACTACACTAGAGAAAAAAAATTGGCAAGTGATATACAGGGAATAAATAAGTTTTCATTTTAGAAATGGCAACTGTGAAATGTTGAGATATTGTAACCACTTTTGATTACAGTTTAAAATGTGATTTCAAATAATATAATTGTTCTCGGTATTTTAGCCTTATATACTTATTTCATTTTATCAATATTAGTTTGGTATATTTTTTTAAATTTTGAATTCAATTGAGTCATTTTTATTTATCCAATTTTAAGACTTCACCTATACTTAAATAACCTTGGCAATTTTCGGTATATTTCTTTTAATTAAGTGTTATAAAAATTGAAATCATTTAAGTAACTTCATTCTTATGATAGTACTTTCAAGTAATATAATTGTTCTCGGCTTTTGACCTTATGTGCTTAGTTCATTTTATCAATATTTGGTATTTTTCTTTCATTGTCATTTCAATTGCGCCATTTTTATTTATCCAATTTTGAGACCGCACTACCATCTATTCATAATTAGGCTTGGCAGAATTACTTAAAGAAGTCATTTCGGTCAATCGCGTTCAGATATTCTAAATAGTTCGAAATATATTATTTAAAAAAAAAAAAACACCGTTTTAATTATGTAGTACAGTCATTTTAACTGTTGAGTTGGCGTGACAAATAATGACCATATTTTCATTTTTGTCGTCGTTTTCGCCAGATATTTGGTAATAGAATTTATATTAATGCAAAACAACTATCGCCTATCTTGCCAAACCAAACAGTTGTTTGTTTGGAAAATTTGAACTGCGGCACATTTTGGTATTTTTGTTAGTGATTTATTATATTCTTGAACACATTTTTCAAGACCTTACCATTAAAATTCGAGTGTAAATAAATGCATTTATAAACATAAATACATTTGGATGCATTACTTCGCCCAATCCGCTGAATGCTTAAACTCTTTCCACCATTAAAATATCGTAATTAGAATCAGTTAAAAGTATATTAATTAAAATATGCAATGAGTGGTGCCATTTATTGCCTATAGTTACAACTATATGTCATACGCAATAACTTTTTCTCTTTGAAATATCCCAGTATCAAAATCATTTTATTTTTAACAGCTAAATTTTTTACTTCATCAAAATATGTAAATCTTTCTTTTACTTTCTCAATTTTTTTAAGAAATTAGTATTTTTCTGTTATATGTTGGCGAGATTTTTATTTTCAATGATTACAAATTCGCCATGTTCTATCAAATTTGTTTTTATTTCACAATTGCCATTTTTTAAAGAAAAAGTTATCGTCATAGGTTTTGTGTTTTAAAATTTAATTTTTTGTATTGTAAACATTAGTACTAAAAGGTTTCCAATCTCGGAAATGAATTATCCTATTCAGAAGAGTACATATATATTACTTTCCACAGCATTTTGAAATATGACTCCTAAAATTTGTGCAATTGGGAAGATTATAAAAAAAAAGTTACAACTTTTTACTTCAAATTAAAATAAATGATTTTGTCAAAAAATCATATTTTGATAAAGTGTGATTTATTTCATAAAATGTCTCTTCAAAAAAGAGTTAATTTTGTTAAATAAAATAACATTTGCTTCAACTGTTTGAATCAAAATCATAGGGTATCCAATTGCAAAAGTAGCCAGAAATGTCGCAAATGCAACAAACCACACCATACTTTATTGCATTTTACTGAGGCTCGAGATACTTCCAATAAAACCTTGTCAGCAAATGCAGCTGAATTTTCTCCTAGATCGAATATAGAGGTCCAGCCAGTGGAACATACTGAGAACATTCCTGAGGAACCCCAAACAGTTATTTCGTCTTGTTTGTCAGACTGTGTGTCGCAAGGTCAAGTTTTGCTTTGTACTGCTATTATCAAGGTTAGAGATACATTTGGAGAGTTTAAACCATGTAGAGTCTCATTAGATCCAGGCAGCCAAACCAGCTTCATTACAGAATCGTGCCTTAAGAAGTTAGGTCTTGCTAGAAAGAAGGCAAGGTTGCTCATTTCTTGTCTTGGCTCTTCCAATTCCTATACTAATGGTGTTTCTAAAATCAATTTCACGCCACATTCTCGGGATGCACCATTATTCTCTACCCCAGTGTATGTTTTAAACCAAATTATCGGAGAAGTTCCTCACTCTACCTTGGATGGCTGTATTTCAAGCGATTTTAAGGATTTACAACTGGCTGATCCGACATTTTACAAATAAGGTCCAATTGACATTTTGTTAGGTCTAGTGTTTCCTTACCAATGTTACGTGGGGAAATAATTCGTGGGAAGGAAGGAGAGCCCTTTGCAGTTCGTTCGGACTTAGGCTGGATAATTTCCGGAAATGTATTTTTAAATTCAAATTGTTCTACGGCTATCCAGGTCATCAATATTCAAGTAAACTTGGATAAGCTAATTTCAAACTTCTGGAATTTAGATTCGGTGCCTACGGCAAGTGTTTTATCGAAGACAGATCAATTATGTGAAGATTTTTTCGTGTCATCATATTCTACAGTTAACACTGGGAGATACGTTGTAAGATTACCCTTTCATTCTTCTCCTTCGAAATTAGGAGATTCTAAGCGAAAAGCTCTACGAAGACTTAGATCGTTAGAAAATTCCTTGTTAACTAATTATGAGAAATATGAAAATTATCAAAAATTCATGCGTGAATACATAAACTTGGGACACATGGAGTCTGTTCCTCAAGCTGATTACACAAAACAAGCATACTACCTCCCCCATCATGCAGTGTTAAGAGAGGCAAGTACAACTACAACGTACTCGTGTTTGATGCCTCTTCGAAATCAACATCTGTCTATTCGTTAAATGACCTACTAATCGTCCTCGTCGTCGGTCTTTGTTTGCAGACTGACTTGTATCCACTTCTGATGAACTTCCGCTTTTTTTCCATAGCTTTGCATGCCGACTTAGAGAAGATGTTCAGGCAGATCAAAATTCACCCTGATGATGTCGATTGGCAAAGAATTTTGTGGAGAGAATTATTCGAGGACCCTGTGACTGAGTACAGGTTAGTTACTTATGGTACTGCCAGTGCTCCTTATCTATCCACTAGAAACTTAAAAGCAACTTATCAAGGATGAGAGTGAAAGCTATCCTCTTGCTTCCCATGAAACCGTCAATCATTTTTATGTCGATGATCTTCTAAGTGGGGCTGCTTTGAATGGAGAAGTTATCGAACTTGTGATTCAGCTCAATAAAATGATGAGGAAAGGGGGATTCAATTTACTGAAGTGGCATTTTAATGATTCCGATGTAGTTAGAGAAACTTCAGGGAATCATGAAGAAAGGGATCTCTGTTCTACTGAGGATGATGCAGCAAGGTGTTAGGAATTATGCGGAATCCTACATTAGACTGTTTTCGTTTTAAGGTAGCACCTTGGGAAAATAAGACAACCTACTCTAAAAGGGAAGTTCTCTCAGAATTATCTCGTGTGTTTGATCCATTGGGGTTTCTGTCACATTGTGTGATTTTCATAAAAAATATTTATTTAAGAGCTGTGGAAACTGAGCCTTACGTGGGATCAACCAATTCCAGAGTGTTTAAGTATCAAATGAAGAAAATTTCGTGAAGAACTTCCTCTTGTAGAACAAATAAATATTCCTAGGTATATTTTAAAATCTCATCTTGCTGAACCTGAATTGCATGCCTTTTGTAATGCTTCAGAGAAAGCATACTGTTGTGCCATTTATCTTCGCTATGTATCATCCGATTTCGATACTCGAATGTCGCTTCTTACTTCGAAAACAAGAGTAGGACCATTAAAAACCCAGTCTTTGTCTAGACTTGAACTTTGTACTGCATTGCTGCTCTCTAATGTCGTTTCTTCTGTGCTCAAAAATTTACCTATCTCAATTCAAAAGGCATTTGCATGGACAGATTCGACTATAACTTTAGCCTGGTTATCATCAGAACCATATCGTTGGCAAACCTATGTGGCAAACCAAATAATAAAAATTCAGACGACTGCTCCATTTTTAAAGTGGCGTCATGTTTCGGGATTTGAAAATCCAGCTGATCTTGGAACTCGAGGATTGTTGCCATCAGAAATGATATCTAGTGACTTGTGGCTTCAAGGACCTCATTGGTTACGAGATCAATTACATTATTCTGGGGACTATGTTGTCTCAGATTCATTTGATTTTGGCAGGATTCAGTTAGAGGAAAAGTAAGTAGATATCTGTGCTAATAATAGTACTGTTTTACCAGAAATTATAACAAAAATATCTTCCTTTACCTAATTAATTCGTGTGTGTTCTTGGATTAAACGATTTCTTAATAATAGTAGGACAAAGACTACTCGAGTGTGCGGGCCGTTGAAATCAAGTGAAATTCATTCGGCTACAAACTCTGTGGTTCGTTTGGTTCAAGAGGCAGAATTTTCAAGAGAGCGGAAACTTCTTAATGAAGGTAAACTTTTAACACATAATAGCAAATTGTTACCTTTAAATGTGTTTTTGGATCAAGACAATGTACTAAGAGTTGGTGGTTTCTTTCCAAACATTCATCACTATCCTATGATAAAAATCACCCTATGCTCCTGCCAAAAAAGCACGAATTTACAAGGAGAGTAATTGAATATTATCATTGCTCAAATCTTCATGCTGGTTATTGGCTAACATTGTCTCTGTTAAGACAAAAACTTTGGTTTGTGGATGGCAAATCTGTAGTACGCAGTCAGCTAAGAAAATGCTTAAAATGTTTTAAATTCAATCTGAGATCGTCTTCCTAACTAATGGGAGATTTACCAAGTGCACGAATAGAACAAATTCATCCATTTAACTCCATCGGCATCGAATTTTCTGGTATTTTTACTACAAAATGTGCTCATAAGAGATCCGTGATGAAATTCAAATCATACATTTGTTTGTTGTATGTACGGCAACAAAAGCTATTCATCTGGAGTTAGTCTCGGAGCTAACCATAGCCGACTTCCTTGTTGCAATCCGTAGGTTCATTTCAAGAAGAGGCTGTCCGAAAAAAATCACAACCGATAATGGATCGAATTTCAAGGGTGCTTCTAGACATCTTCAACGGATGTGTGATCTGTGTCGTAGTCAAGATGTGCAGGATTTCAGTTGCATGAAAGGAATTGAATGGTCATTCATTCCACCATTTAAACCTCATTTTGGAGGGTAATGGGAAAGCGGAATCAAGAGCATGAAACTATTTCTTTCAAAAGCTTGTAAGACTGCTATTTTGAATTTCGAGGAATTTACAACACTTCTATTTCAAATTGAAGCATGTCTGAATTCAAGGTCTTTAAAAAAAACTTTCTAACGATCGTTCGGACTTAAATGCCCTTACTCCTCCGCACTTTTTGATTGGAGGTCCCATTTTCCAATTTCCAGAGCCATCGCAACCTACTCAATGTATTTGTAATTCCGAAAGGTAGCGTCGCGTCTCATTCAAAAACTCAGACAATATTTTTGGAACCGCTGGACGAAGGAATCAACATCAGCCTCGATTTAAGTGGTGGAGAACAAAACCAAACCTTAAGATCGGTGACATGGTGATAGTTCAGAGAGAAAATACTACACCTCTAAACTGGAGTCTTGGGCGTGTAATCGGATTAAGCCCTGGTGCAGACAATAAAGTGCGGGTAGTGACTGTAAATACAAGAGATGGAGAAGTTACACGAACTGTAAATAAGGTCTTTATTCTTCCCAATAATAACTGATGTATACAGTTCATCTATTCATCTGTTTATTATTTTTCTTCTATTTTTCTTAATTTGATTCATTGTCTTTTACTTCTATTAATTGCATTTCATAACTTTTTCTCTTTTTTCTCATTTAATTAGTTATTATTGTATTAATTATTTAAAATTTGCATTGTGAACCATGTAAGTGTTGTGTTTGAAAACCCCCTTGAGTTTCAAGGCGGGCGGTATGTTTTGCCGTGACTCCTGAGTTGCATCTCAGCGAATTTCTCCCTTCTTGGCAACCGGCTTTTCTCATTTATTATCGTCTGGTGACCCGTTGCCATGGTTGCACTTGAAGGAAAAAATGCCAGTGTTCATGTGAACTTCAACCGATTTATGTTGAGTGTGCATGGCTTCGTTTCAATAAATGTTCTCTAATGGAAATTAATTTCATGTTGTTTCATTTGATACAGTCCACTCTGTGTTACGGCGCACCACTGTCCACAAAAAGAATTCTTCCAACGAATTTCCCAAAAATAACTCTGAAATAAATGTAAATTTTTTATCAAGTTTTTATCTATTCCCGGAAAATAACTCACTTTTTCCACTGAACTAAATTCCTTTTTACTGTTAAAAACGCTTACTAAGGTACCGGTTCCTGAGGAATACTCTTTACATGTATCATTCCATTAACCGTTATTGCCAGAGTAAAATGTCTTATTCTTAGATCTTAAATAAAAGTTGTGTTTTCCAAAAAAAGTTGTGCTGCTTCTTTTTATGGAATGGTATAATGGCATCTTCAATAATATGATTAATAATTAGTTTTCTCCTTCTCCAGTAAGCTCCGGCAAGTAAAACAAAAAATAGGGGGTAACTTCACGTGTAACCGGAAGGTAATTTTTACCGTGATTTCACACACACACAAACACACACACACACACACACACACATATATATATATATATATATATATATATATATATATATATATATATATATATATATATATATATATATATATATATATATATCACATGGACAAGTGCCTAAGGCATGTAAGACACATTTTATTTCATATATAAAAATTTCTTTATTGTATTCCTTCTATATACCTATGTCATTTAGAAATCCTTTGTTCTCATACTTTGCCCCGACAAGCGTGGATGATGTTATGAGCACAAATTATAGGAAATAATTAAATAATAAAAACTGTTTCACTCCGTGTACGCATGCTGTAATTTTCGTCTTATAAAGAATAATTTCTAAAAATAAAACCGTTATAAGACGAACATAAGTTTATTCTTATAAGTAGTTAAAATATCGCACGAGAATCAAAGACATATATCCACATAAATAAAGAAAGAACCGGATTTATCAGAGTACTATACTAAGTGTCCTTTATGTAACGTAAAAATACTTGGTAATAGGTGAGAAAATGTTGGGAAATTGCTTTTTAAGCACTGTCTTTTTTATGTTCGGAAGATAGCAGAAATAAATGATTTCTTATATTCTCTCATTGAATCCACAGTAAGAGGTGTTCGTGAACAAACCAGTTTTGGTATAGAGAGATTACTGAATTGTGTTATGTATGCAATACAATGAGCATATTTTTACATTCGCTAAACTCACTCTGTATGTATATTTGAGAAAATATTGTTATACGGGGCAAATGCATTTTATTTCGTATTTAGTTGAATAAAAAAAATTTATTCTGTTTCCTCCATCAAGTAATGTTATGAAGCTAGAACATGATCAGATGTCTCAAAATTAGGTAGCGTTAAAATGCTTTGATTCAGATTTATTTTCCTAAAATCTGATTATTCTTATTTCTTAAAGTGTATGCTACTTTATCAAATACGGCTCGTTATAATGTATGTTAGACTCGACTTACAACTACTTCACGAAACTGTACTTTTTCTATGCTCATTTATATAATTATCAGTGAAAAGGGGTTTAAATTTGTTATAACTTTTAATATAAAAAGCATTATGGCGTATTTCATAAATTTAAATTGTCAATTGAAATTGCTTATTTTCCAACGTCAGAAATTTAAAAGCAACTATACTGTTTTTATGGTTGAAAAGTTTAGAGCTGAAAATTCAGTATAACAGCTTGTGTTTCATTCAGTATAAAATAAAAGTTCTGTTTAGAAAAATAATTTTTCCTAATTCATTAAAATGGTTCCAACTTAAAAAAATTGTGTTGTTATATAAATTAATGAATTAAAAACATAAAATATATACAACAAGTGCAAAAAAGTAGGAATGAACTTACCGCGAATTCAATTTTGAAATTTATAAATTATAAAATATATTGTTTTATGAAATGAAAAGTAATTATATTTTTTCAATCACTTTGTATATGAGTTATGTTTACATTGTAAAATATGTTTATAACATAAAAACGTTAATTTTAAATATGTACAAATAATTTTTTTTATTTTGTTAATTTTTAAATGACAGATAACTTTTACTTTTAAAATTTATAGAATAAAAGACACATTTTACTTTCATTTAGCACCAAAGTTTACTTCCTAAAATATACCTATCATACGATATGTTGCGGTTAGCTCAATTTTCCTCATTATTTTTCCTTTAATGCATATTTTGTAGAATTTTAAGAAGTATTGTACTAAGTTTGTATTTAAGAAATATTGGACACAATTAAATAGTTTTAAAGCAATATAAAATAATATGTAATAAAATCTAGTAATTTTATGATGAATTGATGAATATAAGAGTGAAGACTTGAAATTAAAAAAAATAATGGATATGTCCCTAAACTCAGATTCCGGCTGTAACAGTATTTACAAAGACATTTCAAATAAAATATTGAAATTAATTGATCTAGCATATATCCGAAGTTAAAAACACATACATGCCTGTTATTGAGGACTTGCATGGTGTGACGCCTTCAATATTCTCAAATGAGAGGTAACGTGCATAAGGGATCACAGTCTAAGATAACATTGGAAATTCACTTTAATTCTGGATTAAATACGGCTATTTACAAAGGAACGGTACTTCCTAAATCTTCTAGAACTGCAAAGAATGGTTGCCGATAAAACTTCCTCACGACAATCACAGTAGAAATAAAAACAAGAGATTTAATAATCTCTTACAAATGGGGGGGGTTCATGGTGCAATCAAATCCAATTTATACATCATTTGGTATCGAGATTCTGCCGATCCCTATATGACTTTACGAATTTCCCAAACTAGTAAGATTTCTGAGAAAAAAGGCGAAAGCCTCCACGAAGTCAAGAGACCTCCGAAAAAATGACGAAAAGCCCTCAGCTGCAAAATTGTAGGCTTTTTATACCTGGGAGGGTTAGTTAAGGTCCCGCCACTGTTTTTTCTCACTTAAGATCCCAGTTACATAAGAACTCCAGCTAAAGTTACAGTTATATTTTTTAGCTGAATTCTCATTCGCTGGCTGTCCCTTCACGGAATTTCCGAGCATTTATTAACGCGATCCATCAGGGGCGTATTCGTCTATTCAGTCTAATTGTCAAGATTCTAGACTATGCGACGCCACCCTATTGTACTACGTACACATGTGTACTCTGGTCAGCTGTTTTGGCGCGTGCTCGGACAAAGGGGAGGCTTCACAATGCTTATATTTGATAACTTATAGTCTTCTCTCAAGGTACAATTGCTTGAACTCTTAAACATTACTCTTGAAACCTTACAATTTGTAGTGTGCTTCTGAATCGCATGAAAAGAAAAGCCAAATACTATAAATATTTTGTTTACTAGGCATACTAGGTTTTACTAGGCATAAAAATCATATATTCGTCCCGTGTGCAGTTAAAAAGAGGGTTCAAACTAAGCATTAGGGTTAATTAATCTCCCTAAATTAGTGTTTAACTTAAAATCCAGAATTTTCTAATATCATCTGGTTTTCTCTCCTCTAGTCGAAAGTTTAAATATTTTTCTCCCCTCTTATTTTTGTTCATCCATCCATTTAGGAAAACAATTGGTCCCATCTATCTATAGGGAACGATCCACTGCATTCTTCTATGTGACACTTATTCTCGGTTTTGTTACATTATTCTATCTGTCAGTGTCCTAAGGTAATGAAAGGAAATAAAACCAGTATGCAATTTTTCAAGATTGTCTCATATATTGATAGGATAATTGTCGTCTTATAAGCATAAAAATAATATTATTTTTACATAATTGGAGTAGAAATAAAATATTTAACTTTAGACAGCAACGAGCAGTTTCTCTCTATGATAACCATCTCAGGGGAGGGGGTTGGTCTGTTTCCATTCAGGTGTTGAGGAGTCTTTTCTCTACCGTTATCAGTGTATCCAGAGGAAATCAGTAGCTATGCTTATAAGGGAAAAAATGAAGTTTTTGAATGGTTTTGGCTATTTTGGGATTTACAGGTCACAGCTATGGAGGGCCATTGTGGAATACAAAGAGCTAACACTGTAATGCACATCTACATTAAGAACTTTTGATTTATGTTCACCTTTTTCTCTAAAAAGGCTAGTTACTAGGCTATTATACATTCTTTCTTCAATTTCTTAGAATATTAAGATACATGCACACACACACACACACACACACACACACACACACACACACATATATATATATATATATATATATATATATATATATATATATATATATATATATATATATATATATATATAATTCTTTAAAATACATTTTTATGCTAGCACCTAACATAAAACTTCTTAAAATAATCTATCATAAATTTTTACATCTAATTATTTATATTTAATATAGGTGCAGAACAAAATAAAATTTTAAGACATTCATTTTATAAGGTGAAAAGTTTAATGCCCTTTAAATACCAAAAGTTTTTGACAGTTTTAGAAAATGCTTTTAGGAATATCACGATGCGAACAATGCATATTGAAGATAAATCCCTAAATAAATATGCATGAATAATCATACAATATGCAGTTATAAATAAAGGCAAGAAACTTAACATTAAAAGGAGATTTTAAAAAATGTATCTATACGTCGTAATAAAATGAATGACATGAAACGTGGCAAAAATGGACTAAAATATTGTCATCTTGAATATTTAATATTTATCATTTTCTGTACACCATATAATATTTTTTCACCCAGTGTTAGTCCGAAACACATTTACCTAATTCTAATGCAAGAAGAAAATAAACAAATTTAGTATCTTCTTCATAAATTTTGTAATTTAAGTAATATAACCATGTACTTGATATGCGTATTATAGATGATACTATAAAATATTTTTTATCCTCCGGATGATGGTATGGTATCCTCCGTATGATGGTAATGATGGTTACCCAGCGTGTTTATTCTCTGATGGAAGCTTGTCGTTCATGTCATCTATCAGGAAGAATATATTCTATCACATAAAAAATAATATATATAAGCCGTAATTTTGACATATACCATATTTTGGATATTGCAGTATTCGTCAATCTAATAACAGTTTAGAAAACACAGTCAAATTTTATAAACTTTTCCAGAATATCAGTAGAAAATAGTTTAGTTTTATTTCGTTTAACTACAACTTTATTTTGAGAAAAGAGTCGCTAAAAATATACGTTTATTGTTATTAAGTAAAATACATATTAAAATAAATTAATTTCACGAAAAATATCTTTGCTAACCATTTAAAATCAGACATATAATTTTATGAATATAGCTCAAGAGAATAGAACATAACCCGCTTAAGACATTTAAACAGGGACAAGGAGATTAAAACTCCTTGAGCAGGAAAATTGCTTCAACAGGAAATCATAAAAAGTTTACATATAATGTGTTCCAAAACGACCGCATAAACTCTACTTAGGTATATTCCTCGTTGGAAGTACATAAAAAAGTGCAGGTGCAAGAAAGAAACACTTTATTGGACATATCAACAGCAGTATATGCAAGGGCACACTCCCTAACAGTTCATTAACCATTACATAGGCCGTACATTAAATACATATCGCAGCAGTCACGAATGGTAGACATGGCCACCATACGAAGTCTTCCAAGAGTGGCAAGATGCAGTCTTTTAAATATAAGTTCAATGGCGATTTTACGTCATTCCATGGCACACATGTATGACGAGATATACTCGAAGAACCTTTTAAACATTATCGTCTGGAAAGATATGCAAATGCTGTTTTTGATATGTCCAATAAAGTGTTTTTTTTTCTTGCACCGGCAGTGACGACATACTTTGTTTTTCGTATTTTTCCCATAAATAATGGATCTTACATGAAGGCTTATTTTAGGCAGTTTTTATGTACTCTCAAGAAGGAATCTAGCTGGGCAGAGTTTATGCTGTCGTTTTGGGATAGCCTGTACATGTGTTTGCGTGAAAGTATTCAAATGTTTCAAAATTTCTAACAAACAAGAAATTTTAAATTCTGACCGATTCTTTACCTCCCAATAATCAACAAATCAAGTACAATAAAACAAAATGACACACAGAAGGTAAAGAAATAGTCTGATAGGTTCATCAGCAGTGGCAGCATATCAAAGGATTAAAAATTTTAAAATTACATAGCTTTCGCCTACAACTAAGAAATATTTGAAGTGGCATACTCAGTACCTGTATCACCAATGTAATTTAACAGCTAATTAAGATTATTCTCTATTTAAACGGGGAATTGCGTCCCCCTATTGGTTAGCGCCATGGGTTAATTTCAGTTAGCGTTAATCGACTTTGGTGAAACTGGTATTTAGAATTAATACCATCTGTTCTATTGCACCACCGACTACTCATCGAACAACTATTTATACGAACATAGCACAACAAAAATTAGTAAAGTATATGCACACATGAAGACAGAAACAAATAAACCACTAAGTAGATGGACTAAAAACAACCAAAGAAAAAATATTTCGAAATGACAGGGAGAGTTAAGAATTCCCACTCTAGTTAAAACCGGTTTTACGCTCCAACAAATCTCTCAGGTATTGAAAACACCATACAACCTCTAATACAGCATAAACATTGATAACAAATGTTAAAAAATCTTAAAAAGTTAAAAATAATCTGTAAAAAATAGATATAATCTTATAAGGAAACTCAAAACTGAACTGAAATGACTATCACAACATACACAACCTAAAATAGTAATCGAAACGTGTCCACACTCAGTTAAATAACACTTTTTACCAATAACAAAAACACTTAAATGAAATCTATTACGATATTTGGTTTACATTTAAATTCACAAAAATATCTACTATATGTATAACAAAAACCTAATTGGAAGCCCACTTTTATGAGCTTGTTTTATAAACTGCATTATAGTCTATTTCACCAACGTCTCTATTTAATTTATTGAATCAAATCAAAAATTAATGTTTCTTTTTGCTCGAAAATTCAGCTGCACAATATAAAAGGTACTTAGGGTAAGACCAAGATTAAAACCGGGTCGACTGAAATAGAACTTCTAATTCTGGAAAACTTCTTAACATCGTACTTCTTAACATCTTACTTAACATCGTCGAGTTTGCCTCTACAGTTGTTTATCTTTATGTACACACACACACACACACACACACACACACACACACACACACACACACACACATATATATATATATATATATATATATATATATATATATATATATATATATATATATATATATATATATATATATATATATATATATATATATATATATATGTGTGTGTGTGTGTGTGTGTGTCAAAGCAGTATATGAAATAATACTAAATTTCTTTCAGTTACATGACTTTAGTTGTACGCTTCTCTTATTTGTGTTCTGCTTTTTCGGTTTAAGTAATGTAGTACCTTCCCAGTCGAATAACTAGAGTTTATTCAAATGAACAAGTATATTCAAGTAATCAAAGTAAAATCAAAAGTAAAGATTTTACAGGTTTTATTATTCATCGATAATCGTTCCTTGAGAACAAATGTACTAAAATTAGTAGTGTGTTCTTTTAAGTTTTGGAATCAGTAAATGAATTTAATTTCATGTTTAGTTGTTTTATTTTAATGCTTATTAATTATAACTATATATTTAAATATGAAAATAAATTTATTGCAATGGATAATACCTTTTTAACTTTATAAACATTTTAAAAGTTATGTGGAATTTAATATATGATATTCATGCGACAGGTAGTCCTGCTGTAGGATTAACCAGTTACAAAAACGTTAGTCCGTTAAACCAAATGATCTGTATTACTCGTACTACAATCTATTTCACTAATAAGTCTTTCTTCTTCATTTTGATAATGGTAAAAATGACAGGGAGGTTAAAACTAAAATAAATTAATTTATCCATGAAAGTAAATCTTTGAGTTCCATATTTTGCATGTATACTATAAAAACCATATTGCGATAACCTGCAAAATGTGTAAGGATATTTT
>CM063504.1:78767457-78827457 GCA_032207245.1 Pardosa pseudoannulata
AAGAAACTTTGAAACAAAGGATATATATTTTATACAGTGATACCTGAATGACGTAATGCACACGTGAAGTTTTCTGTCAAAATAGATTAGAAAAACTGTTTTGTAAAGTTATTATAAAATGCATACTTTTACACTTGAGCAATATTCACAGATACAGACATTTTTAACTTGCTGTTACAAATTATTTCGTATAAAATATGGTATAAATAAAATTTAAAAAATAGTAACATGAAAGGTTACAAAGAGAAATGTGACAGCATCAGTGCCGATGAAAACAGACTTTGAAAGAAAGTATATATATTTTATACAGTGATACGTGAATGACGTAATGTACACGTGAAGTTTTCTATTAATATAGATTAGAAAAAAATGTTTTATAAAATTATTATAAAATGCATATTTTTATACTTGAGCAATATTCACAGATACAGACATTTTTAACTTGCTATTACAAATTATTTCGTATAAAATATGGTATAAATAAGATTAAAAAATATGGTAACATAAAAGGTTATAAAGATAAATGTAACATCATCAGTGCCGAGGAAATCAGACTTTGAAACAAAGGATATATAATTTATAGAGTGGTACGTGAATGACGTATTGTACACGTGGAGTTTTCTGCCAAAATATATTAGAAAAACTGTTTTGTTAAGTTATTATAAAATGCATATTTTAACACTTTAGCAATATTCATTGATAAAGATATTTTCAACTTGAGATTACAAATTATTTCTTATAAAATATGGTATAAATAAGGCAAAAAATATGGTAACATAGAAGGTTATAAAGAGAAATGTAACAGCATCAGTACCGATGAAAACAGACTTTTACTTCAGATTACATCTTTTACATCTTTTACTTCAGATTACAAATTACTTCGTATAAATTGTGGTATAAAAAAATTATTTATTTATTTTATTTTATTTTATATTATTTTATTTTATTTTACTTTTTTTTATTTTTTGCTAAAAATAAAATCGCAAAATGTGACAATTTTTATAGTTGAAAATATTAAAACTTTTGAAAAATATTTTTATGGAAGTATAACTTGGGAGACGTACTGTGATAGGTGAATTAAGTAAAGCACACATGAAGTTTTCTATCAAAATATATTAGAAAAATCGTTTTATAAAGTTATTATAAAATGCATAAAGCATACAAATGCATATTTATAAAATGCATTAGAAGCCTATTTTTATACTTGAGCAATATTCACAGATACAGTCATTTTTAACTTGCTTTACAAATTGTTTTGAAATTGTTTTGTATAAAATATGGAAGAAATAAGATTGAAAACACAGTGTTATTGTTGCTAAGAAATAAAATAGTAAATTATAACAATTTTTATAGTTTAAAATATTAAATTTTTTGAAAAACAATTTTACGGAGACAAAATGTGTGAGACATAGAGTGATAAGTGGATGAATTAATGTACACAGGGATTTTCTATCAAAATAGATGAGAAGAAAAATGTTTTATAAAGTTATTTTAATGTCTTATAAAGCCTATTTGTGTACTTTAGCCATATTCATAGATACAGAGATATAAAACTTGAGATTACAAATTATTTCGTATAAAATATGGTATAAAGCAAATTAATAAAATACATTTTTTTTTTTGCTAAAAGTAAATTCACAAAATATGAAAATTTTTATAGCTTAAAATATTAAAACTTTCGAAAAATATTTTTAGGGAGACATAATGTGTCTGACACACAGTGACAGGTGAATGAAATAACGCACACATACAATTTTCTATTAAAATATATTAGAAAAATTGCTTTAAGAAGTTATTTTAAGATGCATATTTCTATAATTGAGCAATATTCACATATTCAGACGTGTTTACGTGACATTACAAATTATTTCGTATAAAATATGGTATAAATAAAAGTTTAAAAAAATAATGTTATTTTTGCTAAAAATAAATTCACGAAATATGAAAATTTCTATAGTTGAAAATATTAATACTTTTAAAATATTAATTATGTTGAAAATATTAATATTTTTAGGGAGACATAACGTATGAGAAATACAGTGACAGGTGAATAAAATAACTCACACATACAATTTTCTATAAAAATAGATTAGAAAAATTGCTTTAAGAAATTAATTCAAGATGCATATTTGTATAATTGAGCAATATTCCCATATTCAGACAAATTTACTTGACATTACAAATTATTTCGTATAAAATTTGGTATAAATAAAATTTAAATATAAACAACGTTATTTTTGCTAAAAATAAAATAGCAAAATATGATAATCTTTACAGTTGAAAATATTACAACTTTTGAAAAACTGTTTTACGGAGACATAATATGCCACATACAGTATTACGTGAATAAAGGACAAACACAAGAAGATTTCTATGAAAATATATTAGGGAAATAATTTTATAAAGCTAATACCATGTACATAACTGTATATTTAAGCAATGTTCACAGATACAGACATTTTTAACTTGAGATTACAAAATTATTTTGTATATAATATGTTATAAATAAGATTTTAAAAAATGTTATTTTTCTAACAATAAAATCGTAAAATATGTTACTTTTTAAAGTTGAAAATATTACAAAATTATTACGAACATTTTTAAGGAGGAAAAATGCGTTTACTGGGATTTTATTTGTAAAAATATTACACTTTTACATCTATTACAATGGCTTGAATGTTGCCAATAAAAAATGTATTTACACAAAGAACAGTGTATAATCAAATTGAAAAAAACTATTTTCCAACATTTAATTTTTAAAAACGTGTTTCAACGTTATTGCAATTTCAACGTATGTATTTAAATTATTCTTGACTCTGCGAAAATTTTTATATTAAAATACAGATCTACATTTTATTTAAAGTAACTTATTTGTTGTTAAAACAATACTTTAACAAAATTGTACCTGTAATGCTAAGGCTATTAAATAGAGTGTAAATAGAAATGTATTATTTAGTTTTATTAGAAAAAATTTTAACAATAATAAATAGTTTTTATACAAATATTTTTATAAATTAAATATAATCTAATACGTACAGATTTAGAGTTATTTTTTACCTTTTTAAAATGAAATCCTCATTTCATCTAATTTTAGAGAATGTAAATTCTTACTAATTTATAATATGTTATTATTTACAAGTTACTCATTCCTTTGAAATTTATCTCAGAATCCCTTAAAATATTTATTTATATTTTATTAAATATATAACTCCTTAAGAAAATGAATATAAATTATGTATACATCTTTGCACAAAAACTTTAAGTAAATAATTTTAAATTAGTGAAGACACATAAAAATTATCAAGAATGAGAAAAAGTAGCTGGTTTAAAAATAAAGTATTTGCAATCTACGATAAAGTATAACATTCAGTATATTAATCTTGTGGTACTAGAATGTTTTAGTCATAAACAATTTGCTAAAATTCTATTTAAACTTTTATTCCTTAATGTATTATATTTATTAGCTTAAAATATTCGGGAAATATATTATTACTTTCTGTATTATGTATAGGGTAAGCAGACTAAAGCTTAATCTGGCGAATAAAATAATAAGGTTGTACAATGTAAATTCGGCTTGGATAAATTTCCACTTATGTAAAATTACCTTAAATACTGATGCAATTTGACCACTGCTTAGCCACTTTCAATAAAAAGTACTCTACTAAAATTCATCAGCTGATTGAAGATTACCGGAAGTGACTTTTTCTTCCAAAATAAACTGTCCACCTTGTTTCTTATGCGAACAAAGATGCGAAAATGACAAGGGGTAAATCGGAAATGAAGTGTGGGTACCCGAGCGTTTCTCACTTGAATTCAAGGTAAATTTTTTATTAAGATAATTGCAATATAAAGATGGGCGTTATGATGCAGAATCACCCCATTTCGCAGCTATGACATTCGTTTAACTTCCGAACTTTGAGTACAATTTGAATACAGGCGTTTGTGTTGGAAAGTCTTCTACGTTACTAGTCTTTAAATGTTGAAGAATGCCTACTATATTTTTTACTTTTACTGATAAAAAAATATATCAACATTAATTTTTGTTTCGATGCATTTCTTAGTAACGTCGCAAACGTTTAAGTATTTTACACAGACTCTTCCGTAATAAATGAATGTCATAATAAATCTGTCTCGATTACTGTACATATGTCAATTGCGAAAACTTTCTAGAACATGTGTCAGAAACTTGTTAATAGCTCCTTATGTTTTACAAAAACTTATTATACATATTTCACTTAATATATGCAGATTACATAATATTTAAATACACACACATATATACACTGTCCACCAATAATTATTTGGATACATGTGATAGAAAAACAATTAATATTATTCAAAATCAATAGTTCATAGAGACTCTACGAGAGGCAATTACAGCGTGAAACTTCCGGGGCATATTTTCCATAAGTCTTTGTATTACAGTTAGTGGTATTGTCTTCCACTCGGCATGGAGTAGACATACAAGTTCCTTCCCCGATTTTTGACGGGTAGTGCACCCCTTAATTCGAAGACCCAACTCGATCCAGAGGTTCTAAATAGGGTTTAAATCTGGTCTCTGGGCAAGCGAGTCCATTCGATGAACTCCATTGGCACCATACCAAGCTTTGGCTAACCTCGAAACATGACATCTGGCATTGTCATCCTGAAAGTGACAGGGGTCCATTCCATAAACCTGCCACAACGTAGGAAGCACATTGCCATCCAAAATAGTGCAGTAGTCATCGACGTTAAGCTTACCATGAATGGGGACCAGTGGTACCAGTCCATACCAGGAGAAAGACCTCCAGACCATAATTCCACCTCCACCGAACTTGACTGTTGGTACAATGCATTCTGGTAGGAGACGTTCTCCAGGTAGACGCCAGACTCAGAATGAATGGTAAAGAGTGAACCTTGATTTGTCGCTCCAAATAACCCGTTTCCAATGATCTACGGTCCAATTTCAATGTCTTTTGCAACACATTAACCGAGCAGCGAGGTTGGACTTTGTGTCAAAGGCTTATGGGCAGTAGCACGATCATGAAAACCAAGCAGATATGTTTCCTTACGGATGGTATTTATTGAAACAATACTCCCGGATGACTGTTGAAACTCCTCGCTGATGAGGGTCATCGGTTAGGTGCTGGTCTTCCGAATTTCTCTTCACAGCAATCGTTGATCTTTTTCTCCCACTTTCGTTGGTCTGCCTACTAGGGGTACATTCCAAGAATCACCGCTCATCTTCCACTTCTTAATCACATAGACCACTGTCGATTTTGGGTACTTCAGATCGCTAGATATGTCTCTTAAGGATCGGCCACATTTATGAAACCCGATAATTATACCTTCCTCGAAATCAGAGAGCACCGAACTGCGTGGTACCGACTTATGCCGATGCTGTTTCCTACACGATGTATATCTGTGGGGGACTTGACGTACATCATGACCGCATATATCTTCATTTGCATAGGTGTCCAAATTCTTATTTCAATTTCCGAATATTCAAAAAGAAATTTTTGCATTGTCATAGACTAATACAAATGGTAATATTATATTTTATTTCATATCTCTTGGATTTCGAGTTTGTCTACAATACTATGAGATATAACTAATATTTTCCTATGCTTAAATTGTGTTAATACATGTATTATTCAAAAACATTTGTACAATATATTAAACAATGGAGCTTAGAGCCTTAATCAGGAATTCCTCGAGGAATGTTACAAATTCCACACCCATTCTCTCTACTACACGATTTATTATTTATTATATTCATTAATTTATATTCATCGTCCATTTGCTGTATTCAAGGTTGATTTAACATTTCTATAACTACTTTTATTTATGATAGTTGTTCTAAAACTTTATTTGTACCCAGACCGTAGATTGGGTGCAAAGCAGCTAGTCTTGCTAGAAAAAGAGAAAGTTTTTGTAACTAAATATTGTGCATAAAAACGGTGAAGAAACGGACTCTGTGAAAAAAAGAATTTAACATTTTAATTGAATACGTAATCTTTAAAGTAAATGCACAAAATTAGACATATTAAATTTTCAGTTAATATCAATATTAATATATTTAAATACTGATATATTATATAAATATTATACTTTTCCTAGCTTATTGTTAAAAAAAAGGAGATAGTTCTTATAAAACGGAGCATCTATATAAAATATATTCTATTTAGAAGGTAACAATTATAAACTACTTTAATCTATCAGGACAATGTCAATTATTGAAACAGTTGAGTTTCACCTCTTTAATTAATATATTCAATATTATTTACTTCAAAATAATTTACTACTGTTTCTTAATATTCATTCATGACATTAAGTAAACAACATTTTCTACTCTATTACAACAAAAGAGAAAGCTTTCATAACTGGGAAAACGTGTTCAAAAGCCACATTGTTAAGAAAGAGGTATAAACTAGAATTTAATGAAAATTTATTCTTTAAAGATAAAGCTAGAAATTTTAGCAATTAAACTTTTTTTAAAAATACACCTCACTGAACAACAGAGAAGTGTCTACTCAACCCAAGTCGATGTTCCAGAGATAATGGGAGACGTTTAATTTATACTTGTTACGGATTCTTATGAGATAATTGGATTTGCTGCATTATGAGCGTTATGCAGTTCCATACCACACTTATTCTTCAACCTCCGAGAAGGATGCTCTAATGAAGGAAACACTAAGCTTTAATGAAGGAAGCTAATTAATGCTTTCGGAATCCAAATTATCTGCTT
Source organism: Pardosa pseudoannulata (assembly GCA_032207245.1). Lineage (NCBI taxonomy): Eukaryota > Metazoa > Arthropoda > Arachnida > Araneae > Lycosidae > Pardosa > Pardosa pseudoannulata. Next base: position 78,774,185 of record CM063504.1, read on the forward strand.
CTTAGTTTAATGGTGCTTTGTAACAGGATATTAAAGCTTGCACTTTACAGTTTTAGACATGAGATTACCAATAAACATGAGGTTTAAAATTCATTCATTTAGGCATTTTGCATAGAAAATAATTTAATTATGGAATAGATCTCACAGAGAACGTCATGATATTTTTATTTTATTTTAATACTAGGGCATATTTTCAATGTCTTACATATTGTAAGATGGATATTAAAGCTTGCACTTTACAGTTTTAGACATAAGATTACCAATATACATGAGGTTTAAAATTCATTCATTTAGGCATTTTGAATAGAAAATAATTTAATTATGGAATAGTTCTCACAGAGAACATCATGATATTCTTATTTTATTTTAATACTAGGGCATATTTTCCATGTCTTAAAGACTGTAAGAGGGATATTAAAGCTTGCACTTTACAGTTTTAGACATAAGATTACCAATAAACATGAGGTTTAAAATTCATTCATTTAGGCATTTTGAATAGAAAATAATTTAATTATGGAATAGTTTTCACAGAGAACATCATGATATTCTTATTTTATTTTAATACTAGGGCATATTTTCCATGTCTTAAAGACTGTAAGAGGGATATTAAAGCTTGCACTTTACAGTTTTAGACATAAGATTACCAATATACATGAGGTTTAAAATTCAATTCATTTAGGTATTTTGAATAGAAAATAATTTAATTATGGAATAATTCTCACAGAGAACATCATGATATTCTTATTTTATTTTAATACTAGGGCATATTTTCCATGTCTTAAAGACTGTAAGAGGGTATTAAAGCTTGCACTTTACAGTTTTAGACATAAGATTACCAATAAACATGAGGTTTAAAATTCATTCATTTAGGCATTTTGAATAGAAAATAATTTAATTATGGAATAGTTCTCACAGAGAACATCATGATATTCTTATTTTATTTTAATACTAGGGCATATTTTCCATGTCTTAAAGACTGTAAGAGGAATATTAAAGCTTACACTTTACATTTTTAGACATAAGATTACCAACAAACATGAGGTCTAAAATTCATTCATTTAGGCATTTTGAATAGAAACTAATTTAATTATGGAATAGTTCTCACAGAGAACATCATGATATTCATATTATAATTTAATACTAGGGCATATTTTCCATATCTTAAAGACTTTAAGTGGGATATTAAAGCTTGCACTTTACAGTTTTGGACATTAGATTACCAATAAACATAAGGTTTAAAATTCATTCATTTAGGTATTTTGAATAGAAAATAATTTAATTGTGGAATAGTTCTCCCAGAGAACATCATGATATTCTTATTTTATTTTAATACTAGGGTATATTTTCCATGTTTTAAAGACTGTAAGAGGGATATTAAAGCTTACACTTTACAGTTTTAGACATAAGATTAACAATAAACATGAGGTTTAAAATTCATTCATTTAGGCATTGTGAATAGAAAATAATTTAATTATGGAATAGTTCTCACAGAGAACATCATGATATTCTTATTTTATTTTAATACTAGGGTATTTTCCATGTCTTAAAGACTAAGAGGGATATTAAGCTTGCACTTTACAGTTTTAGACATAAGATTACCAATAAACATAAGGTTTAAAATTCATTCATTTAGGTATTTTGAATAGAAAATAATTTAATTATGGAATAATTCTCACAGAGAACATCATGATATTCTTATTTATTTTAATACTAGGGCATATTTTCCATGTTTTAAAGACTGTAAGAGGGTCTTAATGCTTGCTCTCTACAGTTTTAGACATAAGATTACCAATAAACATGAGGTTTAAAATTCATTCATTTAGGCATTTTGAATAGAAAATAATTTAATTAGAATAGTTCTCACAGAGAACATCATGATATTCTTATTTTTATTTTAATACTAGGGTATATTTTCCATGTTTTAAAGACTGTAAGAGGATATAAGCTTACACTTTACAGTTTTAGACATAAGATTACAATAAACATGAGGTTTAAAATTCATTCATTTAGGCATTTTGAATAGAAAATAATTTAATTATGGAATAGTTCTCACAGAGAATATCATGATATTCTTATTTTATTTTAATACTAGGGTATATTTTCCATGTCTTAAAGACTAAGAGGATATTAAAGCTTGCACTTTAAGTTTTAGACATAAGATTACCAATAAACATGAGGTTTAAAATTCATTCATTTAGGCATTTTGAATAGAAAATAATTTAATTATGGAATAACTCACAGAGAACATCATGATATTCTTATTTTATTTAATACTAGGGCATATTTTCCATGTCTTAAAGACTGTAAGAGATATTAAAGCTTAAACTTTACAGTTTTAGACAAAAGATAACAATCATGAGGTTTAAAATTCATTCATTTAGGCATTGAATAGAAAATAATTTAATTAAGAATAGTTCTCACAGAGCACATCATGATATTCTTATTTTTCTTTTAATACTAGGGCATTTTCCATGTCTTAAAAGACTGTAAGAATATTAAAGCTTAAACTTTACAGTTTTAGACATAAGATTACCAATAAACATGAGGTCTAAAATTCATTCATTTATTTGAATAGAAAATTATTTAATTATGGAATAGTTTAAGAGAACATCATGCTATTCTTATTTTATTTTAATACTAGGGCATATTTTCCATGTCTGAAAGTCTCTAAGATGGATAATATTTAAAAAAATTCAAGCTTAAATATATAATGATAATTTTTCTTTATTAGAATTTGTATTTCTTGTTCTGAAACTTAACAATATTTTTTGTGTATTAGATAATCGATAACAATGTTATAACATATATAATCTTTAAATAAGTTAAAAACTATAAGAATTTTTTCAGAGATAAAATATGAGATATTCTTTAGAAAATTATCAGTCAGAACTTAATAATTTTTTATTAAAAGATAGACTTAAAATGTTTTTTATACTGTGTATTATCAGCATTATTATTACAGTATTTCTTTTTTTAAATTAAACGCAAACTTTGTATGATATAAAAAATAAATAATAATGTTTTAATATTTTTAAAAATATAATAAAATAATCATTTTAAAAAATGAATAAAATGTTTTATTTGCAAAAATATATTTCACATAAATCATTGTGGACTATATGGTATAACCTACATGTTTATTCTATTTTTTATCCATTTATTTCATTACTTTTTAAAAATTATTTAGGCATGAATGCTAGTATTTATCTCTTCAAGTATTAAGCAATATAGAAATATATTTTCCATTTAAATTTTGTATTTTGCATGATTATTTTTTTTTCTGGAAACTAAGAACAATATAGGATATTTAGAGAAAAATAGATTAAGGTTAAGAGTCATATTTGTTCGTGAAAAATCTGTAAGTCATTCTGAAAATATATAATATTCATTACATGAATCATCATTCAAGATCTATATTGTAGGATATGTTGTGTATGTTTATTGCATCAAGAAATAATTAACAGTCGAAATAACAGAAAACTTGAGTTTTTACATTATGAATTATAAAAATAAATAATAATGTCTTAATATTTATAAAAATACATTTTTAAAAAAAAGTTATAAACACCCTTCTTTATCAAAATTATAGTTTATCGGATGCTGATAACTATAGGTATACATAAATTTACAATATTTTTGTTTATTTCATTCATTTCTAAACGTGGTCATGAATGCTAGTATTTAGCTGTTCAAGCATTAAGCAATATAAAAATATATTTTCCATTTAAAATTTTTTATCTTACTGGATTATTCTTTTTTTATTGTAACTAAGAGGAATATATGATATTTAGAGAAAAATATATTAAGGTTGAGAGTCACATTTCGTCGTAAAAATATTTGAAAGACTGTCTGAAACTATATAATTTTTATTACATCAAGCATCATTGAAGAAATGTGTTATAGGGTATACTATGTATTGCCTCAAGCACTAATTAACAGTCGAAATAACAGAAAACTTGAGGTTTTAAATTATGAATTATAAAAATAAATAATAATGTCTTTATATTTATAAAAATACATTTTTTAAAAAAGTTATAAACACCCTTCTTTATCAAAATTATAGTTTATCGGATGCTGATAACTATAGGTATACATAAATTTATAATATTTTTGTTTATTTCATTCATTTCTAAACGTGGACATGAATGCTAGTATTTACCTGTTCAATCATTAAACAATATAAAAATATATTTTGCATTTCAAATTTTGTATCTTGCTGGGTTATTCTTTTTTTATGGAAACTAAGAGGATCATATGATATTTAGAGAAAAATATATTAAGGTTGAGAGTCACATTTCGTCGTAAAAATATTTGAAAGACTGTCTGAAAATATATAATTTTTTTACATCAATCATCATTCAAGAAATATGTTATAGGGTATACTTTGTATATGTATTGCCTCAAGCAATAATTAACAGTCGAAATAACAGAAAACTTGAGTTTTTAAATTATGAATTATAAAAATAAATAATAATGTCTTTATATTTATAAAAATACATTTTAAAAAAAGTTATCAGCACCCTTTCTTTATCAAAAATATAGTTTATCGGATGCTGATAACTATAAGTATACATAAATTTATAATATTTTTGTTTATTTCATTCATTTCTAAACGTGGGCATGAATGCTAGTAATTATCTGTTCAAGAATGATTTGCATATTTATTGCATCAAGCTATAATTAAGTCAAAATAAAAAGAAACTTGAGTTTTGAAATTATGAATTTTAAAATAAATAATAATGCCTTTTTATTTATAAAAATACATTTAAAAAAAGTTATCAAGCCCCTTTGTTTATCAAAATTAATATTGCATTTCTTTATTTTATCTCGAGAGTAATTTATATATAGTAATATATATTCTGTTGGTATACATGTTTTTTTCTTCAAACTGTTTTGCTTAAAAGCTATCGAGTTACAAGATGTTATAAGTCTGAGATTTCAAGTATGGAAATAATATTTATTTATTTTCTTTACTGTAGATAAATTCCAAAATTTTATACAAGTAATAAGCTTAAAATCTTGAATTATAACTTTAAAAATGGTATTTGGCTTTTTTTTTAAATTTTCGCTGATTAAACAACGGTTAAAAACATAATTTAATTTACTACTTACATATTAAAAACTCATATTTTATACAAATAAAAATACATACACACATATAATTATCTTTAAATGTAAAATAAATTGAAAGTACTTTTAATGCTATTGACGAATACAGAAAAGAATTTTTTATCTGTAATTTATAAAATATAAAACTAATGAGAGCAAACAAGACAAATAAAATAAACAAGACAATATATTAAAGGAATATATGAGACTTAAAACATAAAACAAATAAGGCAGTGTTATCTTATGTATTCCGTATTTACTTTTTACACAGTTTTACTACTTGTAACATAAATTCACGAGAAAAAAAAATAATTGTGAACAGTGTAAAAAAGTATTTTTGTTATTAATTTATTAAGAAAGACGAATATAAATAACAAAAATTATATTACTTCATATTTATATTGTGTTTTTATGCTACATTCCATCCTTTAAGCTTACTGTATTATTTATTTATTTATTTATTGTGTTTACTGTGCCATGTTCTAAAAAAATAAATTGTTTTAAAAATACCCTTTAAATACTTTTTAATAATATTTTAAATTATTACTCTAATTTTTGTTATCTACATATGAAAAAATTAGAATAATATGTAAAGTATGTCAAAATTTATATTGAAAAAGTTTGAATAAATTTTTAGGAGAAGCGTTAGTTTCGTGTCGTTTTAAAACGCATCACATAATATATCACCTTCATTTATCAAAATTATATTTAATTTTTTGAGCACAGATAATTTAGTTAAATTTTTCATTATCTTTTTAAAATGAATCTTAATAGTTTTTATAACTTGAGTAGAATTAACTGTTATTGATACAAACAGCTCAATTTGTCTCAATAATAATATCGTATAGTAACGTATGTAGTAATAATGTGTTCATATTTGAAATTAATCCAAAGGTGATTGAGTGGACAATAGATCTTCTAAATGAAGTTTAACGATACTTTAAGAGGCTGTCACTATGGATTACTTTGCAATTTTCCAAAGTTAAATATTGCTCTTTAAAATAAGCATATTGTTATTAAAAATAAAATGTTCAGCATATAAAAAATGCTTCCTCATGTTACACATAAATAACATATTCATTCCTTTTAAAAGCATTTTATAGGACTTTACTCAAATATTAATGAATAACAATTATTTTATATTGAAAATTATTGTGCATTAAAATTTATGCCATAAATTTATCAATTCAAAACAACTTAACTGTCATAATTATTACACACATGCAACTTCTTGTTCTTATTTCGGCTTCTTTTGAAATTTTTATAAGTACAGACAGAAAATTAAAAAAAAACATAAGATGAATAGATTACAAGGTTAAATCTTTCCTTAATTATAATATGTATAAAATTCAACAGAGAAAACATATAGTATTCAATCTGAAGATAAAAAATAAATATTTTCGTTTTTTAATTTAAAACTTTGCTAAAATAAGAAAAATTGTAAAAAAAAAATATTTCTTTAATAATTTATTTACATTGAAATAAAGCTATTTGTCCAACTACAGTAAAACTTTATTTTATATCACAGTTAATGATATGAAACCTTATTTATAAGCATTTTATGTGCCTGCAATTGCTTTTTTAGCAGGAAAATTCAAACACTTTTTAGAGCTTTTTTAAAAAATGAGCATTTCTAATCCGAGAACTTTAGTGCTTTTTCAGTAACGACAACTCTACTTGTGTAAAAGTACTTTCAAAGAAATATAGGATGTGAAAATAAGAATCTTGAACTCTTAATCCTTAATAAAAAATTTAGATAAAGTGCAGTCATTATTAAAATTATATAATTGAAAATTACTTACTTTTTCTCACTAATCCAAGAAAGAAAACTACTGTGAGTACAATTTTTGATTTTCTGCAAAATTTAATCGTAAAAACGGCCATATTAATAAGCAACAGTAGTCTACAGTTCTTAAAAAAACTCACTACAAATAAAAATATAAAACTGTGACATAAGGAAAACGCATTCTGGCTTCCCTATATTTCCCTCGGTTACCACGTGCTTGGGGAATTCATACAAACACGTGGTATAAACGCATTGGTTTCTATATATATACCTTAATCCTATTCTGTCATTAAATAATTTAAATTCAAATCACTAACAAAATCCACACTTTTTAGAGAAAATAGGATTTAAGCTGGAACACAAATCTTCAGCGATACCGCGTAATTTTAACAGCATCAGTTATCTACGGCTTCAAGCCCTGCTCTGTTTATATAGGCATGAGAAAGGAGAGAATCTTCCATCTTTACTTTTGACGCAGAGCTGCGCAGTATGGGTTTTTCCGAACCTCACTCTCTCGGATGCTTTTGTTCATCACGTTTTAGAAAAATAAATTTATAAGAAATGAGCCCGGAGAGTAAAAGTGTTTGATCGATTTAGCAAGTTTTATGTTTGAGGAATTCGTAATCAAGTTAGTTTTATTGCAACTTGGTTTCTGGCCAACTTATCGACAATCAAGAGGTCATTTAAATGCATCGAGTTCTATTCCCGACGGTAATTCCAAATTTTATTTCACAAAACATATGAAGTTTTTTTTTCCTTCATCCGAGATCCTTTTGCATTGCAGATTTTTCTTAACTACTTAGGAAGGAAAGATAAGGGATGCCATCAAAATAAAACTCAGTTCCAAATCTAATTAAATAAAGTGAAAGTTCGAATTATAAATGATAGAAATTTTATTTCTAACGTTTTTATACTAATTGAATTTTTAGTTTTATGAAAATATAATTTACCATTTTTTCCTTTCCTCGAAAAAAAAAACTGAAAAAAGGAGGAATATCAATGTGGTAAAATTTGAGAAAAAAATATAGCGAATGACACTAAAGAAATAATGATTTTACAAATATGCATTAATTGAATAAAAGTTCTAAGATTCAGTTTGTACAAAATTTAAAAACAGTCACTAAAACCTGAGAATGTAAAGTTATCGGAATTATTATAAATGTACAAATATCTGTACTAAAGATAATAATCATAGTTTGAATTAAATATTTTTCAATTACGAAAAAAATCATAACAGTTAAAATTATTTGTCAATGTATATTAATATTTTAGATTCATTTTAATTTAAAATTTTTATACATAGTATTGATAACAATTTTACAAAGATGCATAAATTGACTAGAAATTCTAGGATTCAGTTTGTACAAAATATAAAACAGTCACTGAAATAGTTTAAATTATTTGTCAATGTATATTAATATTTTGGATTCATTTTAATTGAAAATTTGTATACATAGTATTAAACAAGTGTTCTAAATATAAATTATGTAAATTTGTAATGTATAATGTGTAATTTTTATTGTGAAGGTAAATATAATACAATATAATACATTGTTGAGTTAATTAACTCTTATATTTGCTAGATTCTCAGCATTTAGACACACAGTAATTATACTTTTAAAAATCGTCAAATTAATAAATAACATACATTATTATATAACATGTTTAATTGTTCAATTTTTATTGTTTTGACTCTCAATGAATATTAATAAAAGATAATAAATACTAACATTATTTTTTTTATAAAACTTTATATACGTAAATTGCATGTATGATATTTATTATGACATAATATGTTATCTGTGAAATTATATATACATCTTACAAAAATGGATTTTTATGTTTTGAATGTAAATATTTTAGAAAGATTCAGTTTAAATTTATTAACACATTAATTTTTTTTAAAAACATTATTACTTAAATATATTATTTAAATAAAATATTAAACTACATAAAAAGTACCTTAGTTTTAAAAATCTAAGTTATGATTACATAAATTATAAATATTTATCACTTATTTTTAAGATCATTTTATAATCGGTATGTATTAAATATTTTCAGTTAAAAAGTAATCCAAAAGATAAAAAAGTCTTTAAATTCAAATTTATATGATTTTTCAAACAGAATTAAATTTAACTCGTGCTTATTAGGTTTTTAGATCTTCTAGAATACGTTTATACATTTAGTATAGTTACGATATTTTTTCCCCATTTTTCAGCATTTTCTTAGATAATTTGTTTAATTTTTAATAATAACTAAATTTCTAAAAAGACAAATTACATTTCATCACTTAAAAAATAATACCTATCTATAAATTTGAAAATTTGTTTTAATAAGAAGTACTTACAATAGAGTAATGGCAAAAATATATATCACTACTTTATTTAATCTTATCATTAATTTTTAATCTTTAATCTTTTAATTTGTTTAACTATATCCTTTTCATTTTTTTAAAATATAACCGATAATTAATTAAATAGACCATATAAAAAGTACCTTTGTCTTAAAAATATATGTTAAATTTTCATAAATTAAAAATAGATAGCACTTATTTCTAAGAACATTTGATTATCGGTATGCATTAATTTTTTCAGTTAAAAATTATTCTAAAATACAAAAACAGTCTTTAAATTCAAAATTACATGGTTTTTCAAACAGAATTAAATTTAATTCAGGTTTATTAGATTATTATGTTTTACAATAGAAGTTCATACATTTAGTATAGTTACGATAAGTTTTATCCCTTTTTCAGTATTTTATTAATAATTCATTTAGGGTAATTCGTCTTAGATAATTCGTTTAATTTTTAGCAATAATTAAACTGAGAAAAAGACCAGTTACATTCCATCAATTAAAATATTATATTTATCTATTTATTTCAAAATTTGTCTCAGTACTTCCAATAGTGTAACGGCAAAATTATATGACAGTACTTTATTTAATCTTATCATTAATCTTTAATCTTTAGTCTGTCCCTTTATTTAACTTTATCATTTTAATTTTAAAAAAATATAACCGCTAATTATTTAAATAAAACATCAAACAACATAAAAAGTACCTCAGTCTTAAAAATATATGTTAAACATTTATAAATTAAAAATATATAGGACTTTATAGAACATTTGTTAATCAGTATTACTATTTATAGAACATTTGTTAATTAGTATGTGTTAATTTTTTAGTTAAAAATTAATCCAAAAGATAAAAATTGTCTTTAAATTCAAAATTATATAGTTTTTCAAACAGAATTAAATTTAATTCAAATTTATTATATTTTTAGGTTTTACAATAGAAGTTTATACATTCAATATAGTTAAGATAAGTTTTCTCCATTTTTCAGTATTTTCATAGATAATTTGATTAATTTTCAGCAATAATTAAATTGGGAAAAAGACCAATTACATTCCATCACTTAAAAAAAAAAAATATTTCTCTATCTATTTCAAAATTTGTCTTAATAAGGAGTATTTACAATAGAGTAATGGCAAAAATATATGACAGTACTTTATTTAATCTTATTATTAATCTTTAATCTTTTCTTTATTTTACTTCATCATTTTAATTGTTTTTAAATATAACCGCTAATTATTTAAATAAAACATTTAACCACATAAAAAGTACCCCAGTCTTAAAAATGTATGTTAAATTTCTATAAATTAAAAATATATAACATTTATTTATAAGAGCATTTTATTATCGGTATGCATTAAATTTTTTCAGTTAAAATTAATACAAAAGATAAAAAAAGTCTTTAAATTCAACTTTATATGATTTTTCAAACAGAATTAAACTTAACTCAGATTTATTAGATTTTTAGGTTTTACGATATAAGTTTATACATTTAATATAGTTAAGATAAGTTTTCTCCATTCTTCAGTATTTTCTTAGATAATTCGTTTAATTTTCAACAATAATTAAATTGAGAAAAATACCAATTACATCCTATCACTTAAAAAAAATATTTATCTCTCTATTTCAAAATTTGTCATAATAAGGAGTACTTTCAATAGAGTAACCGCAAAAATATATGACAGTACTTTATTTAATCTTATCATTAATCTTTAATCTTTTTCTTTATTTAACTTTATCACTTTAATTAAAAAAATATATAACCTCTAATTATTTAAATAAAATATTAAACCACATAAAAAGTATCTCAGTCTTAAAAATATATGTTAAATTTCTATAAATTAAAAATACATAGCACTTATTTCTAAGAACATTTGATTATACGTATGTATCAATTTTTTTCAGTTAAAAATTAACCCAAAAGATAAAAACAGTCTTTAAATTCAAAGTTACATGATTTTTCAAGCAGAATTAAATTTAACTCATGCTTATTAGATTTTTAGGTTTTACAATAAAAGTTTATGCATTTAGTATAGTTACGATAAGTTTTCCACCTTTTTCAGTATTTTCTTAGATAATTTGATTAATTTTCAGCAATAATTAAATTGAGAAAAAGACCAATTACATTCCATCACTTAAAAAATAATATTTATCTATCTATTTCAAAATTTGTCTTAATAAGGAGTACTTACAATAGAGTAACGGCAAAATTATATGACAGTACTTTATGCTGATCATTAATCATACTTTCGGCTGTAGAAGTTGACCGTAACGCTCCAGATCAACCAGCGCACTATTAATCATACTAAGAGGCAATTATCTTCTAACTGTAATATGTAATGATATTGGACTTAAATGTAAGTAAAATAGATCAGAATATTAAAGATTTCTCATGAAATTGAGTAAAATATAATAAAATTCTTTCAAATCAATCAAAGGGGAACTAATGAAATTATTAAATCAATTAAGAGAAATTAAAATAGTTATGTGTCATCAGTTATGTAAATTTCCTTTTATATAGAAATAAATTTAAATGATATGTCACGTTAAAATCATTATGGATAAATTATAATATATTACACATTCAAACATATATTTTTACATTAGTTACGCTGACTTTAAATAGATAAATTTACCTAATTTGAATTATTTTAGAAATTATTGTACATTTACAAGTACATATTATTATACAAGTATTTTACATATTACCTGTATTGTATCTGTTGATTGATTCGCTGTACATAATCACTAAAAATATTTCTATGTAGTAATCAACTGTCTTAAACACAAATTTATTTACAAATATATATTAAATTCTTACGTGGGATATGTATAAATCAGTGGTATAGATTAAGAATTTCAGATAATGATATAAATAGATTCTTTTCTTATCATATGTATATAAAGCAAATTTCATATTTTACCTAGATTTTTACCTACTTGACAACAATAGGATATACTTATCATTAATACTGGGAAAATATGTAGCAGTGAAATATTATAACTAGTATGTAAAATTAAAACAGGATGTTTGTAAATAATTCCAGCTAAAAAAATTGCCCTATGATTATTATAATTTATAATTTGAGAAACACTGAGTACAGTGGTTGTGGAATAAATATACTAATGTAAAATAATAATTCTATTTTATGGAACAATTTAACGTTAGAATAAAATGCATCAAAATATAAGTTGTTGCACGCATTTTTGTGCAAATTTGGGATATGAATGTTTTATAACTTAAATATATGTATAATTTTTTATTGTCTTAGTAAAGAATATAATTAAGCTTCTGCATAAAAAACACATGCAAATAATCTAGATTTTTAAATTATATATATATGAGTGTTACCATTTAAACTGTGATAGCCAGTAAAATTCATCTATTTTATGAATTATTAAAAATGAAGGCTAAAATTCAATACTAGTTTAATAAATAGTAATAATTTGAAATATAACTGTCATTCTTTATGTAAGTCTGAAACAAGTGTTTATAAAAAGTGCTGTTAAAGAATAACTTACACATTTTTTTACAAAACAGGAAATCTTTATACGTGAATATTTTTTAAATTCTTTGTGCTGATTATGTTGACAGCAAATATGAATTATGATTTGCTCTTATAAAATATTACCAATATTTAATAATTAAAACAAGCTGAAACAAAACTTCACATATTAAAAATGTAATAACTAAAGTACTGGAAAACCATCAATTCTGTTTGCATTCTTGGCAATATATTTTACTTACCTCTTTTTCAAATAGAATTCGCTAAAATGGACTACTAGCTTAATAAATAGTAATAAATTAAAAAATAGCTCAACAATTCTTTATGTAAGTCTAAAACACGATTCTATAAAAAGTGCTGTTAAGGAATATCTTACACATTTTTTAACATAATAGGAAATATTTGTACGTGAATATTTTTAAAATTCTTTATGCGATTATGTTGATAGCAAACTTGAATTATGATTTGTTATTATAAAATATTACCAATATTTAATAATTGAAACAAGCTGAAATAAAGCTTCACAGATTAAAAACGTAATAACTAAAGTACTGGAAACCCATCAATTCTGTTTACATTCTTGGCATATATTTTTACTTACCTCTTTTCGAATAGAATTCACTAAAATGGACTACTAGTTTAATAAATAGTAATAATTTGAAAAATATAAGATTATTATGTAAATTGTATGTAAGTCTGAAACAAGTGTTTATAAAAAGTGCTGTTAAAGAATAACTTACACATTTTTTTACAAAACAGGAAATCTTTATACGTGAATATTTTTTAAATTCTTTGTGCTGATTATGTTGACAGCAAATATGAATTATGATTTGCTCTTATAAAATATTACCAATATTTAATAATTAAAACAAGCTGAAACAAAACTTCACATATTAAAAATGTAATAACTAAAGTACTGGAAAACCATCAATTCTGTTTGCATTCTTGGCAATATATTTTTACTTACCTCTTTCCGACAGGAGCGTTTAATAAATAGTACTAATTTCAAAAATACTAGATTTTTTATGTAAGTCTAAAACACATTTAAAATATGCTGAAGTCTACACATTTTTTTTACAAAACAGGAAAATTTCGTGAATATTTTTTAAATTTTGTGCTGATTATGTTGACAGCTTGAATTATATCCTTAAAATATTACCAATATTTAATAATTAAAACAAGCTGAAACAAAACTTCACATATTAAAAATGTAATAACTAAAGTACTGGAAATCAATTCTTTTTCATTCTTTTTTTTTACTTCCTCTTTACAGGAGCGTTTTTTCTAAAAGTGTTGCAATTTTTTATATCATGACAGTCGTGTCAGAGACACGGAATCCCATTTTTTTTTCCGATTTTCATCTTAAGCGCATCTTATCCTTTCCGTTCCTAAAACATTTTTTCATGCTTGAATCATTTTAGCTTTCATCTTTTTCTGTTTTTTCTAGTTAAAATTTGAAAACGTTAACATTGATCTCAATAAATTCGATGTAAGAGTTCTTCAAACAGCGAGATATTATGTCGGCATAAACATGTTTTCTGATGCTCTTGTTTTTTTCTATTAAAGAAAAACAATCTAAAGTTATATTATAAACTGTATCAGTTTCACACGTTCTGTTATTTTGAAAATTATTAAATTCTTCACGTATGAATAATTTGTAATTTTTTATAATCCAAAATTATTTCTTATGTGTTTTTTGCTATTGCTGATAAGAAGTTGTATTGATTAGAGCAGATGCAAATTACTTATTTTTTTGCTAGCATTGCATAATTATAGCATGTTGTAAAATTGTTTCTATTTTAGTGGCGTCCTAAAAACAGAAAATTCTACAGTTTTATTTTCAGTCTATAAGGCTTCTTTAGTTTTTTAAATGGAAAATATGGATTTACTGTTTTTAAAATTTAAGATGTACTTTGATAAATTGCTCTTTCTGGCAACTGAGTTTGAAGGATGTTTTAGAATATGATAATATTCTAGTCAAATATCCCAGACATACAGATTTATATTTATGTGATGCGCTGCTATACTATATATTTTTATTAAAAGAAAAGTTCAAATTCTATATAAATATACATTTTATATTGATTTTTAAATTTTTCTCACCCCAGAATATGAATGCAGATATAGTTAATTATAAAATTTCGATTGGGGATCTCACAGATACAATCCGACTATGAATGTTCCTCTGACTCTTGGACTAAGAAATATTAGCCTGCAAGATTAAACCTGCAAGTTGTATTCTATGTAAGAGAGACACTTCCAGAACAAGCTATTTTTGTAAATTTACGTTATATATCACTCGAACTACATGGCAGTAAAGTACGATATTATTTAAAATTTGTATTAAGGCACTAAGTATTATATATATATATATATATATATATATATATATATATATATATATATATATATATATATATATATATATATATATATATATATATATATATATATATATATATATATATATTATATATATATTATATATGTATATGTACATATATATACATATATATATATACATATACATATATATATATATATACATATATATATACATATATATACATATATATATATATATATATATATATATATATATATATATATATATATATATATATAGTATATATATATATATATATATATAGGAGTATATGTATTTATAACATCTAGTTTTCAAGAACGATTACATTGGAATGCCGATCATATTATCAATCTTAACACAATTTTGAAATTGCTAAAGAGAGATAGGTAGAGGGATAAAAAAGGAGAGTAGAAAACTAAAATGATTTGAGAAACATATAAAATATGGTGTTGAATGGAACACCGAGGTTTTGATACAGAACTCTGAAAGAAATACGGGGATGGGGAAAACAGGATTGTAGTTATTATATTTTTGAAATATTGTATGTTATCTGCAAATACTTTCACTATTAAATCTATCACATGATATTTTCTATAAACATAGTTCAATTTGAATTTTAAAAACCTAATTAGTTACCTTATTTTTAATGTACTAAATTGGACAGCCATTTAAAATATATAGCCACAAATATTTAGCATTGTTTTATTTAATGAATGGTTTGCAGTATTAAATTAAAACATATAAAGAATAAAAAAATGATAAAACATTTGAAAAAAAGGATAGAATATATATATATATATATATATATATATATATATATATATATATATATATATATATATATATATATATATACATGTGTGTGTGTGTGTGTGTGTGTGTGTTGTGTATGTTTAAGATGCATTTATCTTTTTTTTTTAGTTCAATTATATTGTGTACTCCAATTTATTTATTTTTAAATATCCCACCACTTTCTACTGTTAAAAGATTTTACAATCTGATACTTGACATTGATGAACAAATAAAATATATTCCATTCACAAAGGGTGTTAAATAATCTTATATATTAACATTGCATTTCAGTACTATTTGCCGTATTACTAATTATTGTACACCATTAAATGTAAGCGTATATTGATACAATGTACTATATGCGCATAGTAGCAACCCTGTGCTACGATATTAAGTTTAATGAAGATCAATCAGTTAGTCCTATACGAAATATGAACATTTAAATTCAATTACATAGATATAACCTAGTATATCCAGTCCAGAATAACCATATGTATTATTGCATATCAACAGTACCTTTGATTTATATGTGTTATATTAGTTAATATTATATAATATTAAATAGTGGCGTATATTGATATTCCATATATCACTTGCACAATATGGTGATCGTATGGTACACTCCGTTAATGATTGTATCCGTAAATAAATATCAACTTACAAATTTTATCGAAAATCATGCATATAAATATGCGTTTCTATTATATAGACGTTGCTTTAACAAATGTGTTCGGGTTCTATTTACAAATGTATAATACTTAGAGAATATAATGTATGTCTTTTAAGTAACTTAAATGGTAAATCTAATTTTATTTTGTTCATTTAACAATTAAAATCCACTAATAACCTACAGCTGTTCGTCATTTTAAAGAACTGAATGAATGCATTGAGAGAATCAATGTATTATATAGAATAATTGGAATCAAATATCTAGCTAAATCTTGCTTTTATAATTGATAAACTAGGGTTGCTGACTGTGCAATTTCACACTGAGAAACAATACATAAAAACCCCTACAAGTTAAAGTTGTAGTTTGTAATAATTTTATCAATTAATTTTGTATATCAATGAATATTCAAAAATTGAATTAGAATTAAAGAATCACTGATTTTTTGGCATTATATACACTCCTAAACATAGGATAATAAATTAGAAATACAATATTTAGTTGAGTCTCTATTTGTATTTATAAAATTTGTTTTCGTGAGGTGCTTTATTTTGAAAACTTATGCTTTTAAGTATAGATACTACCTTGGATTAAAATCGCAGACTTTAAGGTTCTGTAAATTCGATAAAAGAGAAGGCTTTGACAGTATTTTATTTTCAATTCAATACCGATCTGGCCTTAGTAGAGTACAGGGCAGCCAAATGTTGCTGATATTCAGTAAACTAATCTCGAACGATTCTGACACGATGTACTGTTGCATTAGTGTCTAAGATATATCTGTGAGATTCGGGTAAAAATGCAATATTGCATGATACTCGTGATTGGCCAGTATACCTTACTATTACATGTCTTTGAGTTTACCACCAGCCAACACTAGGGAGTCATTGTTTATCTTCAGAATGTATTCTACCCAAAAATTCTAAAATATGTTATTTCATTGGAAAGTAGATTATTGCATACATCTAAAACAATATGATAGAGCTATTTAAAATTCGTTTATTAATTAAACTGTTTCAAAGTCATTGATGTATAATTTTGTAAATTCGATTGTCATTTTCAAAATAAATTACATAAGGTTATTAATTTAATATTCATTAATCATTATTTTTAATACAATTATATAGATTCCGCAATATCACCATTTTAATGAATATCTTGTCAACTTCATAAAGAAAATTACATATTACACTATTTATTTTTAAGAAATATTGAGAGAAAAAAAAAGTAGAAATATAGATTTCCTTCTAAATTGAGTATAATAGCTCTTTTATAGATATATAATGCATTGTGGTAGTAACTATTTGGATCTGTGATGATTAGAATTAAATAGGTCACATTACTTTTAACTATATTTCGCAGTTGAATAATACAAAATTATCGAATTTCCATGAGGTTTTACATAGCTGAAAGTCTTATATCAATTAAATAAATCGAGAGTTTTCTTCTTCTGGTACTAAGCTTTGGTATTTATTAATTTAAAATCCGGTGAAATTCATAACAGGTATTACTTTATTATTACATGTTATGAATCATGTATTGATTTACAATCGGTCATAATCATCTTCAATCATTACTAGTCCTCAAGTCACCCAATAATTCTACTACTATACTTTTGAACAAGGAAAGAAAACAAAATGGTTTCCTGATTTATGGGCTTTTCTAAGTCATTCAAGTTTTCCTCAGTTTTAAACAAGCTATTGTGTGATTCATCTGACCACATAAGTTTTTATTGCCTTCTTTTGTTCACTTTCATCAATCGGACACAAAAAGTGTGTTCTGGCACTTTGGAATGAAACAAGGGTTTACTCACAAGACGTAACCTGAAGACGTAATCCTTCACCTGTAGCAACTGTTTGCATTCTGTTAGGATATCCTAGGATGAATGTTGGTTAAAGGTTTATGTCCTCAAGTACAGAAGATTTCTTTCTTTCGTAAAATCCGTCGCAGATGACAGTGTCCAACACATTGTTGAACACATTCGAAATGTTGACTGTTGAGAATTCTGTAAATTCTATTATCTCCAAGATTATCTTTATTATTTCTGAACAGACCCAGAGAATGAACTCCTTATTAAATGTTGAAAGATCTGTCACTTTTGCAGTTCTACTGAGTTTATTGTAAAATGCAGCTGCATACCGCACTTATAATAACATTTTTCTGGCTTTATTTTCCTCGTCATAATTAGGTTAACAGACATTTGTGAAAAGTTCAATTTCACTGGCCTCTGTGTGTGTATAGATATACATTTATATCCATACATATGTGTATATAGAGCTGCACTCTTCTTATTATATATTAAAAACCTCATTATAGGGTATTATTAAATGCTTTGTAATGGTTTAAAATTATGTAAAAAGTTAGACTTACATACATATAATATTACCGGTGTAATTATCTTGAATTAAATATCGCTCCATATGCGATTTTAAAATATTTGAAAAAATATAGTACTTCCCCTTTAAAATGGTGTTACATATTATTATATCGTAACATAATATTTCAATAATGTTTACTGTTCTAAATGATATAATGTAATATTAAATACACTGATAGTATTATATAACTTGCACATAATGACAACCACATGTTACAATCCTCAGTTTAATAATAATACATAATTTGATTTGGAATTAAATATATCCACAGACATTTAAATGTACTTTTTTATAGACGTGTGCAAACGTTTCGGTATTAAGATTTTTAAGAAATATAAGTATACTTTTATTTCTCACATAGTCAAAATAACATGAATTAGACGTTAACATAACCTTTAAATGTTTAAAAATGTATCTTTCAAAATGTAGTTTATCTTATAGTTGAATTTTTTCTTTCATAAACCTCGTAACACTAGAATGCCCAATGGAGTTATTTCATCTACAACTGCTGTGAAAACGCTCTTCAGCTCTCACATCTTTTTTTTAATTTATCACTCTATGGCTTTCATTATTTATTTAATTTTAATTAAATTGCTTAATTTAAAGAGGCTCTGTGGCGTTGGTGTAGCGATTCGAACTACCACAAGTCCGAGGTTCGATGCCCGGGCCGGGCAAGATTGACTCAGCCTTTCATCCCTTCCGTTGGTTGATAAACTGAAGAACCATAGATATTGATACTGATTTATACCTTATAATTAAATTGCAGTGTGTTATAATACCAGGCATATATCATTTGAGGTACGTGATTGCTACAAATTACACTCATGAGGATAACAATGACTCATTACTATGTTTGAAACTAAATATGTCTTTATCATTTGAACTACACATAATATACATACACCTTATTCTGAAACTTACATATATGATAGCTAAATATATAGGCTTAATCTATGTCTATAACAAAACTAAAATAATACTCTCTATCTGATGACAATAACTACAAATAAATTTAATATTTTCATAATTTAGATTATGAATTTCGTTCCAAGTACTATCAATATTGAAACTAAATAAGTAAAAATTCTCATGTTGCTCATACAAATAATTTTCACCAAAATGTTACAATTGTATATATAATTTGTAACAATATATAAATATATACATACATTTAATGATATTTTTATCCTAAAAATTAAGCAACGTACTTATGTCTATCTTGAAGTTGATTTCTGGTGATTATATCCTTCTGAAGCAACACTAGTGAACATCTTTGTTTAACTTATTAATTCCTTCCAGTTTCATAACTAACTTAAAACAGATCCGGACTTTATGTCATTGGCTTCCACTTTACTTATATAACTAAACTTGTTGTTGTCACAGATAACTATTTAACAATGATGTGCAGGTTTTTCAGACAGTCACTCATGAGAATTGTTACCTCAATAAACAATATCAGTTTGATATAGAAATTCCGTGCTCTTTATTTTTCGCGATGTTTTTCACACGTCTAGAATCCATTACTGAATGCTGGAATAAGTGCCATGAACTTACTATTGTGATATCACTGAAACTTATATATATATGTATATATGTATATGTATATATGTATATATATATATATATATATATATATATATATATATATATATATATATATATATATATATATATATATATATATATATATATATATATATATATATATATATATATATATATATATATATATATATATATATATATATATATATATATATATATATATATATATATATATATATATATATATATATATATATACATATATATATATATATATATATATATATATATATATATATATATATATATATATATATATATATATATATATATATATATATATATATATATATATATATATATATATATATATATATATATATACATATATATATACATATATATATATATATATACATATATATATATACATATATATATATACATATATATATACATATATATATATATATATATACATATATATATATATATATATATATATATATATATATATATATATATATATATATATATATATATATATATATATATATATATATATATATATATATATATATATATATATATATATATATTGCTACATCGGTGCAGCTGTCTGAATCTAGGAAGTATAATTTGCCGAAAATTCTAAAGATTAACAGACCAAGGATTTTTATTACTAAGTTTAGAGTTGATGTCCAACGAAACAACATATAATATATTTTTAATTAGGTGGGAAGGATTTTAATAGCCAATTAGAAAAGTTAATTAGAAATCACATGAGAACCAGACTCACATCACTACATGCTTCAGAGATATATATGATCTTTATTTGCGAAAAGCAAAATAGACGTAAAAAACTATTCTTGGTTTTTTGCACGAGAACAGGTTTCTTTAATCTCTTATATAACAATAGCCTAAATTATCTGTCCTACTGTCCTCGAATTTATGAAGTGGTTGGACCTGGAATGGTTAGGGCCATGCACATTAGATTCTTGATTTGTTAGGGTTAGCAAAATTCAAAGCAATTCTTTAAAACGTTCAAAATCTCCCCCCCCCAATTTAGAGCTTTTAATGAAATTATTTCATGCCCCATTATCCATGGTTAAGATCAGGATATTAAGTTTATCACATAACTAACAGTTAAAAATAATATATTTTTCTAAAATTATGACTTTATTTCTTTAATTATTTTATTAATTCCTCTTTTATTTTTTATTATTTTAATATCGTCTGCACTATTTTCATACGTTTCTTGACCGAACTTAGATATTAAGTAAATAATTTTCTTTCATATTTGGCATAAATATTAGATTAGATAGATTAGATACATATGTGATCACTTTAAAATAATCATCGATTATATTTTGTTGCAATACAAATATTATCACCGGTATTAACAACAAATTCTTTTCATAAAATTCTACGCGTCTATTTCAATGAGTGATAAATATATGTCGTTTAAGATGGGTATATCTTTGAAAATTAAGAAGTTTGTTCCTTTTGTGTGTTTGTTTTTATACATAACCACAGGGTTTGCTAAATGTAATCAAATGATTCTAAACTGCCTTCACAGTGTCGGGAGCCATCAGAGGATTATGAAGATAAACAAATTGAAAGTATACGAGATAATTCTCAGCTAAAAAACAAACCATTTCTTTTACCTGTATCATAGGTTACTTCACAATTTTGGAAAATTAAGAATTTTATTGATCCAGTCATACGACAGGCTACATGCTAGGTTATACATAAAAGAGGTATTTCGACAATGTTTGCCTCTTTGAAATAGAATCACAAAAATTATAGTTTAGAATACCATTAAATTTAATTAATTTGGAATCTTAAGACAGATTTTTCTTAAAATTGAATTTAAACATAACAAATCAAATTAGAGCAGAAAAGATTTTCTTTCTAAAATTTAGAGTTTATAAACTAATTGAAAACTAATGCAAAACTTTTTCATAAATAAACTTAATTTATCATTTATTTTATTTCGTTAAAAAGCAAATAACAGGTTTTAAATATTTAATATTTTGCTAAAAAAATTTAAAATAACAAAGCGGGTTCTTATATATTTAAGGAAAGAAAATTAAGTTTCTTAATTCTTCTATTGTTCTCTGAACTGTGATATATATTGCTAATTTAGTTTTTAAATCAGAAAATGGAGTACGAATTGAGAACAAAAACTTTTCTTTCTTAGTGTTAAACTTTATAAACAATTTTAATTTGCTTACAAAATTGTTTTATAAATTTATTTTCAAAATGCTTTTTATTTGCTTATTTTTTGTAATATATATTAACATGTTTAAAGAAAAAATTGAGTTTAAACGAATTTACTTTACAAACAAACAGTTTTGTTATTATTTTGTAAAACACAGTGAAATTAACAAAAAAATTTGTTGAAGTGTGAAATGTTATACATACATATATATATATATATATATATATATATATATATATATATATATATATATATATATATATATATATATATATATATATATATATATATATATATATATATATATATATATATATATATATATATATATATATATATATATATATATATATATATATATATATATATATATATATATATATATATATATATATATATATATATATATATATATTATATATATATAAATATATATATATATATATATATATATATATATATATATATATATATATATATATATATATATATATGTATATATATATATATATATATTTATGTATATTTCTAACTAAATTTTAAGAAGGAAAGTTAAAACTAAGAAACGGAATAGAAGAGCAATAGGTTTTGTTTTTATTTTAAACATTATCAATTAAATTTAATTAGTTATATTACTTTCGTATTCAGAATGCACCAACTTCTAGCTTTTAAATAAATTATAATTTTTAAAGATTTCATTTAGGTAGATCGTAATTTTATGGATGAGTTTCATAAAATAAGAACTAATAGCCAGAAATATGTTTTTCAAAATTACCTGTTATAAAGGACTTGATCCCAAAAAAGTTCTTTGCTTTGCAATTTATGTTGGTAAAATGTCTTTATAATTCTTTTCTGCAAACTAATGACCACCTCATTAGTACCAAGGAAAGAATCTCAGACGTCCACAGACAAATTCGAGTAAAAGAATTCTTGGGAGCTTTAGAACTTATTGTGGGGAAGCTCCCGTAAACATCTGTAAGTCGTCATGCTTGGTCTTTTATATAACAAAATCATTGTTTCCAGAATGTGTTTTAAAACACGGAGTTATACTATCAATGTTCTCTTGCTATTACGGATATTACGCTTTATTCTTAGCAAATAAAATGCACTGTACTTATTTTATTTTATATTGAAGAATTTTTATATTTTTAGAGAAATAAATAAATATCAAATAATTATAATAATTGTAATTAAAGTTAAATAAAATATAAACTTCCTTTTCAATTAAATAAATTCAAATTTTAAAATAAATTAATTTTTCAGACTTTTTTATTTTATCTAATATTTTTCTTCAATATAAACAATTTTTATTTAACATTGATGTTTTTACTCAAACTATCCATCAAAGTAACATCAATGTATATTATCTATACTGAAATTATATTAAAAAAAATTATAGATAACTTATGTAATGCAAAATTAAAAAAAATATATAGAACACTTTATTTATTCTCATTTATTAGTTTTATTCTATATATGAATTCTGAATTACCTAGTATAATTTTACACTTAACAGGGATTTATCTTTGTTTCTATTTTCTAGACTTACACTCTATCACAAAATATTTGAAAATTAGGTTGTAATAAATGCCACAGATATTATATTATTTTGAGTATAATATTGAAATATAATATTGAGTAAGAATATTCTTGATTTAAAAATAATACAGATTTTCCGAAACAGTTTTAGAAATTTTCTTTTCAATATAAATATTTCTTTTATTACTAACGTTAAACAAAATGTTTATTCCTTAAATATATTTAACTTACCCATTGAGAAATAATAAATTAGAAAAGTAGATAAGTAAATAAATAAAATAATAAAAATATCTTAGAGAAAGAATTTTTTAAAATGATGCTTAAGCAGCTATAACTGTCATAGAAATACAAAGAAAAAAACAACAATAAATAATGCTGTATAAAATTATAACAATAATTATAGTATCAAAGAGGACACAAAGTTAACAAACAAAAAATTCAATACTGTAAATACTATATAAATTATAGACAACTTTATGTATATGAAATATACCTCACATTAATAATAATCCGTTAAAATTAAACATTTCAAATGACATATGTTGCAATTTCCAGTCATGAAATCAATTTTCAATAAAATGAAATAATTTAAAAAAACTTTAAAACGAGTTGAATTATTTAGTGAAGTTTTTATTCAGGTTTGTAAATATTTAACTTGTAAACAGCGTTAATTAATTTAAATGCATAATAACTCTTTTGATTATTGCAGCATAATACTTACTTAGAAAAATTTAAATAAAATATTAAATAATACACTACCGTAACACACATTTTGTTTAGCAAAATTTATAATGAAAACCAATATTAAGCTAAGAATCACTTTTAAAATGTTGAATAAACATCGTTTATGCTAAATTGAATAGTGAAATATTAAATTATTTTTGAGATATTTAATTTTACAAATTATATGAAATTTGTTAAAAATGACAGAAAGAGCCGTTAAAATAATGTAAAAAAATTACAAATTCTATCACTGGTGTTTCATAATTAAATCTTGATTTAAAAGCATGATAGAAATATTTTTCCCTTAAATTATACCGCTGGAAATTATTTGATTTGTTAATCAGCAAATATTTACTTTGTTTCGTAAAATGTATTATTTATATGGAATATGATTCGAAATGATATCTTCATTAAATTCTTTTATCTAAAATGTATTTTTTTTATCATTTTTAACTGAATGAATATCAATCTTTTATTATAATTTCATATTTAACATTTCAAAGTCAATTTTAAAAATCACTCTTATAATACTTTAAATCGAGTTATTAACTGTAAGGGGAAATCAGAACAAATATTTGTAGTTCTCATTAAATCATAAGGTAACATTATAAATATTTGAGTACAAAATTGAAATTGAAAATTATATTTATACATTTAATGAAAATGCGATTGAGTGTTATTTCTCATTATAACTTAAAAATTAAATAAATATTTAAAGAAGCTAAATACATTTTATTGAATATACTCAAGCTACTGTGAATGCTTGTTATAACTGATAATCATTTAAGGATTCTTATACCTTTGTATGAAATCAACATACCATTAATGAAAAAAATGAATTATGAAAACAATTATACGTTATATTTTAGTCAACACGAGAATATGTTTCAAAAATATAGCTATTAGCTTACAGAATGAATTACAGTTATCTGAAATTCCATAACATCAAGTAATAATACAGCAATCTATTTTATGTAAGGCGTTTAAACTTTCATAACATATGATAATAAATATAGAAGAATGCAATAACTAATTAGTCATGAAAAACACAGAAAAAATTAATTATATTAATCTATTATAAAACTATACTAATGAGAAAAAATTTCGAGTATCTATTAAATATAATTTTAAAAATTACGGTTCGAAATATAACATAAATCAAATTCATTTTCTAGTAGTTTTATAACTTTTATTGTTACTACTTGAGATGAATAGATTAAATTTATTAATAAATGAAATGAGTGTGGAATTTTTTACAAATTTTCTATAGTTTTATTAAATATTATAAATGTATGTTAGGTCAAAATAGATTATTGTAATATATAGATTCATGTAATAATACAGCAATCTGCTTTATGTAAACACAGTACAAACTCTCATGACATATGATAATAAATGTAGAAGAATGAAATAAATAATTAGTCATCAAAAATAAAGTAAAAACTTAATTTTGCTAATCTATTATAAAAATATATTAATCAGAAAAAATTAGGGGTATCTATTAAGTGTAATTAAAAAATTTAGGGTTAGATATATAACATAAAGTAGTTTTCTTCTAGTAGTTTTATTACTTTTATTGTAACTACTTGAGATGAGCAGTGACATAATTTACTAATAAATGAAATGAGTCTGGAATTTTTTACAATTTTTTCTATAGTTTTATAAAATATTACAAATTTATGATAGGTCAAAAGATATTACACTTACGAATTATAAAAAAAAATGTTATTTATATAGTATATTACAGTTAAAAATTTAATGGGCTTCAAAATTAACTCTATTATCTTACAGAATAAAGTACACTCATCTGAAAACTGTATTCTACAGAATCAATTAATCATACAACAATCTATTTTATGTAAGCAGTACACACTGTCTTGACAATTGGTAATAAATGTAGAAGACTGCGATAGCTAATTAGTCATCAAAAATAAAGTAAACACCTAATTATATTAATCTATTATAAAACTATTCTAATGAGAAAAAAATTTGAGTATCTATTAAATATAATTTTAAAATTTACGGTGAGAAATATAACATAAATCAAATTCATTTTCTAGTAGTTTTATTACTTTTATTGTAACTACTTGAGATGAATAGAGACATAATTTATTAATAAATTAAATGAGTCTGGAATTTCTTACACATTTGTCTATAGTTATATTAAATATTACAAATTTATGATAGGTAAAAAAAAACTACACTTATGAATTATGAAATAAAATGTATATGTTATATTATAGTTATCACGAGAATGTGTTTCAACAGTATACCTATTAGCTTACAGAAAGAATTAGTCATCTGAAAACTGTATTCCATACAATCCTGTAATAATAAAGCAATCTATTTTATGTAAGCAGTTCAAGCTCTCATGACGTATGACAATAAATATAGAAGAATGCAATAACAGTTAGTCATTCAAAATAAAGTAAAAACTTAATTTTACTAATCTATTATAAAATTGTACTAATGAGAAAAAAGAGGAGAATTTATTAAATATAATTTTAAAAAATTACGGTTAGAGTTACAACATAAACTAATTAATTTTCTAGTAGTTTTATTACTTTTATTGTGTAACTACTTGAGATGAATAGTGACATAATTTATTAATAAATGAAATGAGTCTGGAATTTCTTACAAATGTTTCTACGGCTTTATTAAATATTAAAAATTTATGATAGATCACAGGAGACTACACTTATGAATTATGAAAATAAATATATGCTATATTTTAGTTAACATGATAATGTTTTTCACAAGTATAGCTATTAGCTTACAGAATGAATTACAGTCATTTGAAAACTGTATTCCATAGCATCAAGTAATAATACAGCAATCTATTTATGTAAGCAGTTGAAACTCTCAGAAAATATGATAACTATAGAAGAATGCAATAACAATTAGTCATCAAAAATAAAGTAAGCACTTAATCATATTCATATATTTTAAAACTATACTAATTAAAAAAAATAGGGGTAGCTATTGAATATAATTTAAAAAAATTAAGATTAGAAATATAATATAACTCTAATTCATTTTTTAGTAACTTTATTCTGCAATTTCTTACAAATTTACTATAGTTTATTAAATGTTACAAATTTATGATAAGTCAAAAGAGACTACACTTATGAAATATGAAAAGAAAATGTATATGTTATATTATATTTATCACGAGAATGTGTTTCAACAGTATACCTATTAGCTTACAGAATGAATTATAGTCATCTGAAAACTGTATTCCATACAGTCCTGTAATAATACAGCAATCTATTTTATGTAAGCAGTTCAAGCTCTCATGACGTAAGACAATAAATTTAGCAGAATGCAATAACAGTTAGTCATCAGAAATAAAGTAAAAACTTAATTATGTTAATTTATTATAAAACTGTTCTAATGAGAAAAAATAGGGGAATTTATTAAATATAATTTTAAAAATTACGGTTAGAGTTATAACATAAACTAATTAATTTTCTAGTAGTTTAATTACTTTTATTGTGTAACTACTTGAGATGAATAGTGACATAATTTATTAATAAATGAAATGAGTCTGGAAATTCTTACAAATGTTTCTACGGCTTTATTAAATATTAAAAATTTATGATAGATCACAGGAGACTACACTTATGAATTATGAAAAGAAATATATGCTATATTTTAGTTAACATGATAATGTGTTTCACAAGTATAGCTATTAGCTTACACAGAATGAATTACAGTCATCTGAAAACTGTATTCCATAGCATCAAGTAATAATACAGCAATCTATTTATGTAAGCAGTTCAAACTCTCATAAAATATGATACTAACTGTAGAAGAATGCAATAACAATTAGTCATCAAAAATAAAGTAAGCACTTAATCATTTTCATCTATTATAAAACTATACTAATGAAAAAATAGGGGTATCTATTGAATATAATTTAAAAAATTAAGATTAGAAATATAATATAACTCTAATTCATTTTCTAGTAACTTTATTACTTTTATTGTAACTACTTGAGATGAATAGTGATATAATTTATTAATAAATGAAATGAGTCTGCAATTTCTTAGAAATTTTTCTATAGTTTATTAAATATTACAAATTCATGATAGGTCAAAAGAGACTACACTTATGAAATATGAAAAGAAAATGCATATGTTATATTATATTTATCACAAGAATGTGTTTCAACAGTATATCTATTAGCTTACAAAATGAATTACAGTCATCAGAAAACTATATTCCATACAGTCAGGTAATAATAAAGCAATCTATTTTATGTAAGCAGTTCAAGCTCTCATGACGTGCGACAATAAATATAGAAGAATGCAATAACAGTTAGTCATCACAAATAAAGTAAAATCTTAATTATATTAATCTATTATAAAACTATACTAATGAGAAAAAATAGTAGTGTCTATTGAATATAATTTAAAAAATTAAGGTTAGAAATATAATATAAATCTAATTCATTTTCTAATAACTTTATTACTTTTATTGTTACTCCTTGAGATAAAAATAGTGATATAATTTATTAATAAATGAAATGAGTCTGGAATTTCTTATAAATTTTTCTATAGTTTTATTAAATATTAAAAATTTATGACAAGTCAAACGATATTACACTTGCGAATTATGAAAAAAACATTCTTTTTATGTTATATTACATTTAACAATATAATGTTCTTCAAAAATAATGCTATTAGTTTACAGAATAAATTACAGTCATCTGAAAACTGTATTCCACAAAATTAATTAATCATACAGCAATCTATTTTATGTAAGCACTACATACTGTCTTGACAATTGATAATAAATGTAGAAAAATGCAATAACTAATTAATTATCATAAATTAAAGTAAACGCTTAATTATATCAATCTATTATAAAACTATACTAATGTGAAAAAAATATGGGTTTCTATTAAATAGAATTATAAAATTGTAGTTTTAAATATAACATAGATTTAATTTCTTTACTAGTAGTTTTATTACTTTTATTGTAACTTCTTGAGATGAATAATGGCATAATTTAATAATAAATGAAATAAGCCTGGAAATATTTTATGAATTTTTCTATAGTTTTATTAATTATTATAAATTTATAAAAGGTCAAAAGAGATACTCTTTAGAAGATATAACACTTTTTGACCATTACATAAGAATTCACACATTTAAAGCTTTTTTTTCTGAGTCATTTTATGAATTTTATATGTCATAGCCTTTCATAAATATACGATGTAAATTGTAAACAGAGAAAACTTAATTGATTTGATTATTTTACCCATAAAATTTAGTTTCACTAGGGTTAAGTATTTCTCTGTCTAGACAGTGCTAATTTCCACTCTTATTGCGTGATTTTCCGCAATTTTTCAAAAATTCATAAGTTGTGTAGTGATTTTGAATAAGAGCTTTTAATAGTATCTTTAATGATCAATTAAAAGCATATAAAGTTCTAACATTTATTTAAAAAATATGATAAAATATTAATCATGAATCAAAACATTAATTCTAAACTTTACTCAACAAAATCTTTTATAATGTAATATACTCGGTAAAAAAATGATGAATAACATAAATCTTATGTTATTTATATAATGTATAATGAGTTTTCATGTAGTCAGTCATGATATTTATATGATGCCATTTTATGAAATATATACACAAATACACAGTGGGTATCAATTTGCACCCTACAACTTCATTTACATGTTTATTCACAGTTATGACAGACACTGCTTTTGTCAGGCAGTATTTGTTGCTTTTATATATATCTGAGAGGGGAGACGATTTATGGAATTTATCTAATATATGCCCATAATATTTTACTCTATATTTTAGATTTATCATATAGCAATGAATAGGCATGCAAGTCATCTTAATAAACAGTTTTTTCTCGATATATATTTTCTATTGTGTTTATATTGTGCTTCCATTGTGCAATCCAAAAATATCCCTCGCCACTTCGTTGTTCCTACAATTTACAATGGAGAAATCATAACAAATTCATAATTTCTCATTCCATAATCATCAGGAAATGTATTGAAAGAAACAATGATGACTGCGTAGACAAACAGTTAATCTAATTTTCCATATCGAGCAGAATTTCTTTTACTACATTTCCATTTCGGTTATAATTAAGGTCGTATCTTTATGGAAAATCAGCAATGTATAAAAAAATATTGTGGAGTATTTTTAGGAAACTAAAGAATTCAAGTGCTATAGATAGCTCACAGAAGAATGTAGATAAGGGCAAGATATTTATCTTGAAAATTAGTATTATAATTATGTATATTTTTCTCATTTACGTTGACCACATTCTTTGTTGTGAAATCCTTTTCTAGAAAACATTTAAGCCTATCTCATTAAAGGGTATACTGAGAAACCAGAATCATTGCTTACCATTGTCTTTCCATATCAGTGATGAAAAGTTTTCGAAGTTAATGATTTATTCCAGTATCAGCATTTTTTAAGGAATTATGATGTAAACTAAATAATAAACCATTCCCAGTAATTATTTACAGCCATATGCAGATAGATTTTAATAAAAGAATGTAGTATCGGCAAATGTTTTCTCATTACTCAGAAAATAAACTAATAATTCAACACTCTGCCTCCAACCATATAATAACAGGATTACTAAATTGCTTCTATATTCGTAATTTCTTATTTTGCTATTATCAAGACTTATAATTAAAGATAATTCAAAGAAATCTTTGTAATAATTTTAGCACTGTCAGATCTTATTAAAAATACGTAATTTTTATACACTTTTGATGTGATTTTGAGATTAACTTAGTTAAGTAATATATTGTGAATTCTAAAAATCTCCTTTATCCTGTTTAAATTATTTTCATGGGAATTCAATATATTATTAATATTATATCCTTGCAAAAGATGTAAAAGACTGAAAGTAAAGTATTAATTTCGTTATATTTTTTTGTTGTTTTGATTGAGATATATATTGCCCCACGCTTTCTTATTAATAATAACATGACCACTATTTCATAATATAGTCATTATAAAAATATTCTAGTATATTTTTAAAACTTAAATAACTTATCTTAAATTTCTCGCATTTTAGCTTAAATAACATAATTGTTTTCTCACATCTGCATTATATGGTTTTAGAAATATTTGAAGAATATTTTAAAATATTATTTTAACTATTAAGTTTTCCAGTTATTCAGAGATATTTGACTTAGCATTTTATTCATCAAATACATGTATTTTTGGTGTTGCTGTCTGATTTCTAGATAAAATTTACAAAGGGAATAATTATAAATAATAGAGCTTATGGATACATGTTTTTTTATATTGTTGCTGTCTTATTTGTAGATAAAATTTGCAAAGGAAATACTTATGTACAATAGAGGATATGGATATACAGATTGAAGTGTATAAAAGAAAAACAGAAATTGTTCTGTTGATGTTTGAAAAATAGATGCTGAGAGCTTTGTTTTAGTATTTTCTATAAGTTATTAGCTATGTAAGTTAAACTTTTATAATGTATAAGAAAATATGAATTTTGAAATTTAATCTGTACTAATAAAATCATACATTGTACTTCTACTGTTAACATCCAACCACTCATATATTGGCCATGTAAAGTTATCGATTAAAACTTCTTTGAGGTTTAATGGAATTAGTTTACAAATGTTCTTTATGAAGCTTATAAATATGAAAGTGGTGGAAAAATTGACATTAATTTGGGGGAAACGACATTTTTTTTTGTGGATAAAGATTATCTGGGATACCATCCCTTTGTATACAGTGAAAAATTACTTTCTTTAAATTTTAATTGTATTTGAAGAAAATGAATAATTACAATCTACATGACACTTTAAATAAAAAGCTAAATACTTTATAAGTGATGTTTTTTGGTAACAATCATTATTTGATGTTATATAGAAGTTAAAATGAATTCCAGATTTTACCATGAAAGCCAGTTTCGACGAATGCTACACAAAAGAGCAATTTTCTGCTTTCAGTTAAATTAATGTAAACTTAAATGTGTGCAAAAATATCTAAAAATTATGTCTTACACTTTTAATAATTTACAGTAAGTTTACAAGAACTTGGATGTTAATAGTAGAAGTACATTGTATGATTTTATTAGTACAGAATAAATTGCAAAATTCATATTTTTTATATGTTCTAAAACTCCGAAAAATTGTGTTATAAATGCTGTGTATTAAACATAAAATAATTAAATTACATTACTTATGTTCAAGAGATAGGAATAAAATCCATTAATAACGGAAAAAATTTCATGGATCAGTGTTTTGGTTCTTAGATATGCCTTGGGCAACATAGCAACAACGAAAGAAGTTCAAACATATAAAATATCGTCTTAATTTTTAACATGTAACTTAATTTAAGCAAATGAAGTACATCGAACACATTAAAAGTGTTCATTTTTGAATGTTTAATTTTTTAAAAAAAGAATAAAAGATAAATATTAAATTATATTGTTATCATTCTTTCATATTTTTTGCATTATTTCTGCTATTACAGTCAATAGTACGAACTCACTTATCGTGAAAAGAACATGTCTAGAATTGAAAGATTGTTACAAGCAAAATCACCGCAAGTAAACCCTATTATCTAAGACGGTTAAAGAACCGTGAAAGTACTGCTTCAAAATAATAGAAGAGAATGAACCCTATTTTGTGATTTTCTTCTTTTATTTCCAACTTCTTTATGTACCATTAGTGGTTACAATGCTGTAATAAAACGGTATTTGCCGGCTTACAAAATTTATGTCTCATTCACGAACCATTTAATGAGTCTTCATTTTGAACAATGTATATATATATATATATATATATATATATATATATATATATATATAATTTCCTTGTTTAAAAAAGTTGCTTAAGGAAAATATTTTCTACTTGATCCCGCAATTATTCTAGTATTGTTTAAAATAAACCGCTCTTAAATGGGCCATGAATGAGTCTTATACCTTTTCTAAGTCGGAAAAACCGGTTTCTTACAACATTGTTACCCCCATGGGAGATAAGGGAGTAGGAAATAAGAGGGTATAATAGAAAATACTAGTGTTCCCCACCCCCTTTTTCCTGGAATGAATTCTTAAGTTCGTTACCCACCTCAGATAATAAGGTTTACTGTAGGCCATTAATTAAGCTCGTAACACCTTTTGTATTTGCAAGGCATTCTTATCATCATAAGAGGGGGGTTCTTATATAATGTAATTGCACACAAACTCGGAATAAAAAGAAATAATGATAGGAAGGAAATGCAGTATTTCGCTTACATTGTTCTTGATATAGAATATTCACAATTACCCAATTTTTAATACTTTCGAAGCACTAGCTGCAGTTCAGAGATTACATATATTGTAAATTCTAATAAAAATTGATAAATTAAAAAATAATCTTTTTAAACTTAAAGTAAAGCTTATTTTGTGACGCCCAAGCGAAATTTATAAAAAATTACATTTTCCTATGAATACTAAAAGTTGATTAGCTATTCGAACCCACAAGTACCCTCTCTGGAATAGCTGCCGATAAGTTGTAAATGAAACACACTGAAACATTTTATGGAGTTATCAGAATGAAAATTTAGGATATAAATAAATAATTTTTTATATGTTTGTGGTTATGTTAATAATAAATACACCAAAAATAACTATTTACATTTGATATTTTAAGTTTAATAAAAAAAAATTATTTTTAAATTCAGAGAATAAAATGTTAAGAGAAATATAAAAGTTTCATAATAATGGTACAATTTAAGTAATACAATTTATATTAATTCCACTTGTTGATGTAAAGAGTAATTAGATTAATTGACAAGTTAAGTTTGGATTTTTTATGCAATATTGTAATGCATTACAATATTGTAAAAATGTTCAACCACACTGAATGTGTGGTTGAAAAATTTTGCTATATTGTAAATTCCCAGGTAACTGAGAAAGCATCCCACCTGTGCGTACAATTAAGATGCTTACCGGGGATCCTTACGAATAAGTTTAGGTAGCGACAGCTAAGACTGCTAATACTGCCCAGTGAAGGATCTCCGACGCAGTCAACATAAAGTCTCAGGTAACAATTCCACAAGTTTTCATAAATATAGTATACACGAATTATATGTTAAAAACCAATTATTATTAAGGGCTATATCACGTTGTTTTAAGATCCATCTGTAAACGAGATTCTCACTAAATATTATACTTATATATGTTTTGCTAATTTATGTCTTATTGAATATTACACTTTTCTCAAAATTTCATCTGATGTCTATGAACTATAAAAAAATTAAATATTTGGCTTTCATTTAGCATAAAAATTTGTGTTTAAGATAATAAACTAACCCAAAAAACTTTTATCCTTAAAGTGGATTAAATATCATATTTTGGAAAGTTTAGACATAGATTTTTGAAAATTTCAAAGCCTGTATATATTTCACTTGATTTGCTATGGAAGCTCAGTATACAGTCATACCTAATTAATGTCTGTAGGTTCTCGCGTGATGGTTTTTATAAGATAGATGCAAAATATGGAACTCAATAATTTTGATTTATCGGTAAGTTAATTTTTTGTAGTTTTGTCCTCCTTGTCCAGTTCTCAATCACTACCTCTAGGTGTGGCAGGCCAAATGAGTCTTCTGCTTGGTCCCTGTTTCAATATTAAGAGGACTTACTTGAGGAAAGTCGATCACGTTAATTCTGATCAATAAAATGAAAGGAGTACCCCGTGGCCTTAATACGAGATCCTGCAGGCTCAATCATGCTTGGTTTGTTCAAGTGGCATGAGAAACTACAAATTAGTGGGTCTATATTTTCTGTCTTCATGTGTGTGTGTATATATTTTGCTAATTTTGGCTGTGCTATTCTCATATAAATAGTTGTGCGGTGAGTAGTCGGTGGTGCAACAGAACAGAGGGTATTAACTCTAAGTATGTCACTACAAAGTTTTTGTTGTTGGCGTAAGCTATGTATTTTTACAATTTTTAATTCCTTGATATGCTACCACTGCTGATGAACCAATCAGTTTATTTCTTTATCCTCTTTCTGCTATTTTTTTACTTGATTTATTGTTGATTGTAAGGTAAATAATTGTTCAGAAGTCTAAAAATTGCTTATTCGTTATACATTTTGAAACATTTGAATACTTACACACACACACACACACTTATAAATGCACTTTTTACGATTTCCTGTTGAAGAAGCTTTCCTGCTCAAGAAGTTTAAATCTCCTTGTTCCTCTTTAAACGTGTTAAGCTGGTTATGCTCTATTCTCTTGAGCTATATTCATAAAAATGTATGTCGGATTTTAAATGGATAGCAAATATATTTTTCGACAAATTAATTTATTTTTATATGTATTTTACATAGTAATATAGAAACTGAAATATAAAACGACATTTTCCTTAAAATAAAGCTGTAGTTAAGTGAAGTAAAACTAAACTATTTTCTTCTGATATTCAGGAAAAGATTATAAAATTTGACCGTTTTTTCTAAACTGTTATTAGATTGACGAATACTACTAAATTTTCTACAATATCCAAAATATGGTATGTGTCAGAATTACGCCTTAAATATATTATTTATAATGTGATAAAATATATTCTACTTGATCGGTGACATAAATGACAAGCTTTCATCAGAGAATAAACAGGCTTCTTAAAGATACAATCCTCCGGCGGATATAAAAAATATCCTTACATCATCATCTATAATACACATATGAAGTACATGTTTTTATTACTTAAATTACCAAACCTTATGAAGAAGATACTTAAATTTGTTTATTTTCTTCTAGCATTAGAATTACGTAAATATTTTTCGGACTAACACTGGGTAAAAAAAATATTATATGACGTAGAGATAATGATAAATATTAAATATTCACGATGGTAATATTTTAGTCTATTTTTGCCACGTTGCATGTCCTTCAAGTTATTCTGACGTATCTATAAATTCTGAAATAATCTTTAATGTTAAGATTCTTTCCTTTATTAATAACTACATAATGTATGATTTTTCATTCATATTTAATTTAGAGATTTATCTGCAATATGCATTGCCTGCATCGTAATATTCTTAAAAGCATTTTCTAAAACTATCAAAAACTTTTGGTATTTAAATGAGATTTAAATTTTTTACCTTACAAAAGGGATGTTTCGAAATTTTATTTTTTTCTGTACCTGTATTAAGTAGATGAAATAAGATGTGAAAATTTATGATACATAATTTTAAGAAGTTTTATATTAGATGATACCATAAAAAAAGGTAATTTAAAAGAATGATATATATGTATCTTAATATTTTAAGTTATTGTAGAAAGAACGTATAATAGCATAGTAATTAGCCTATTTAGAGAAAAAAAGAGTAGATAAATCAAAAGTTCTTAATGTAGTTGTGCATTATTGTGTTAACCCTTTGTATCCCACAATAGACCTCCATAGCTGTGACCTGTAAATCCCAGAATAGTCAAAACCGTTCAAAAACTTCATTTCTTCCCTTATAAGCATGGTTACTGATTTCCCCTGGATACACTGATAACTGTGCACAAAGGACTCCCTAAACACCTGAATGGAAACAGACCACCCCTTCCCCTGAGATGGTTATCATAGAGAGAAACTGCTCGTTGCTGACTAAAGTTAAATATTTTATTTCTACTCTAATTATGTAAAAAGCATATTTTTTTATTCTTATAAAACGGCAATTTTCCTATAAAAATACGAGACAACCTTGAAAAGTTGCATACTGATTTCATTTCATTTCAATACCTCAGGAAACTGACAGGTAAAATAATGTAACAAAACCAAGAAAAAGTGTCACAAAGAAGAATGCAGTGGGTCGTTCACTATTGATAGATTGGGCCACTTGTTTTCCTAGATGGATGGGTGAAAAAAATAAAGAGGGGAGAAAAATATTTAAACTTACGGCTAGGGAAGAAAGAACCAGATGATATTAGAAAATCCTGGATTTTAAGATTTAAACACTAATTTAGGGAGATAAATTAACACTAATGCTTACTTTGAACCCTCTTTTTAACTGCGCACTGTATAAATATAAGATTTTTATTCCTAGTAAAACCTAGTAGAGCTAGTAAACAAAATATTAACAGTATTTGGCTTTTCTTTTCTTGCAATTCAGAAGCACACTACAAATTGTAAGGTTTCAAGTGTCCTGTCTAAGAGTTAAGCAATTGTACCTTGAAAGAAGACTATAAGTTATAAGTATTACCATACAAGTCCTCAATAACAGGCATGCATGTGTTTTTAAAGTCTATATCTGCTAGATCAATTAATTTCAAAATTTTATTTGAAATTTCATTGTAAATACTGTCCCAGTGGAATCTGAGTTTAGGGACACATTACCCTTTAATTTTTTAAATTTCTAGTCTTCACTCTTATAATCATCAATTCTTCATAAAATGACTAGATTTTATTATATATTAATAAATATTGCTTTAAAAATATTTAGTTGTGTCCAAAATTTCTTAAATTCAAACTTAGTACCATACTTCTTAAAATTCAACAAAATATGCATTAACGGAAAAATAATGAGGAAACTTGATCTTACAGCAGCATAATGTACGATAGGTATATTTTAGATAGTAAACTTTGCTATTAAATAAAAGTAAAATGTGTCTTTTATTCTGTAAACTTAAATATTAAAAGTCTTCTGTCATTTAAAAATTAAGAAAGATAATAAAAATTATTTATACTTGTTTAAAATTAACATTTTTATTTAAATATTTTTATTTTTTACTAACATTAAAATAACTGATATTTAAAGAGTTTGAAAAAATAAAATTACTTTTCATT
This sequence comes from Pardosa pseudoannulata, assembly GCA_032207245.1. Lineage (NCBI taxonomy): Eukaryota > Metazoa > Arthropoda > Arachnida > Araneae > Lycosidae > Pardosa > Pardosa pseudoannulata. The sequence goes on from CM063504.1 coordinate 78,812,952, forward strand.
TAATAAAACAATATATTTTTAATTTTTAATTTTCAAAATGTGATTTTCTTTCAGTTAATTTGTACTTTTTTACATTTGTTGTACATATTTTATGTTTTTAATTCACTGAATTGTATAACAAAACATTTTTTTAAAGTTGCAACATTTTAATGAATTAGAATTTTTTTTTAATTCGAAACAGAACTTTTTATTTTATATTGAATGAAACACATGCTGTTATGCTGAATTTTTAACTCTAAACTTTTCAACCATAAAAACAGAATAATTGCTTTTGAATTTCTGACGGTGGAAAGTAAGCTATTTCATAATGTATAAGGTATATTTTTATATAATACAGACTTAAATTTCAATTGATTTATTAATTTTTAAAATTTAAAGAAGTATGCCATAATGCATTTTATATTAAAACTTATTACAAATGTAATCCGTTTTCACTGATAATTATATAAATGAGCATAGAAAAAGTACAGTTTTATGAAGTTCTAAGTAGAGTCTAACATATATTATAATGAGCCATACTTGATATAGTAACATATGCTTTACGAAATAAGAATAATCAGATTTTAGGAAAATAAATATGAATCAAAGTGTTTTAACGCTACCTAATTTTGAGACATCTGATCATGTTCTAGCTTTGTAAAAGTCTTAGTCTCTCCTAGAAGTATCTGCTCAGTTAATTGACTAAACTAATTGGATTTTTCTGGTAAATTAACTCGCAGGTAGTAACGTTACTCTATCTGGGGAACAGAATAAATCGAGTTTTTCTATTCAACTAAATACGAAATAAACAGCATTTGCCATGTATAACAATATTTTCTCAATCATATATATTGCATACATAATATATATATTGCATACATAAAACTGTTGATTAATCTCTCAATACCAAAACTCGTTTGTTCAAGAAGATCTTTTATTGTGGATTCAATGAGAGAATATAAGAAATCATTTTTTTCTGCTATCTTCAGAACATAAAAAAAGACAGTGCTTAAAAAGCAATTTCCCAAAATTTTCTCACCTATTACCAAGTATTTTTACGTAACATATAAGAAACTTAATATAATACTCCAATAAATCCGGTTCTTTTCTTATTAACCCATATTGGACCGCTGTCCTATAAATAGGACAGCAAATAAAACTCCATTTAATAGTAAAGTTATAAATATTTTTTGAGTTTATTTTCTTTTAACACCTATAAAATAAACTCACTTTAGTATAGAAACTTAAAAAAAAGAAGAAACCAAATTTTATTGTATTGTAAAATTTATTTTCAGCAACCCCTTAAAAATTGTTATTTTATAATCTTTAATTTTATATTTATTATTATTATATTTTTTAAACATTGTGGAGGTTACTTGTAATTTAAATATAGCGCTAATAATATAGATCAAAATTTTTGTCCAAAAAAATATTTTGCACGTGTATTTTATAAGTATAAACAAGGTGTCCTAAAATTAGGACAACGGTCCAATCCCGATTATTTTTCCTCGAATTCGCTATTGCACTCCTTGCGCACATTCTTTTCTTATCTTTCAATAAAAACCAGTTCAAACACCTGTTCCCACACCTGGACTCAACAAAGGGTATATAGATGGCTATTGTATTCAGGAAAACTAGGGATTGCAAGATAAACTTGTTATTACTTTCACGCTAAGCTGATATTTTTATAGTGTTTAGTGCTACGTGCAGCTCTATATTTTTCTGCTAAGAATTTGGATACTTTACTCCGCATTTTGCTTCTGTAAAAATGCCACGGAAATTTTTAACAGCCCAAGAGGCTCTCGAATATATGAATTCTTTAAGTGATGAGGAAATTGAGGATCCGGAAATTATTATTATTCCTCCTAATCCAGATTCTGTTAGTGATGAAGAAGAGATAGATGATTCAACGACAAAATGTGAAATGCCAGTAATGTGTGATGGAATTAAAATTCAAGATACCGCTGGAACTATTGAAATTTTATCAGATGAATCTAAAGAATGTCATCTTGCACCGAAAAAACCCCAGTGGGTAAAACGGGAACCGAAATTTGAATTATCGAGTGATTCAATTTCTACACGAGATTATGAAAACATTATAAGCATGGTTACAGGAAAATCTCCAGTTGAACTCTTCCACATGATGGTTGATGATATGATATCTCATACTGTAATAGAAACGAATCGGTATGCAGCCCAAAAAAACTGCCATTCTTTTAGCATTACAGGAACAGAACTCAAGCAATTTCTAGGAGTTATGTTCTTTAGTGGGTATCATATTTTACCACGCGAAAAAATGTACTGGGAAAATGCACCAGACACTGGTACTACATTAGTGAGCAACGCTATGTCGAGAAAAAGGTATTCTGAAATCAAGCACTTTATTCATTTTAATGATAATTCTTCAATTAATCCACAAGATCGTTATTATAAAATTCGACCACTTTATGACAAACTCAACATAGCCTTGAAGCAGTTTGGTATATTTTCAGAAAATCTCACCGTCGATGAAAGAATGGTCAGATATTTTGGAAGGCACAGTTGCAAGATGTTTATGAAAAACAAACCTGTAAAATTTGGATATAAATTATGGATGTTAACATCGTACAACGGATATCCTTTTTCTATTATCCCTTACCAAGGAGCTACAGAAAAGAGTATGGAGCCTCTTTCTCAACGTGTGGTGGAAAATTTGCTTTCTGCTGTGAAAAATCCGAAACTTCACCGAGTGTATATGGATAACTTTTTTACTTCCCATGGACTATTTGTTCGCTTGAAGGAAAAAGGTTTCTGTGCTACCGGAACTGTCCGTGATAATCGGATGGCGAAATGTCCATTGCCACCTTTGAAACAGTTTGCTAAAACAGAAAGAGGTTGTTCAAACGCATGTTTTGATGCAGTCAATGCAATAGCCGCAGTTCGTTGGAACGATAACCGTGTGGTATCTTTGCTGACAAATTTTGAGGAAACGAAAGTAAAAAGCAAAGTAGAGCGCAGAGTAAAAGGTGGTAGGAAAGAAATTAATATTCCTTTTTGTGTCACGTCCTACAATAAATATAAAAATGGTGTAGATTTATTCGACGCGCATGTGGAAACATATTTTGCCTCCATACAGGGAAAAAAATGGTACTGGCAACTTTTCATAAACTCTTTTGAAACGGCTCTTATTGCGGCCTGGAAAATTTCAAAACTGTTCTGCCCTGATGAAGCACAAGGCCTCTTGGAGTTCAGAAGATCTGTCACAATTAGTTATTTAGGTGTAACAATTTCAAGGAATAATATCAGGCAACGTGGTCTTATTCAAAGTAACAGAGAGCTCCTAAGTCTGAACAATGAACATGTATTGATGAAAAACCCAGAGGGACGACAAAGAAGATGCCAGTTCAAGAACTGCAAGAAAAAACCAACCACTGTGTGCTCTAAATGTAATGTTGGACTTTGCCTGGAATGTTTTCCTAAATTTCACCTATGAATAAGCTTAATGAAATGTAAGTCATATTTCTTAAATTTTAGTAGTGTATTGGACCGTTGTCCTATTTATAGGACAGCTAATATCTTTAACAATTAAAAATATTTTTTCAAAATTTTGGTTTAATATGCTTAGTTACTCCATATTAATGATATGGATAAAGTTTTAAAAGATTTCAGAAATATTTAGTTGGTGTGGTCCAATATGGGTTAACGTGGATATATGTCTTTGATTCTAGTGAGATATTTTAACTACTTATAAGAATAAACTTATGTTCATCTTATAAAAGTTTTATTTATAGAAATTACTTTTTATAAGACGAAAATTACAGTATGCGCACACGGAGTGAAAAAGTGTCTATTATCTGGTTATTTCCAAATGCAGTAAAATTCTTAAGTTTCATTTATTGTATGTTCTATTTCAAAATAGATGTATTATCTAAATTTAGTTCCCGATAACAAGTAGAACAAATCTAAGGAATTTAACAGTTTGTGGAAGCTAAAATACGCTTTCTGTCATATTCTGTATTTTGAGAAATTAATTTTCAAATACTTCATTCAGTTACAAAAGAATTTTACTTACTTAAACACTCAGTTTTAAACAAACCGTTTTATATAATAACATGATAAAAGTGAGTAATGTTTTGCAATACATTACGTAAAAATGTAAATCTATTCAGAGATTTAAATTCCCTATCATAATACTTGTAAATTTGAAACATAAACACTTTCTTAAAAATTAAATGTCTTCTGTCATTTAAAAAATAACAAAATTAATAAAAATCATTGATACACATTTAGAATTAACATTTTTATGTTATAAACTTATTTTACTAACATTAAAATAATTAATATTTAAAGAGATTGAAAAATATAATTACTTTTTATTTGATAAAACAATATGTTTTTAATTTAAAAATTTCAAAATGTAATTTTCGGTCAGTTCCTTTATACTTTTTTGCACTTGTTTTACTTATTTTATGTTTTTAATTCATTAAATTGTTTAACAAAACAATGTTTTTAAAGTTGCAAAATTTAAATGAATTAGAATTTTTTTTTATTATAAACAGAACTTTTTATTTTATATTGAATGAAACATGCTGTTATGCTGAATTTTTAACACTAAATTTTTCTACCATAAAAGCAGAATAATTGCTTTTAAATTTCTGACGTTGGAAAGTAAGCTATTTCATAATGTATAAGCTATATTTTTATGTATCACAAAGGCTTGAATTTCAATTGAGAAGTTAAATTTATTAAATACGTCATAATGCTTTATATGTTAAAAATTATTACAATATTAATCTCTTTTCACTGATAATTCTATAAATGATCATAGAAAAAGTAGAGTTTTATGAAGTTGTTATAAGAAGAATTTAACATACATTATAATGAGCCGTATTTGATAAAGTAGCATACACTTTACGAAATAAGAATAATCCGATTTTAGAAAAATAAATCTGAATCAAAGCGTTTTAACGCTACCTAATTTTGAGACATCTGATCATGTTCTAGCTTTGTAAAAGTCTTAGCCTCCTCTAGAAGTATCCGCTCAGTTAATTGACTAAACTAATTGGATTTTTCTGGTAAATTAACTCGCAGGTAGTAACGTTACTCGATCTAGGGAACAGAATAAATCGAGTTTTTCTATTCAACTAAATACGAAATAAAAAGCATGTGCCCGTATAACAGTATTTTCTCAAACATACGTACAGAGTAAGTTTAGCGAATGTAAAAATATGCTCATTGTATTGCATTCATAACACAATTCAGTAATCTCTCTATACCAAAACTCGTTTGTTCACGAAGACCTTTTATTGTGGATTCAATGAGAGAATATAAGAAATCATTTATTTCTGCTATCTCCCGAACATAAAAAAGACAGTACTTAAAAAGCAATTTCCCAACATTTTTTCACCTATTACCAAGTATTTTTACGTAACATAAAGGAAACTTAATATAATACTACGATAAATCCGGTTCTTTTCTTATTAACGTGGATATATGTCTTTGATTCACGTCAGATATTTTAACTACTTATAAAAATAAAATTATGTTCGTCTTATACCGTTTTTATTTTTAGAAATAATTTTTATAAGACAAAATTACAGCATGTGTACATAGAGTGAAAAAGTTTCTAATTAGTTATTTATAAATCGAATTTCTTAAGTTTGCATTTATTGTATGGTTTTATTTCGAATTAGATTTATGATCTAAATTTAGTGCTCGATAACAAATAGTACAAATCTAAATAATTTAACAGTTTGTGGAAATTAAAATACGTGTTCTGTCATATTCTCCATTTTGCACAAAAAAAATTTTCAAATACTTCATTTAGTTTCAAGAGAAACTTACTTACTTAAACACTCAGTTTTAAAGAAAATGCTTTATCCAATAACAAGTTAGTAAAGAGTTCAAAGATTTAAATGACATATTATAATACTCATGAATTTAAAACATAAACACTTTCCAGAAGTCTTTTATTTTTTTAATTGCAAATTAGTTTAAAAGTTAGTCAAGTTAGTTAGTTCAAGTTTGTAATGTGTTGCAATACGATATGGAAATATGCAAATAGATTCAAAGATTTAAATGCCATATTATAGTACTCATGAATTTGAAACATAAACACTTTAAAATTTTTTATATTTTTTAAAGGAAAATAATACATTAAATTGCTATCATTCATATATTAAATCTTCTATAATTTCATTATTTTAATTAATGAGATTTTTATTATATATTGAATAAGCTTACTTATTTAAATCCGAAATATCAGTTTTTAAAATTATATTGAAGTATTTTAATAAATTTAACTTAAAATGATTACTAATTTTTAAAAATATTTAATTGCAACAAACTTTGAACATTAGGTTTGAAAAATATTCACAATTACTAAAAGAAGAAAAAATCAATATAAGTTTTTATGACGATAAAATTCATATTAAGGTGGTAAAAATTTAATCATATGAGATTTATAATCATTTTTAAGAATTTTCTAAAATAATTTTTATTATCTTGTATTTCGTAAAGCACAACAAATGTTCTACCCTTTATTGATTATTTTAAAAATATGTAATTTATATAAACATTTCTCAAAATAGTATGCATATTCATAAGAATAATCTGCAGCATTCTAAAATATCAGATAATTGTATAACATATATACATATATATATATATATATATATATATATATATATATATATATATATATATATATATATATATATATATATATATATATATATGTGTGTGTGTGTGTGTGTGTGTGTGTGTGTATCGTATAGTACTTTTTATCTTTATACGACGAACTATACTAACATAACTTTAATATTTATAATTCGTTGAAATACAAAACCGTAATTCAAAGTAGTTCAGTTTACATTTTGAACATGATGTAATTCTAAAGACAGATGAGAAGAAGATACAAAGTTTCAACCTGCTATGTATTCTTAATATTTCTTATTTAATCTAATACATAATAAATAATAATGTTCCATTAATAAAAATTAAACATGATTTCTAAATTAAAAAATGCATTTACAGGAAGAATTGTATTGAATTTTAAGCTGTCTTCATTCAGCTATAACAAAAATTAAATTATTTTAGATAATTTTTCATTAAATATATTTGGTTTCATATAAAAATAGCTTAACTTGAAAAAGCGTTGGCGAGAATGCGGTAATTCCTTATAAATCTACTATCCCGGTTTTCTATGTAACTAAAAATATTTTATTGACTATGATATAAAACATCGTAATCCGCTTAATAAAGTTTATATAAAATAAGTTTAGTTTCATTTATAAAAGAAATAAAGTTTTTTAAAGCTTTTTCGGAAATGAATGTGACTTTTCCCTAAATTTAATTATACATTATAATAGTAAAATAATCATATGTATTAAAATTCAGAACCATTCAGATCTATTCAATTCTTTAATTCCAGTAATAAATTTTCGTTTTATTTTTCATTTCTTATTCATAAAATATTATCACAGCCTTTAAGCACTAAAATCATACGAGACATTTCTTCCTTAAAATAACCCTCTGCTTTCATGCTTCATTACAATTGATTTGGTGCTATCTTTCTAATTATATCTTTAGTCTAATTTAAAAAAGAATATGGAATATTCATATTTTTGTATATAGGACAGTTTAACGGGTTATTATTTTCTCATCTTATCATGGTATTTTTAAAATTATATTTTTCTTAAAGTTTTGGTTTGTTTTGGTTTAGTTTGAAGTGCTACGGTCTACTTTTTTGCCGAACGATGGCCGAATGGTAGAGCGCTGCTCTTCGGAACCGGAGTTCGCGGGTTCGAATCCCGCTGCTGGCATGGATGTTGTAGCCGTTCGGAATCGGCTTTAAACTGTAGGTCCCGGTCTCATTAGCCCTCGTGTGCAAAACAGTAGACCGTAGCGCTCCAAACCAAACCAAACTTTTTTGCAACACGAATGCTAATAAGACCGGGACCTTCAGCTTAAAGCCTTTTCCGAACGTCTACGAAAATCCATACCACTTTGGACTTCTAACCCACTATCCCGGTACCGAAGGCCAGAAATTTAACCAATCGACCATCATTCGGCTCTTTTAAAGGATCTCTTGACAAAGAGTAGAAAAAATACGATAATAAAGTTTTGTCATACTCAAATTTACAAAATTATTACTGCTTCTTTTTGCTCTTTATGCTATGACAATACAAATAACTTATTACAAATAATATATTAAAGGGTATGTGTAAAAATAATGTTACGATAGACTAGTGTTTAAAAAAAGGAATTAAAACTCATTAAAAACACACGGACAAATATGTCTTGCATAAATAATTTTATACAATTAAATGCCTAAGGACTGGAATCAACTTATTATTTGTAGATATCGAATACTGCTTTAGAGTCGGCGTCGGCACTAAAAAACTATATGGCGTTGATTTTCCTTTCTCGTGTCGCTCCAAAAACTATCTATTCCGCAAGCAGCGGATACCAGCATCGTTCACCCTCTTCTCTCCTCTGGTAACACCTTGTAGTCTAAAAAGAAATCCGACTGCCCCCGGAGAAAAAAACATTCGTCCACTTCCGAATGGAGGTGTCAGAATCCCGAAAAGCCAACGGGCCCGTCTATTAGTTGGGAGAAGTCTGAAATTTCTTCTAGTTCAGACCGGTCCTGTATTGTATGTCATTGACTATGGCTCACGAGAAGGGGTAAAAAAAAAGCTGAACCAAATGTAACTTATTGTTACAGCATGTTACCTTTTTTGATTTCATAAATTTTTTCAATGGCCAATAAACAAAAGTAACTATATTTTCAATTATAACTATTTAATAAAAAGAAAATTATTTTGATGACTACTCTAAAACTGTCATTTATTGAAAATTATTTTTACGTCTGGAATAATTGCTGATACATCATCTTCAACCAGATGCAGAGAAGTCGACTTTATCCCAGATTATCTAGATGCGTAGGCATTTTAGGGAACAACATAAGGAGAGCTGACTCTAGTGAGGAAAAGAACTGAGTCTAATGAGTGGGGTAATGCAACACGTTTAATGCACTTAAAACCTGTGACATTTACAAATCTTAACCTTATTTTTATCCATAATGTATTTATTTATATTTGTTTCTAAAAGAAAGCAGTATTTAACATTTCAATCATTTATAAAAATTAAAATTAAATCAAATTTTTGGCTCTTTGACTAAAGACATAGCATTTACGTGTGGAAAATCTATTAAAGTTAGAGGGAATCCTAGTGTTCACTTATACACAAGTTGAAAACCTCTTCTATAGTTTAAGATTCAATATCTCTTTACTTTATTTTTGTTTCGCTTTACTGTGTTTCATTTCAAGATAACAGTTTATACTTTTGTTTTCCGAAGACAAATTAGATCAAAATAGTTTAATAAATTCCATCTGTACGGCTACGAACATTCATGCAATTCCGATTCAGTGATTTAACTCTCGAAATACGGCACCACAATTCAACTCCCTACTTTTTGCTCTTAATCCGGCTATATTCATTAGGAAAAGCATCTACAACTTTTGCATATTTATCCATAAGCAACAATTCAATGTACACACATAATGCTATTGCGCTATGATTTAATGGACTTGCAGGAATTTATACAACGTCGTTCCGTAAAAGTAAATTTTGGCTTATTTGAAAAATCTTATGTTTACACAACATGATTCCTTTGCACACTCACTGAATTATACATTTTTAAAATTGGTATTGTATGGTGTGTCATGATAATTATCAGCTTTACACGCCATTAAATGGTTGGAGTATTTCTAGTTTCTTGATGTGTTGAAATTACATGTGCTGTTGCCAACAGTATTACTATCTGGCTAGGTATTTTGCACAAAACCCCAAAGACATCCCCAGAATAAATATAGTGTCACTGAATACACCTTAATCTGATAATTAAAACATGAGACCAGAGAATAAGACCAGAGAAAATTCTCAGGGGTTTTCAAATCTTTAGTAATGGGTGAAAAGACTCGCGTGTCTTTGCTTTCGCCTTTTTAACATCTAATCTAAATTGAACACTGGGACAATTCATGTCCCAGTGGTCATTCATTTCCAACATATAAACATAAACGGGATTCATGCAATTGGAGACAGACTTTAACAGATATTTTGACGGAGATTTCTATATAGATTTTGACCCAGATGTCACTTAGCCTTTTACTTAGAACATCATGTTAGCTGATCTCTTAGTTTGTTCCGAACCTATAGTGAAGTATAAACCCGATCATCCAACGTTCTGATAATAAAGATCTTTAAATAATACGGTGTCCTTTTTCTGACTATGACTGAAACAACCCTTCGTGGACACCATCTTATTACACACACATACACACACAAACACATACATATGTGTGTGTATATATATATATATATATATATATATATATATATATATATATATATATATATATATATATATATATATATATATATATATATATATATATATATATATATATATATATATATATATATATATATATATATATATATACATATATATATATACACACACACACACACACACATATATATATATATATATATATATATATATATATATATATATATATATATATATATATATATATATATATATATATATATATATATACATATATATATATATATATATATATATATATATATATATATATATATATATATATATATATATATATATATATATGTATGTATGTACGTATATAGGTGACTGGAGAACATACACAACTATAAATAATTCAAAAAATTAATGAAGCTTTGAGTATATCCATTTAAAATAAAAAAAAATTATAGTAAAAATCATTTTTTCAACAACGATTACAACTTAACGTCTATTTTTTCAAATATAAATCATGTCACTTGATTATAAAATCTTTTTTTAGAGATCCTATTAAAAACGAACAAATGCACTAAAATTGTCTTTATTTTAATAAAAGATGAAGCACAACGTTAGGCTATTAAAACTTTCCTAAATGCTTATGAAAAGAGACAAGTAATTCAAAAAAATTCTTTACGGAATTTTAACAGGAACTTTGTTTCAAAATATGCTCTGAAGTTATTTCGCAAACATATAAATTAGCCTCTTTTATTTACAATTTTTAATTTTATTGTACTAAATCAAGAATGATTTTTGTTTTGAAAAATGGTGTTTTCTACCTTTTTTTACTAATTACATAAAACAATTATTAAGACAAATCGTTAAATAATCCCTTTGTGGAGGATGTGGTGTTTCAACGTCATTAAAATTTTCCTGCATCGTAAGATTTTAAACCATTAATTTCTTAAGTCTACCACTAAACATTAAGCCTTGAATTAAGAAACTTACAGTTATTTTTTCATTATAAAGTCCTTTTTTTAGATCATCAAATAGCACTTCAATGTTTTATATTTTCCGGCTTCATTTACAATAATCGAATATTTAGAAACAAACTATTTTATACTCATAGTTATTGGTAAGTCCTGATATAATAACCATTAAAATTGTGAACATCTAAAACGGGGAATAACACCTGAAAAAATCCCTTTATTTTGTAAAGTACAGGTTCAAAATTAAACCCAGTATACATGTATTTTTATAGATTTTAGCAGTAAAATCGTATACCTGTGAAATAAAAATATTTTTTAGAATTAATACACTGTAGGTGTGTAGTAGAATATCTCAATTTTGGTAATTTTAGTAGGCTATACAATATATTGTTTCTATAATTTTAAAAATTAAATGTATATGTAATTTTAAAATGTAGATCTACAATTTGATTACAGTTTAATCTACGCTATTTGTTAAATAAAAGTAATACTATTAACTATTTGTCTAATTTTAGCTATTTAAATGGTAGAATGTTTTCTTTCTCTAGATAATACACCTCATCTGTATTCGATAACTACATTTTTACAACAGCTTTAATAGTCATCAATATTTTTTACTCTTTTCTATCGCTCATAAAGATTTTTGACATTAATTCATTTATTTCCTGACATTGAAAGCTAAACTAATGGGTGAGTTATTCCTTACATATTTCACAGTTCCGTTCTTCATATCTTACTTTCTGTACTTTTTTAATCCCTCAACTAGTAACTACAAACTATTTAAGGATATGTAAAATCTGTACTGACAGTAAATGTATGAATTTACAGAAACAACTAGTACTATTCAAAAAACAATGATTCTGAAGCATTGCTGATTTTGTTAAATTATTGAAGGTGATTCTTAAGAAATATTATAAAGAGTTTTATACCAAAATCTCCCACATGTTTTAAAATTTATTAATAGCTTACTTTTAGGTTTAACAATTTGTGTGACTCCTAAATCACTGTTGAATAAAGATTATTTAAAACTAACTACATTAATAAATTTATTTTCCAAAATAATAACATTAAAAATTTAAGACAAATACCTGATTTCTAACAACCCTTTGTCTGGTAAAATTTAAAATCAATAAAATACCTTACATCCAGATAGTTACAATAAAATATATAAAATAATATTTGATATAAGCATAAAAATTTCTTCTATAACATGTGTTTAACTTAAAAATTATTTAAATGATAATATTAGTTTCTGCAATGTATGTTTGTCGACGATATACGATGCATTATTTTTAAAATTGCAACGTGTCTTCTGTTTCGAAATTTGAATTTCCTCTGCAAATTATAACTGAGACATTTTTGACTAAAATGTTTAGTTGACGTAAAAGTTAAGCCGACAAATCCAAAATTTCAGGCACGTCTGCTTCTTATGATCGAAATTGCTCTCGACTTTTGGCAGCAATCCTAATGATGGGTAGAATTTTAGCGAAGAAAAGAAATAAGAAAGTAAAGAAATTCGGGCAAACAACGAAAAAACGACTTGACTAAGGTATTCGTTTAAAAAAGTAAGAACATTAAAAGAAAATTATTGTATATCAAACTAGGTAAAAAAATATATTAACAAAGTTTCCATGCCGATAATCCTCAAAATAATCGATTAAGTCATTATTTATAAAGTTTTCAATTATCTTTTTCCATTTAGAAGTAAGAAATGGGGTTACTGTTTTTTTTTAAGTTTTTTAAAATAGATTACGTGATTTAAAAATACTTTAGACAGTGTGTAGTTCTGAAATTTGTAAATAATGGAAAAAATACTTCGAAAGAAAATTGTGTAATTTGTTTTAGACAATTTAAACAAAATGCAGTCTAATTGAAAATTCGTGCCACTAGGTTTTGAATATGTTTTTGCCTATACACATCATATCTTATAAAAAAATTAATCATTGCACCAATGTCTTAGTTATAAAACACTAAATTAATTTAACTAAATACATTCAATTTCTAATTATGTAACTGTGATTGGCTTTATTGAAAAGAGTAAACCGGAGAGATCACTCTACAAAACTTATCTTTTCTATTAACTAAATAAAATAATTTTGTTAATATTTAACCTTCAAACACAGTATTTATTAACAATAAAAACTTAATGCAATGAAATAAAATAATATAAAATATTTATAATGCGCTGTGGTAAAACCTTTTGTCAGTTAATTGTATCTATAGCTTTCAGTTAGAGTAAGTGTTATTTTAGTTTGAGATTTTCACATTTAAACAAATTGAATTTGAAAATGAAGTACACAAGTCCATAACTTCAATAAAAATTCGGTATTTTTATATTGTAAAATTTTGAAGCAAATCTCAAATTAAGAATCAGAAAGTGAATTTTCAAGACATACCATTGTGTATTCTATGAATATGTATGAGACTAGTTTATATATTATTATTCGTTCTTTCGGTAATCTATAAATTATTGACCCTATAGAAAATAAAGCAATTTTATTTTTAGTGGATAAATTTGCTTTAATAATTAAGTATTTAAAATAGCATTCTAGACATTTTGAACAGGAGAAATTCTCATTTTTTAAAAAAAATTTCTTAACTAAAATTAGGTTTTGCTCTAAGATCTGAAACAAACAATATAATTTCAGAAGCCAATATTATGAGTAAAAAATATGCGCACAGATAATTTAGATGACACGCAGTTTTGAAGCTTTTGATTAAATTTAAATGATTAATATTTTCCGTTAAGGTTTCATTCAGGTTTTTAATGAGTTTATTGCTTAATGAAATATTAAAATTACCAATTACGTTGATTAGAAAGTAGTTTGGTGCTTTTTTAATATGATTTAAGTGAATTTTCAATCAATATCTACCTTACAGCAATCAGTATAATAATGCAAATAGTAAAGGAGACTTCAAGTTTAGGAGAATAATTGACTCTTATTGGGTAACTTTGTGAAATAAGAGAGGAAATGACATCGATCTATGGTACGTTTATTTAGTAATTATGATTTCATAGTGTATTATGAAATTGCTCTAGAGGAAATAAATAAAAAAGCCAAATTTAATAATAGTAAAAAATATAAACAGGTAGCGTTTAAGTGACTTATTTAAAATAATTAATTAACTAAATCAAATTACAAATAATGTAGCTAAAAAGAAATAAAATAATATTTCAGTAATTAATTCTTAAAAATAATATTTTAGTAATTTATTATATAAAAAT
>CM063504.1:78834957-78882457 GCA_032207245.1 Pardosa pseudoannulata
AGAGTTTAATACATAGCATGATGACAAAAAAACAAATTTAACTGTTTGATATGAGTTTTTAAATTTAATAGAAATTTCGTAGAATTGAATAGAAATAGCAGTTAAGTACAGTTGAGAATGGATTGAAATTATAACAAAATAGTTATGTAAAATGTGTGTAAAATATATTTCTATAAGAAAAAAGATTAAAAGCATGCATTATATTTAAGACTAACTATAATTCGTGATTTTCATTTAAAGATGTATATTGATTTCTTGGAGAGCTGATATAGAGTCATATATATGCGATTGGGAGCACTGAAATTTGTTATATTGAGATTTTATTTCATATTTATGAATACTTAAAATGTTTTGATATAGACAATTATCTATACGTAGTATTAGAATTTGCCTGTAAAAAATTGGTGCATTTACAACAAACCACGTAGATTTGTATAAAGAACAAATACACAAACATACATATTGATTTTTATATATTGAGGGATTACCATATAAAAAGTTTGCGACAAAAATGAACGAAGTTCATTTGTAAAAGTGTTCAGATACAGCGTTTTAATGTGTCTAAATATTATTCAATTCTCCAAAATATTTTTATAAAAACCTTAATAATTAAATATTTTTAACTACGTATATATAAATATTATGGATTTACCCTGTGTAGCCATTTTTTTGTAATAGAAAAAATGATCTGGTTTATTTAGGTTGGGGTGCCCTCATATAATGGATTTATATAATACATGAAAGTATAAAACATTAATTAGTAGTAATAATTTATTTAGAAGTTTATGTAGAAAATGTATTCTTTAATATAAGTACTGGCGAGTTTCTAATTGTTCTTTTTATGTGACATTAAATGATGTTTCCCCTGGGAGTTTATAAAAAAAATATGTAGTTCAAATATATGAGCTACAAAATATAAATATTTTAGTTTGTCCTGAAAATAGCATTTAAAAATGTTATATACATGAAAATTGAATACATTTATAGTTAAGATTTTCATAATAATATTTTTTAAGACAGTTTATGATAATTACTAAGATTCTGAGTTAAAGCTGAAAAGTATCTTTTGAAACAAATACCCAACCATAAAATAAATATGTTATTAAAGCATGAGGGCACGCTCCTGGCCGTTAAAGATTTGACCTTATAAAAGCATTTCACACAAAATCTCCCAATAGAAATAAACTTCACAAATTTTTGGTAGCTGTCTTATAGACTTTCTAGACCCAAATAACATGCATTTTTTAAATACCTTTTTTAGAAAGAGATCCTTTTAATTTATTAGGGCTCCTTACAGTTAAGATTTTTATAATAATATTTTTTGAGACAGTTTATGATAGTAACTAAGATTCTGAGTTAAAGCTGAAAAGTAGCTTTTGAAACAAATACCCATCCATAAAATAAATATGTTATTAAATCGTGAGGGCACGCTCCTGGCCGTTAAAGATTTGGAGCTATAAAAGCATTCAACACAAAATCCCCCAATAGAATCAAACTTCCCAAATTTTTGGTAGCTGTCTTATAGACTTTCTAGGCCCGAATAACATGCATTTTTAAATGCCTTTTTTAGAAAGAGATCCTTTTAATTTATTAGGGCTCCATAGGCCTAGTTCATGCTCATACTATTTTACATTTTTAGTTAGTGTTGTGGTGTAGTACATTGCATTGTTATTTCAAAGTCATTGATAACTCAAAGTTGCTTTATATTGCATATACCACTTATCTATATTACAATGTTCCAAACAAACGACAAGAAAATATGCAAATATATACATATATAAATATTATATTTATATAGATATATATATATATATATATATATATATATATATATATATTTTACATATATATATACATACATATATAAGTCATATATACATACATACTATTTTATATATATATATATATATATATATATATATAATATATATATATATACATATATATATATATATATATATATATATATATATATATTATATATATATATATATATATATATATATATATATATATTATATATACATATACATATATATATATATATATATATATATATATATATATATATATATATATATATATATATATATATATATATATACATATATATATATATATAATATATATATATATATATATATATATATATATATATATATTATATATATATATATATATATATTTATATATATATATATATATATATATATATATATATATATATATATATATATATATATATATATATATATATATACATATATATATATATATATATATATAATTAAGAAGTAAAAGAAGCACTCCACCTGCTACGCCTTAAAAAATTGCCAATGTCCAAGAGAACGATGTATACTTTTCCTTCCTTCTTTCTACTCAGGCAACCCTATACTTTTTCCATTATCCTGTGCTGATGTGTTCGTTGTTCCATTGTCCTTTTTATAATGGGTCCTTTCCCGGCTCTGCCCAGAAGGACCGGGACTTCAAGGATGGTCCTGAATCACCTCCTGGAGACCAATCACAATTTCTCCAAAACTTGGTGAAGTTTAAGTGCAGTTATTTTCACCGTCAACCCCACACGCTTCCTGGAGTCACGAAAAAAACTTGGGCATTCAACCCACAACGTGTGAGTGCGGCGGTGTTTGTAGTTGGAAAAGAAATAATGTCAAAAATATATTGTTATGCGATTATAAGGATGAAATATAAAGATGTGGTTTCAGTTTTTAACTTGCGAGTGTCTAACGATTGTGGTTTTAGAATGTTAATAAAAATATCTACCGACCAAAATACTTTTAAAAAATAAATATTTCAAGCATTACGAAGCATATTTTATCAAACCAACATATTTTATCAAATATGATAAAAAAATCAAATATGATATTTTATAAAATATGATAAAACCTACATATTTTATCATATTTTATCAAACCTATATATAGTAATATAATATGATAAAAATGATATATAATATGATATCATTATATGATATATAATATGATGATAATATAATATGATAAATAAATATCAAATATGATATTTTATAAAATATGATAAAACCTACATATTTTATCATATTTTATCAAACCTACTTTTAATAAAGTAGGTATGGTAATAGAAATTTTCTGTTCATAATAAAAAGAAATTTTGTTGGTATTTAGCTGAGAAAATTTGCAACAGGCCCGACGAAAAGTTAAATAACTAATAACTGATGGTTAAGTAAGTAATAGTTTAAAAACATTTTGGATGAAATTTTAACCATTCTGGATGCACATGTTACTAAACAAAATTAAATTTTCCACTTCATTAATTAAATATAAAACATTTATATATTAAATATGACATTTCAGTGACACTTTAGATAGTTTTCAAAAGTAATAGAGTATGAGTAAACAGTTAAGAACTATTTATTTTCAGAGTAAGATTTTGGTTAAATCGGAACTCATATACAAAATTTTAAAAATGGTTGTTTGATACACGAAACCTCTCATTAGTAATATATAATTTTATTATAAGAATAATTTTATTTAAATAATCCAGTTTACTTGAACGTTTTCTCACACACTGATATATCTGAAAAGATAATTACGTTTTAAAATGTTTTATAAACAGGTCATTGCAAACAGTAAATACTCAATTAAATTTATTTTACTCTTTACTCCTAACAGTGAATACTTCATTTATAACATCTATTGAACAACACGTATTTTACTTTTCATGGCTTTGAAAAGTAACAATTTTGAAAGTAGCTATAATAAAATAGGATTGTTGGAGATATGCCTTAAGCAACTCATTCTATCAGTAGAGAAAAAAAAGGAAAATCAGGATGTTTCTCTAATCTTAATCTGATTGTAAGTTCGGTATATTTACTGTTCCTAAAATATTCAAATGCTGTGAATATTTCTCTTTTTTAAAGTAAACGAAAACTTACAAAGAAAGCTAATTTCCTTCGACATTTCCCATGAAACAAATATTTTTGATTTTCTGACTTTGCTTATGTAAAAGAAAGTACGTTGCAAAAAGATAAGTAAAAATGAAATCTCAAGAAATTTTCTCATAGATTTTACAAGGACACAGAATAAGAGTGAGGTTTTTTTTTCCAGGCTATAAGTAATATAAGTATTTAGGGAAAGAAAGAATAAAAAAAAATGAAACTAATGTAGACATACAGGTGTTTCTTTCAGATTTAGTTTAACAATGATCCTTTTCGTTTTCAATTATTCCTGAAAATAAAACGTTTAAATATTTTACTACGTTATGATAGAAAATAATCATGATTCTAATTTTTTTTTCTTTTTAGGATAATATATATATATATATAAATATATATGTATATATATGTATGTATGTATGTATATGTATGTATGTATATGTGTATATGTATATGTATGTATATATGTATATGTATGTATATGCATGTATATATGTATATGTATATGTATGTACATATGTATGTATATATATATATATATATATATATATATATATATATATATATATATATATATATATATATATATATATATATATATATATATATATATATATATATATATAAAGTTGTGTTCTTTTAAGAATAGTTTCCTTTGATACATAAATGTTAATTACTTGACCGGAGATAAAAATTGATAAATAATTATTTAGTTTAAATAAATATAAGTTGTTAAATTTTTTTTTACTAGTTAAATGAAGAATTATGACCCCAAAATCATTTACTATCAAACAAAGCGTTCTAAAAGTACATGTGCAGATATCATATCCAGAACGGGAAATGTACTTTTGTGTATAGTATTCAATGAATATTTTTATTATACAAAATACCATTATAGATAAATTTCGTTGGCTATCTTTTAAAGACTGATCAAATTCATAGATTTGCATTTCGAATTAACAAATATCTAATTAGCAAACTTACAAATACAAAACAGCTATTTTTTCAATAGGTGACGTATTTTAAATATTAATTGATGGGTGTAAAGAGAAAATAAAATTTAAATATTCATATTTACAATTTGCAATAATGTTTAATAAACGAAAGCATAGTTCATAAAGTGCATTTTCAATTATATCGAGATGAAATATTAAAATTTATATATTAACTATATAACATATTTGTAATAAAATAGTTTGTGATTTTTTTAATTATAGCAAATAAAATTTGTTATCGCTTGTATTTTGATTAAAATAATTTTAAAAAACACGAATCGTTTTATTACAAATATTCTATACAGATAATATAAAAATGTTTTTATCATTTATCGGGATTGAACATATAACTACACTTTCATTTATTAAACACTATTGAAAATTATCAATATGAATACTTGAATTTAGCTTTCTCTTTACACCTATTAATGAATATTTAAATTATGTCACCTATTGATAAAAAAGCAGGTGTTTTATTTTTTGCGAATATAAAAAGTAACAATTGGGAAAGTAGTTTTACATTTAAAAATTAAAATTGGATGTCTAGAAAACTGCCTCGAGGAGGAATGTTTATCAGTACACAAGAAAAAAAAAGGAATATTTTTCCTTAATCTGATTTTAACTTTGTATTTTTTTCTTTTAAAAATTCCTTTTTTTTCCTTTTCTACTTTTCCACATAAAAAATCAAATACTGTAAATTCCGTCCTTTTTCAAATAAACAAAAATATACAAGGAAAGCTAATTTCTTTCGACTTTCCCCAAGGAAACGAATCTATCAGATTCTCAGATTCTCGAACTTTATTTATTTAAAAGAGCGTATGTTTCCAAAAGAAAAGTATGAAATCTCAAGAAACCTTCTCTATGATTTTGTATGTTAACAAAATATGTTTTGTACATAAACTTAATAACAGTTTAAGGTGGATACATTTTTATAAACAAATTGATACATTAATAAATATAAATTCTTTTTTTTTAAGTTTCTGCAAAAAAATACATGTTTAATTTTTACTCTTTGTGTAATATTTAGCCGTATAAACGCCGATTTAAGAAAGAATAGCCCAATGATTTGAAATTTGGTTATTATATTAATCCAGAATATATAAATATAATAAAGTTTTAAAATTAGTTCAAACAATTTAAAATATTTAAAACGTTGGTGTGTTACATGATTATTTTTGTATGTTTGCTTATGAAAATATTTGATTTAATGTCTAATAATTATATTGCCTTCTTAATATTAACTGCTATGTTTATTTATCTTTAAACGATGTACAGTTGATACATATTTTGACACTATACTATTTTTGCAATGTTGATACCGGTTTTTCCAATTCCGCTGGATTATCGAATTTCACATTTTTTTTCATTTTACTAGAGGGTTTTCAGATTGTCTTTCCTTCTTGGGCCTTGGAACCTGTTTCTGAAATCTGTCTTCATATTACATCTTTCTTTTTTAAATAAAGTCAACCATGTTGAAACCACACACATCGAATGGCGTAACTGTATCTAAATTATTTTCATCAATATATTCTTCATTTGTTTTATATCAAGAGGTTCATAAGGCTCTAACTAACAAATATCTACATCTCCCCAATCAGAATCCGAAAGAGTTTCTAAAAAGTCAGATCATCTTGTATTATACTTCATCTTTTTGACATAGTGTTAAATTTATGAAAATAAATGAAACACGTCGAAAGCACAAACGCACAATTTTCACTGTCGTCCCAGAAAATCTCTATATCAAAGAAAACTGATAACTATTTCAGCAAACATATGCAATAAGACACATTCTATGGGAAATAACACATGCCTTCAAAACCACAGTTGAAAGCCCCCCCCCACACACATGTTTAGCTATCTTATTAAAAAGAATAACTTTCTATTGTTATACATTTACTCAAGTGAACAGCAATGTACAATGCCAATATTATAATTCTTTCGAAGTATTGAAGCTTTATCTATTTATTTTCTTTAGAAAACTTGTTATTCTTATCAAAATGCAACAGAAAATAATGTTTTCAATATAATACAATACTTTGCACATAAATGAATAATGAACCTTTGAAATGCAAATATTCCAATAATGGAAAATTACCATAAAAATGTAAATTTTACATTTAAAATGTAAAAATAAAATTTTGATTTTGTTATATTAAAGCAGGATACGTTGTATAAATATATATTATGTACTGTGATTTTTCCATTTAAACTGCAGTTTTGGTAAATTTAATTGTTAGGGATAGTAAAATTGAACAAAATGAAGAAAATTTAAAAAAATTGTAAAATAAACAAATAATTATCTCAACAAAATAAAACTTATTGTTAGAAATATTTTATAATGTAATGTTCAATTGTATGTAAAAATGATATTGTTAATTTTTTTTACATGTGATTTTTTTTACTTTAAAAACCCTCTTCCACTATATGAACATTGGTGGGTAAACGGTTAAACTTTTATTGAATTGTTTTAAACAAAAGAGAAATGTAATCTAATACTATTTTTAAATGTACAAATAAAGCAATATCTAATGTGGACACATGAGTTTGTTGTGCGTTTATATTATTGCATCTATTTTGTATTCCGCAAGACTAGTCAATAAATTCATTAATAAATAATAATTAGTTTCCACATTCGCTTCAAATTCCAAGGTAAGTTTCGTTTCAAGTGAGATCAATGACGTCTGATTAGAGTTAAATAATATCATTGTAAAAGGCTCCAGTTCTTAAAGGTCTAAATTCCAGAATTTACTCCAGATGTTTTCATTGTTTTAGGGTTTAAAATTCCGAGTGGACAGGAAAATATTTTTTATGAATTTTTCACCTTAAACATGTCAGCAGTGATATATTATACTATACCAACGGAATAGTGAAAATAATTTCACCATCATTTAACAATTCTTAACATTTTATTCAAATAACACAACAAAGAATCCATGAGGAATAAATGCTTCCGGAAGGACTCTCTTGAACTCAGTGAAGCAAATAAGGAAGCAATCGTCTCTTACGATGGAGTCTATACCAACTCTGCTGACGCATCGTTCTTATTTCCACGAAGAAATTCCTACTTGTGGTGTCGCATCTCTTCCTCCATTTGATTTCCGATATAAGGATATTTCAGTGATGCAAAAACAGCTTAAATGTTAAAATATAATCTTTAAATTTTAGTCCCGACGATAATATCTTTATAACCAACCTGTTATTAAAAGACAACCTGAAACAAGCATGAAGAACTTCGTTCAAAGAATGAAATCATTTTGGAATGTCCCTGTGCGCGGCTGCAACTTTAAAACAAACTTCACATTAAATTTTTTTCCGAAAATTGATACAACTTTTCCCGTAATAATCTCCTCTGTCAAAACACTCAAAAGCCCGAATATCATAGAGATCGTTAAGAGTAAGTCATTACTATCTGTCTATCCTTAGATTAATAGATGGACGACTTATTGTCCGTTTGGAACACTCGTTTGTCTTCGATGTCCTTTTTTCGGCACGTCTATTTTCTGCCATCTGGATATAATACATATTACAATAAAATTTATATAGCCAACGGATGGCCATAAAAGGGGATTCTCACAACTAGACTTTTAAAATTTGATATTCTACGGCTAATTGGCTTTTAGTTATATCATATTAATACCTACAGTCAATTATATACATGCAGACTTCCAGATTATGAACTTACGCTGGTAATGAGTGTTTAATCGTGCCATTTAAGCTAGTGACTTTTTGCAAAGAATGTTCAAATTGAATGTTTATAACTTCAAAATTAAAGGTTCTTTGTACGTATATACAGACGTAAAATTGAAATTTAATGAAATAGGTAATATATTGTCAAATGGGATATTTAATATTTCATAATTAAAGTTTCGTTATAAGTTCCTATATATGTATTACTTAAATAGTCGAAATGTAGCTAGTAAAGTTCAAAAGAAATATTTCCTTCAAAATTGATCATTGAAATTTATATTCATCACAGTACTTTCTTTGCTTTCTACAAGGGAACAAAAAAAATGCGGTTGGAAAGTAAACATTGTGCAAATTGTCAATTATTATCAAAACAGTAAAAAATTAGACTCCAAACTCTGTTAATATCTCTACGGTTTGCATTATGACAGTAAAATACACAATATCTTATTAAGGAGAATACAGTAATTCCCCATGGAAAACGCCGACTTTCTTGTAATTTTTAAATAAAACTTCAAGATGCTTGTAAAACAAGAAAACCAGTTATTGCATTATGTTAATCTCTCGATACAGGAATGAATTAAATTGTTTATTTTAGAACGAACAATTAAACAAATTGAAAATTTACTTAATAATATCATTCTTTTACCTACATTTATTTAGAATTGTACTTTTTTTACACACTATTGTTAAATAAAATCATTATTAACTTTGAACGCCGATATTTCTGCTTAAAGAAAGCTTCTTTTTTTGGCTGAATATTGAATTATGTACATCAATTCTGCAGTATAAATGGTTTTCTTTTAATTACACGAGCGTTATTACAAACACTCTTTGCATAAAGATTGAAGAGGAATATAAAAAAATATAATATATCATTTAACATTCTTAAAACAAGGGTGAAGAATTGAGTCTTAAATTGCAGTCTCAACGATTGAAGGGCTTACCTCTCCCTTATTGATTAGCGTTATAAACATGAAGAATGTTTTTTACAGCTTAGTTTTTTACAAAATCCAATCAAAAAATGTGTATTCCTGTAAGTCGCTTTTTTCTAGATGACTGACTATGAAGAAATTTACATTTACAGTTATAAATACACAAAATAAAATTAATTTACAGTCTTTTAGACGACAATTATATTTTACCCTATGGTTTTGGAGATTGTTATAAATTAAAAAGAATCACCTTGCTTAACTGAAACCTTGTAATACCGAAAATTTTTAATATTGTTACAATTGCTAGTATTGAATCATATACTAGTAATTGTAACAATATTAAAAATTTTCAGTATTACAAGGTTTCAGTTAAGCAAGGTGATTCTTTTTAATTTATAACAATCTAGTAAATTCCTATTAATATTGTACTCATTTCTGATACTTAAGACTATATTCCCGAGTCAAAGTTCAGCAATTTTCATCAGCCATCATTGTAAAGTAAAAATAGATTTCATCGGTATAATTATTTAGTAAATAGTAAAGTGTGATCAAAAGTATAAACAATAAAATTTCTCCTAATAATTCAAAGCGTGTGATAAAACAACACCTTTTAGAAATAATAACCACAATATCATTTAACAAACATTTGTATGAGTAATTGGATGTTCAAAATGAAAAATATAGAGAAAAATAACACATGCACGAGAGAAAAAAGCCTATACACCGTACGCTAAAAATCCATAACGTTCAACACACATTGACTGTATGCAAAAAAAAGACTAAAACTGGAAAAAAATTTAAAAGAATGGAGTCATGTTGAAATTTACAAGATATTTGGCAAAATGATATATAAGATTTTCGTTGTAAATGACTTACAAAATGTAATGTAACTTGTATGTCAAATTTTAGGTGCACATTATAATTATTTAACATATTTACTCCCTTGTTCGATGCAAAGAAATCATTGCATTTGAAAACAAAAAAAAATAGTATTCAGATTTGAACAGAAATTACTGTTTTTGACGATGCTTAAACGAAGCTTAAAAGATTCAGGTCACGTCTACAGGCACGAGCAAGGAAACTTAATACTTTAAATATTTATTTTGAGTAAGGCTTCTAACGCTTTACACTAGTTTCATTGTGACGTTTGTAAATAAATACATGTTTATGTATCTCACCTTAATTGAAATTGATTAGAGTTTAATTTTCGAAATTTTGTATCATCTAGTTTTTACACTTTGTTTTAATACCAATATGGAGTTAAAAAGGAGTAGTAATTCAATCAAAAAATATTTCAGTTTGTAGTGGAATTCCCAAAAATTTTATAATTTTTCGGAATTCCACTACAAACCGAAATAAAAATGAGTAAAAATAATAATATTACTTCTTCAGGTAGTCATTAGATAAATGTACTGAGGATTTAAACCACTACTTTGTGTAACCTTCATGAATATTATGTTATGGAGCAACAGTGTTATGTTGACCTATCCCGTCTAGCCATGGGATTATTTTCTGTGAGAAAGATTCGGTAAGAACTGTGAGCGTGATGAATTAACAAAAAAAACATAAAATTTGTACATAAAAATTGAAATCGTTAATTCATAACAAGAAATATCTAAAGACTAGAGAATTTAGGGATAGAGAATTACTATACTTTTGTAGCTGGAGATCCTTTCACATCGGAGAACCATGCGAGAATGAGAGATTTCAATGTAATAGAATATTTAAGAGGAATCAGAAAAGCCAAAGAGAGTTTTAAATGTCGACCAGTAAAAGTTTTTCAAGTCAGAAATTAGAGGATGTTGTGAACAATGGATCCCATAATTTACAAAATTCCTTGCCAGTTTTAAGAATTTACTACATTTTTCTTACATTTGTTTAATGTTTTTATGTAATTTTTAATTTTTTTTATTAAATTTAGAGACACTAAAATCTAAAGATCTTTAGAAAGTTTGATCATAGACCTCTTTTTATTAAAGGATTTTGTGTAACGAATCTAACTTTAACTCTTAAAATAAATGTGCAAATGAGAATTCTGACTACATATGGCACAACCAAAATCTAAAACTGTGTATAAGTTAATATACCAGGATTGGAACTTTATTAGTGGCAACTATTTATTTACATGGAATATTAAAGTGATTCATGTCATAATATTTTACAGTTATTCAATATAGTCGTCAACATTATAAACCGTTGGCAACGATGTGGAAGTCGCAGAACACGTGTGTTCTTTTAATAGTTCGAATGGACAGGTCTATCGAAGAATGAACCTGTAGAACAGTTCTGAAGCGAATGGCAAGGAGTAGTTCTTTCATCTTAGGAATTAAGTCAAAGTCACAAGGGTTTTTATCTGGCCCAAGTCTCATCCAGCATATCGTGAAGCAATTTTTCTCATGTTCAGGTGTTCTTTCAGAATGTGCAGCACAGTCTTATGAGCAAATCTTGACTGTTGGGCAAGCTCAGGAATCGTTTGTTTTTCAGTCGCTGTCCATTAGTGCTGCAATAACACGCACTTCTGCTTCTCTGACAATAGAACGATCTGGAATATACAAGTCTGCCCCATTTTGGCATCCTTTATTGAAGGTTTTTACACATCTTGTTACAGTTCTGAAGCCCTAGATGACATTGTAGTGTTATACGACCTCTAGCACATTCAGGTTTCATCCGACTTTGTTGTTCTTCTTTTGAAAGCATCCTGACAGCACTTACTTTAGACCGCAAACTAATACAAGGATAAGTTCTTCCCGTCACCCCGCATGTGCATAAAGTAGGAAAGACGAGTCTTTTTACTAAAAGGTAAGGTAGGTATGTAGCTCATCTGTGATGTACGAGACATTCTTTGATTTTGTTGTGTAGCGTTTTTACAGCAGTGTTGTTAAAATTTCAACCGTTGTACTTGTAAAATGTTATGTGTTTTCCCAATTTGCTTATAGTTTAAGAGTGACTGTAAGGAAATACCGTATATCAAATATATGTAAATGTATCATAGTTTCGAATTTATAATGTATGAGTCTAATGCAAGTAAAATTTATCAGAGTTAATTTTTTAAAATATTTATAAAATACTATGTCACGTATAACTGCCCTGAGCAATTATATTTATTAATGCACAACAGCCGATTTTGTTATTAGACTTAATCTGATTTTAAACTTAGTATTTTGCATTTGTTAACAAACACTAGAAATATATCAAATAATATAAATTCCATTTCTTCTTATTAACAAAGTTTTACAAATAATGCTAATTTCCTTCGACTTTTTAAATGAATCAAAAGTATTCTATTTTAATTTTTTATGACGCATGAAAGAACGTATTTTTCTAGCAATAAAATAAACATGATATCTAAAGAAACTTTATAAAAGATTTTGTACTTTTTATATTGAAAAGAAAGAAAATTTATATCTTAATGTATGATTTAGTAATTTTTCGAAACAACTTCAAATTTATAAACAAAGAAAAATTTTGTTAAAAATAAATATACTTCAATTACAATTATTTAAAAAAAATATATGAATGATTTCTCATTATTGTTCAAAAATGTAATGTTTGAATATTTATTGTGCTAATATAGGGAGAAAATCCTTTGTCAAATATTTACTTTTTAAAAGAGTCAAGTTTAAGTACATAAACATCATAGTTAAAAGTAAGTTTAGCAGTTATAAATACAAATATTTAATTAATAAACTTTTAATGTGTGAGAGTGCAGCTATGTCTAGGTTTGCGAAACTGATTTACTCGCCGCACTCACACGTTGTGGGTTGAATGCTTAAGTTTTTTTCGCAACTCCTGGAAGCCTGTGGTGTGGCCAGAGAAAATAAGTGCACTTAAACTTCAAGAAGTTTTGGAGAATTGTGATTGGTCTCCAGGAGGTGATTCAGGACCATCCTTGGAGTCCCGGTCCTTCTAGGCAGAGCCGGAAAAGGACGCATAGTAAAAAGGACAATGGAACAACGAACAGGATAATGGAAAAAGTGTAGGGTTGTCTGAGTCGAAAGAAGGAAGGTAAAGAATGCAGCGTTCTCTTGGACATTGGCAATTTTTTGAGGCGTAGCACGTAGAGTGCTCCTTTTACTTTTTAATTTTTATATATTTTTTTGCATATTTTCTTGTCGTTTCTTCTAATTTTGAACATTGTAATATAGAACAGTGGTATTATACTATAATTAAAAGCAATGTAAAACAACTTTGGGTTATCAATGTCTTCGAAATGACAATGCAATGTACAACACCACAACATAATGTATATAAATTATTTCACACAGTTTTCTACTCTGTTTATTTCAATCCACCTTGTGAGCATAATCTATGCCCTGTGCTATCAAGAATAATATATTGAAAAAGATATGTGAATGTACCATGCTTGTATATGCTATATTCGTTTGTATTTAATATAAAATCTATGTGACTAATCTGTTAATAATTACAGAACGACAAACGTTACACAGATAAAGAAATTCAGTGGTAGGCCTAATAAATTTAACAATTTTGAGTAAAAATACAAAATTTATGTTTTCACCTTAACAAAACTCTATGGTCATATCAGATTATTTCCTCTCACAATGGCAGTTTTTTCTTTAATAAATTTATTTTGATTATATATAAACTATGTGTATAAAATAAATATATTTCTGAAACTGTTTTTAAAAAATGTACTACAAATAGATTAATTTTCTACACAATTTTGAATTTCACATTTTGACATATCTATAAATAATAATACAATTTCAGATATTTAAGCCAACTAGTATAAATTATGAAAAAATTGTACTTAAATTATTTTTTCTTCATATATATCAATGAATATATAAATTATCTCATTTGGTGTTCAAGAAAACAGATAATTTACTTTAAAACAATTGGGTGTGTAGTTTTATATTTAATAATAAAATTTGTTCCAGCAGAGAAGTGCCTAGAACAAGAAAATAAATCAGTATAAAAAAAAGATAACTTCTTTTGCTTTAACTTAATTTTAAATTGTTTTGTTTACTTTGTTAAGGAAAAGAAATAAAAATTAAATTATGTAAATTCTGTTTATTTTATATTAACCGAAAAATATAGAGATAGCTGGTATTGTCAGAATTTCACTATGGAATAAATATGATTATTTTTTTACATTACGTATATCAAACTTATATGTTTGCATGTTCGTGGAAGGCAAATAAATGGGAAATTTCTATATTACCGTATTTACTCTTGCACAATGAGTAACTTAAAAACAGCGTTGCGATAATCACGGGACATTAAGTGTTATATACTGAAAACAATTTTGTTTCTTCGTATATTCACATAACATACACACGGATAAAGAAAGGTATTGACGAAACAAAATTAAAAAGTGAAACTTTTTCTGGATTGACGCAATGCTGCATATTTATCTTATTACTAATGAGCTTCTTCGCTACAAAACTACTAGAAACACAAATTTTTAGCCTTCAAATACTGAACTTTCTACTTAAGCACAGTTTCTGTTTTCGTATGCATATTGCATTACTTTCTTTTTTAATTCTGCAGTGTATTATATCTTCTAGTTTAGACTGTTGCAGTCATATGCAACACCGTATTATGAGATTGTTGACCTCTTTTCAATCTTATTCTCCAATTGTGATAAAATATTCTTTTCTAATACAATGTGCAGAAATGGATAAAATGTTCTACTTAATATAACACTTCCTACAAAAATTGAGGGATGAGCAAGGCAGTGGTAGTTATTTTACCTCCCACTGTCTTCCTATATTAAGGAAAATAATCCTACACAAATACGACTATTAATGTTTGAAAGATTCTGAAAAACTATTTTCTTGTAGAATGCAGAACTTTAAATTGAATATTGTTGCGAAACTGTTTTGTTACCTTTGTGTACCTTGTTGTACCTTTTTGTTAAGGACGTCGTGGCTCAGTCGGTAAAGCATTGGACTGATGAACGATACGTTTGCGGGTTCGAAAGCAAACAAGACAAGTTACCTTTAAAAATTGATTTTAATTTACTTTATTTTAATTTAATTTGTTCAAGTAAATTTATGTTAATTATAGTTCCTATATTTATGCGGGCTTTCAAATTTTGGAAGGTTCCAAAACTGTATATAAGCAGGGATTCCTTCAGTTACGAGGAAATAACATCTTGAGTTGGTCTTGAGCGTTTTCATTGAATTCACAACGTACACCTCATCTACTCGACAATATAACACCAACTGTGAAATGGATGAACTTGCGAGGTTTAGATTCCACAGTTATTACATAGTATATAAAACATATCCTATGACCTCAGACGACAGATAAAGAGCGGAAGAAAATTCGCTAAGAAAGATATTCAAACCACTTTGGAAATACATTGGACTCTCGTAACAACTGGTTTACAATCTAGAAAGTCACAAGTCTGTGAAATTTTAGGTGGAATCTATACAAAACAACATATAATTTGTAGGTATTTTTTCCACGTAAAATACAAAGCGTACGTTATAAATACGTAAATATTATATTTAAAAGAAAGTTCATCTTTTTATACAAGACCTGCATAATTATTTGAGATTCTAAAGACATTTATATTCAAAGTAAATTACGGTAAATGCATAGGATTTTTGTGGACAAAAATTATATTGGATATCGCTATCTTTAAAATCGGGAAATTACAAGTTTTGTCGTGTTATTTTAAACAAAGGGAATACATCGATAAAATCTCTGTAGGAATAAAAATATCTACTTAAAAAAATTATACACCGTATGAAGTTGCTAATTCTAAACAACGGTAGCAAAATATTTTTCATAGATTCTTATCATATAATTATTCGCCGTGAAGTGAAAATTGGTAAGTGTTTTAAAAGATCGATATATTTAATTAATAAAGTTTTAAGTTTACGTAAATTTGCTAGTCAACTTTTTCTGCTCTATCTCTAAAATTGGTATAATGATTATAAATAATTAATATGTTGTCAAGAAAGATATATAGGATAGTGTATGTGCTTAGAAATTGTTGCATCACCCAACCAAGTAATCTAATAATTTAATCTCAACTGTGTGCGCATTTTAGAAATTGAAAAGTTGTACCTGTACATTTCCCTTGTCAGTCTTTTATTATGTTGTTGAACTGTAACGTTAAATAAAATTTAGAAAACCGAAAACGTGGCTCACACTGGATTACTCCAAATTAATAGCTTAATACGCCGATTCATACTAGATATTGTAAGTCGTTGTTGTTATTTTCTTATGCCACTTGGTGAAACCAAGCACTATTGAGGTTACTCATATTAAATTATGGTAAAGGTATAGGATTTTTGTGTAGTAAAATTATATTGGATATCACTGTCTTTAAAAATGGGAAATTACAATTTCTGTCTTGTTATTTTAAACAAAGGGAAAATGTCGATAAAATCTCTGTAGGAATAAAATTATCTACTTAAAAAAAGTAAACATGGTATAAAGTTGTCAGTTCTAAACAACGGTAGCACAATATTTTTCATAGATTCTTATCATATAATTATTCGATATGACGTAAAAATTGATAAAGTGTTTTAAAAGATCGATATATTTAATTAACAATTTTTTAAGTTTACATAAATTGGACAGTCAACTTTTTTGCTCTGATCGTTATATTAATATAATGACCATGAATAATTAATATGTTGTCAAGGAAAATACATAGAATAATGTAAGTGCTTAGAAATTGTTGTATCTCGAAACAAAGTAATCCAATAACTTAATCTCAACTGTGTGCCTATTTAAGAAGTTGAAAAGTTGTACCAGTATATTTCCGTAGTCAGTACTTTGGTATGCTGTTGAACTGTTACGTTGAATAAAACTTAGAAACCCGAAAACGTGGCTCACACTGGATTACTCCAATCTCATAGCTTAATACCCCGATTCATACTAGATATTGTAAGTCGTTGTTGTTATTTTGTTATGCCACTTGGTCCAACCAAGCACTATTAAGCCGGAAGCTACTCATATTAAGGTAAAAGGACGAGCCTTTCTTTTTAAAGAGCAACTCAAGGTAAAAAAGTACGACTTATGCTCAAGCGGGTCCTCATAATTTTGAAGCAGTTGAAAAACAGAAGACTTATAGGCTTGGCCTGCTATTCCCTATTGTATTTATTGAGAACTTGGTTGGTTGGTTGGTTGTCTGAAATTTAGTGGCGCTAATTCCTCTTCGGACGAACTACGCCAAACATGACGAAAAACCTAACAGAACAACATAATTTTGAAGCAACTTTGAAAAAGACCAATTTTGATGAAATGCTAAAAAAGAAAGATGCCTGAATCTAATAGAAAAAAAAAACATTTAAAACCAAATAAATAGATAGAAAATTTAGAAAGACACAAAATTAACAAGATTATCAGCAAAGTTTGATTAAAAATTAAAGATTAAAATGTAAAAGAGAAACTAAAAAATTGAAAAATGTACAGCACAAAAAAAGAAAATTCAGATTTTAAACATTCAAAATTATTAGAATATTAAAATTAAAATCAAGAAATAAAAGATTAAGAATTAAATATTATAAAATTCAACATCAAAATTTAGAAATCAAATGCAATCAGATTTCAAAGTACAAACCAGTACAGTGAAGAAATGTGAATAAGCCTGGATGCAGCATTTCCCCAATGATTGAATCAAGATTACGTGATGAATTTCCAAAGAATTGTATGTACTGAGATTTAAAACATATACAAGAAGTTACGATAAGTGCTACTGTATAAGTTGTCTTACAATACGCACACTTTGGAGGTGCCTCACCAAGCAAGAGGTGTGCATGTGTGAGTCGGCAGTGATCCGCCCGTAGACGAGTGATTGTACTTGAAGGACATTATGAATATGTAACATATTTTACTTGTCCCAGTCACCTTTTAACCCCTTCCCTGTTTTGCCCTTACACAGCTTTCGGACCTTTACTGATTTCCTCGTAAGATGTATGGGCAATCTGATTTCTATTTCGCTTGCACTGTTTCGGCCGTTTTTTTCCAATTTTAGTAACAAATTATTCGTATAGATGGTAATAGTTGTCCAGTAAATGATAGTTTGCAGTTTATTGTATTTTCTACTCTTATTAGAACAAAAGCGCGGGTTTTTTCGCATGTTTTGTATCAAAAGACGAATTGTTATCTTTCAGTATTGCTTTCTGGTTATATTTTACTAACCTCCTGATTATTTTATTGATGTACCCAATGAGTTGAATAATATATTGTTACTTTTAAATAACGGATAATTCAGAGAGTATGGAGCTAATTTCTTGTGATTCGAACTGTGACTCGGAATCAGAAACTGAATTATCTGTAAATGATAGTAGCGAAAGTTTTACTAGATAACCTGGATAGTGGTGACTCTGATAGTAGTACAGATGAAATCAATCAAGCAAGACAATTTATTTAAATTAATTGCGATGATGCTTCGGATCCGCCTCCTAGATTTGCTTTCACTGGAATTTCAAAAGTTAACTTGGATATCGATGAGACTAAAGGTAAACTTGAGTTCTATGATGCTTTCATAGAAAGAAAAAAAGTTGTAATAAATGCTTAAAAATATTAGACATGTTAATTTTAATAACATATCTTTACTTAAAAATGTAAAATGAAAAAAAAATGCAATAAAATTCTGACATTTTTTGACCTAATTCTGGAAAAAATGAAACTGTCAAAGGGTTAAAGGAACACGGTGGATATTAGGGGGGCTCGGTCTCCGAACCCACAACCCTCCACTTACGAGAGCGTTGTTTTTTGCAGATTGAGCTACACAGCTTGGACACTTGAATGCTAATTCTTATACAAAAAAGGCAGTGTATTTGTATCATGTATAAATGATGGTTGAATAATCTTAAAAAGTTATATATTAAAATGCGAATACTAGTTGAATTGACATGTACGAGGGTTGCTATTTATATTTCTGGCCTTGGCAACAGTAATTGCTGCTAGGCGACCGCAGATGATTTTAATCGAAAGTTTGATATTTTTAAACATAAATTCAGCAGATTGTTTGCAGATTATTTAAATTTACCATTATAGCTTTATTTGTGTTGTTGAAAGTAAATTGAAAAGTTCTCCTCTTTTAAAAATTGGAATTGAATCGTGAACATTTTCATGCCATTATTTTTCATAACTTTCGACATGGATTGTCAAGACAAGAGTGCTTCGATGAACTTAATTCTTTATACAGCGATAAAGCGCCATCCTACAGCACTGTAAAAAATTGGTAAAACGAATTTAATCGTGGACAATGTTCGATCCAGGACGAATCCCGTGCTGGTCGTCCAAAATCCGTTGTTGTGCCGGAAACGATCGATGCTGTGAGTGAACTGATAAAGCAAGATCGTCATGTGACATACCGTGAGATAGAGGCGTCTTTGGACATTAGTGTGACTAGCATCAATGAAATATTGCATGAACATTTGAGCGTAAAAAAAAATTGTTCGCGTTGGATCCCGCATAATCTGACAAACGCTCAAAAAAAGGCTCGTGTCGATTGGTGGACAATGATTTTCGACCCACGAAGAAGCGGTTGATGCATTCAAAACACATGTTTTGGTGTTACCTCAATCGGACTAGAAAAAGTGCTTTGAAAATTGGTACAAACGCACACAAAAGTGTATTGATCATCATGGAGAATATTTTGAAAAACAATAAAACCAATTTCGATCCTACATATTTTTTTTTTCATTATTAGGCCAGAAATATAAATTGCAACCCTCGTATGTATTAAAAATATTTGATTTTAACAATACGAAATATTTTATTACAAATAAATTTTATATTCATGCATTATTTTTAATTAGTCATATTGATATAACTGTAAGCATAAATAATTTTTAGCTTTTTCTTCTGTAAGCCATAGTAATTTTAAATTTTTTACAATTTGTTTTACAACTTATACTTAGCAGATTTAAGATTACAGCTTTTTACAATTCGCGAATTTTAAAACTAAAAATTAGGAGATTAGTTTTTATATTTGATAATAAAATACGATGTCTCAGAATTGCCACGAGCAACAAAATTTATCAGTATACAAGAAAAGAATACTCTCTTTGTCTTAATCTGATTTTAAACTTTCTAAGTTTACTTTTAAAGAAAAATACATAAAATCAAAAAATGAAAATTCCATTCTTTTCGTAGAAAACAAAAACAAAACATAAAAGAAAGCTAATTTCCTTCCGCTTTCCCCCATGAATCCTATCTGATTTTCTTATTTCCTGACTTTCTTATTTAAAAGAACGTATGTTTCCAGAAGATAAATAAATATGAAATACCAACTTTCTATTAGATTTTGCATAATTTACAGAAGAAAAGAAAATTAATGTTTTTATACAGCACCTAAATATTTTTTTCGAGATGGAAATAGTTTTATGAATAAAATGAAATTGCGTTAAAGGTTTCCCGTTTACAATTAGTGTTGGAAATATATGTTTGGTTTTCAATCATTGTTTGAAAGCGTAACATTTAAATTTGTATCGCATTATTTTACGAAAAGAGAAATTATTATTCAAATCTTGTTCAACAGTTTAATCCGTTGACATACAGATAAAATGGAATTAAATGCCTTTGAAAAATATAATTTAAATTGATTCGCATAATACGTCACATGCGAGTTAAAGATAGACAACATTTTACTCTTTTCATAGGACTCTAGAACACGTTCAGTTGGTCTAAATGCGTACAAATGGAACTACAATTAATTCAACACAGTACACAGTTATTCGTATGTCCATGATTTTCTGTAGTCATAAACCCTACGTAGGTTAACAAACAATATGTGTCTGATTTCTGTTTCATGATTTACCCGGTTATCAAGAAATAAGCCCCACCCCTTCTGAGGAGTCTAGGATACGTTCTCTTGGTCCAAATGTGATACAATGGAAACTACAGATAATTCAACGCAGTACACAGTTCTTCGTATGGACAGGATTTTCTGTAGAGATAAATCCTGTGTAGGTTAACAAACAGTATGAGTCTGTTTTCTGTTTCATGATTTATAGGGTTATCAAGAAATAAGCTCCCCCCCTTCTGATCAGTCTAGAATACATTCTATTGGTCAAATGAGATACAATGAAAACTACAGATAATTTAACACCGTACACAGTTATTCGTATGTCCATGATTTTGTGTAGTCATAAACCCTGTGTAGGTTAACAAACGATATGAGTCTGTTTTTTTATTCATTATTTACAGGGTTATCAAGAAATAAGCCCCCACCCCTTCTGAGTGTGATGAGGCAATTTAGATCTGTTATATAATTGATTCATTCATACAAGTAATAAAATGTTCGGGATCTAAATCTGACCTCATCACATCTTTGTAAAGAGATGGAGGACCATAAATTTTTATTCAACGGATATTGTTGTCTTGTACGGTGGTCTCGGGCGGGGTTCTGATCCCTGTCCCAGATTAGAATCCCGTCTCCGTACTTGACATTAAATAAGAATGTACCTTTGTGGAGTATTTATGAGTCCCGCCAAAATCCGACAGGAAGTGTCCCTGCACCAAATAGTACGACCGCACCCCAAAGACTCAGGAGGAAGCCCTTGACGAGACCAACGGATGATATATAGATTCCCTCTTCTGATCAGTCATAGATACCCTTCAACCAGAAGTGTTCCGGGACCAACATTTTAAACCCACACAGGTACTCCAAATTTACATACATTTTTTGAAATTGAGATTAGGTCCTCTATTTACAAAATTACTTAAGTATATAAAACATTTGTCAGAACTAATTTAGAAGATGTTGACAAAAACTTATTTTATGAAAATTAGCATCAGTTTTATATGTAAATAGATGTATATATATTATAACAAATTTACTTTTTTTATATTAAGCTAGTCTCGGTTGCTGTCAAATTAACTGTTAGTTTATTTTCATTTTTATGCCTGTAGTTTCTCAGAACCTGTGGTTAAATTTAGTACAAAAATACTTAACACAATGCAATTAAAAATAAATCACCATTATACATTTGATCACAGGTTGATACTCAAATATAAATGAGGACTACACGACACTGAGGAGTCTAGAATACGTTCTATTGTTCCAAATAAGATACAACGGAACTACAGATAATGCAGTTGATGTGCTTGACAATTATTAAATAAAAAATTAGTTTAAAAATCCGCCTACAGATGGTGCTGTGATAAATATAAGCCAAATAATATGGTTTTTAAATGGTAATTAAAGTGATCAATATGATCCCGTTAATGTTCAACAATATGCTGTAATCGCGGAACAATATTTTACACAGCTGTTCGGATTGACTTGCAGGAATATCAAGAACATGCCACCGAATGCTGTCCCCCAGATCTAGCATAGACGATGACATTTTATGGTAGGTCGTATCCTTCAGGAAACCCCTTAACCAAAAGTCTCAACTGATGATATCTGGCAAACGGTCATCTTGCGTAAGGCGCAGAAATTGAACCTCCTCTTACTGGCTTCAAAAGAATTGCAAAGGATTTCTGCTGGTTCTGGTAAAAAAGTTTCACCAGTAGCCTTTTTTTGACTGACTTAACTTAATGAAACTGAGTAAATACCATATATGCTACAGCGCCACCTACAGTTGGATTTTGTATATAATTTTCTTTTATGTAATAAATATCAAGTGCATCATTCGAATTATCCGTAGTTCCCATTGTATCTCATTTGGACCAATACAACGTATTCTAGACTCCTCAGAAGGGGGAGGACTTATT
The DNA here is from genome assembly GCA_032207245.1 of Pardosa pseudoannulata. Lineage (NCBI taxonomy): Eukaryota > Metazoa > Arthropoda > Arachnida > Araneae > Lycosidae > Pardosa > Pardosa pseudoannulata. Next base: position 78,858,162 of record CM063504.1, read on the forward strand.
TCTACATAACCCCATAAATCATGAAACTGAAAACAAACTCATAACATTTTTTAACTTACATAGGGTTTATGACTACAGAAAATAATGGACATACTAAGAACATTGCACACGATAACCCATAATCTCATTTCTATGCTCATTATAAACAATATGTTAAAACTACCGTACATTTATAGCTATAAAGAGGATATACCTAATTTCAGTTTTGACGTCGAAAAGTGCTAGTTATTTACTTGGAACGAACACGGTTTCAAACAACATAACTCCCAACAATTTTATAAAAAATTAATTTAAACATTTCCAAAATATGTAATAATTATTAATTTAACTATATGTTCCGTTTTAACACAATAATTTTTACAATAAAATAAGAGGTATGAAATTGAAGATTACAGATAGTAGTAAATTTTATTAAATATAGGTTGAATATGTTATTAATTTATGAAAGTAGGAGAAAAAAGTAGGAAAATAATGTATAAATAAAATTTAAGAAATAAATGTACACATACATACTATTACCATAAAACCGAAGCTTCTGAATTTGGTTTGGGTTGGTTTAGAGCGCTACGGTCTACATTTTTGCAACAAGAAGGCTAGTGAGACCGGGACCTACTGCTTAAATACAATTTCGAAAGGCTACGAACATCCATGCCACAGTGGGATTTGAACCCACGCACTCTGGTTCGGGAGTCAAGCACCCTAACCATTCGGCCATCGCTCGGCCCGAAGCCTCTGGAAAGTGAAAAGTATTGATGAATAGTATTTGTAAATCTCAATATATTTCATTAGATATCCTGATGTTAAAAAACAGTTTACCTATTCCTATTTAATATACAAAAAGATATTCATTTGATTTTTACATAATTAGCAATGATATTGCATCTTATCTTCGAAGAAGTGTCTGGATAACCTTGGAATTAGAATTGTCTAATAAGATCAGCATCATTTTCCAATTTCATACAACAATATTGGAAACTTGTGTTATAAAATATTTCTTATTACATTTTTAAATTTTAATTTAAAATTCACAGTATTACTAATATTATAGATATATTTTTAATTTTCACTGCAGTTCCTTTCATGCCGCTAATTTCTTAATTTTAGTCGAGACCATTTTAATGAGAGAGAATGGTAATTTTATCGTCTGAATATAGTTTAACTTTAAAGAGAATTTCACAAGGAAATATGCATAATCATATCCTTAAGTGCCCTCATGGGCTTTAATGCAACAAATTTTGAAGTTTTTACCAACTGGTTTATTATTAAATTTTATTCTGAATTTGCTTTATAACTTCTGACTTTAGGACAAAATTTTATAATTTTTTTACAGCGGAGCTACTGTCAGTGTAAATTAATATCCTAAATATTACCTTTCTGTTAGTTTTCATAATATTTAAGTCTTTGAATTTCAAATATAGCCAAGTATATCATTTATAGTGTGAAATCACTGCTAAACTGAATATCTTCTCAAATAATTTACTCTCAGATTTACTGATTTGTGAATTTCTTGTTTGCACTGTTTGTTGAGAAGGTGGGATTTTATACATTATAACCATACCAGATTCGACGCACGAGTGAAGTAAGTGAGTAATCTGATGATGTATCATATGGCAGAAATCGAGTAATGTATTAAACACTTTATAAAACAAATCTCGATCCGGTAAATTTTCCCAAGCAGTAGACTGCCAACACAAGAAATAAATGACGGCATTAACTCCTGTACATGCATGTCAAGGAGGTAATTGAATTCTGAAAAAATAACCTTGTGTAAAAGTGTGATATTTATAATGTTTTTAAGTCTATTACTTGACGTTATATTTTTCATATATTTTAAATTTTTAGTTACTTATTTTCCCCAAAACATTTAAAAACATCATAAACAATAAAGTTTAATCAATAAAATTTTAAAATATTTAAAAATTTTACAAAAGATATTTATTTTTTGACGTTAAGGTATATTACATTCTCTTATCAATAAAAAATGATAAGAAAGAAGATAATAAAAAAGTACACAAATGCTGTTTAATTTCTGTGGTTGCGTAGAGTATTATGATATGCCAAAAAGTATAACATAAAAAGCATTCCTATTTTCAAACTAGAAAACTAGAAACCTTGTTGTATTTTCTATAAAGTTATCACATGTGGTGCAACAAGGAAGTTCTATAGATTTTAATTGACAGACATTGAACAAATTGGCAATTGTATAGTAAATATATATAGTTGTTTTGCAGTCTACCTAATTTTTTATTAGTATTGCACATAAATCAATGAACAATATTTAAATTTTGATTTCTGTTATTTTAACAACCTTCTTCCTACTTTATTACAAAGTGAATTATAGAGTTTACTTTTTGATTAAATCTGTTAACTTTTATAGAAACATAATTAGTTTTTAAAAAAAGTAAAAAAAAAACAGTGATTTGCAAATTATCGGTCCAAAGCACTTAAAATTTTTTTTACACTATGGAAACATATTTAAATTTTGCATCTTATTCTTAAGAGGATACAAATATATAATATTCCGTGAATTTGGAAAGTAACAATTGGGAGAGAAGTTTTTATATTTAATAATAAAATGGAATGCTCGAGAAATCTACCTCGAGCAACAAAATTTATCAGCACAAAGAAAAAAAACGCTTTTTTTTGTCTTAATCTGATTTTTAACTTTGTATATTTCTCTAAGAAACCTGAAAAAAAATCATGTTTTGAATTCTGTTCTTTTTTATAGCAAACAAAAAATTATAAAAAAAGCTAAGTTCCTTCAATTTCCCTCATGAAACAAGTGTATCTCATTTTCGTATTTTCAGATTTTTCTCATTTAAAAGAACGTATTATTCTAAAGGACACTGTGATATGATATCTCAGAAGCGTCTGATAGATTTTGCTTTTTTTAAAGGTGATATTTTACACTGTATTTTAATAGTGACATGAGATTGAAACTGTTTTAAAATCTCAGTGATATTATAATAAATGTATAAATAATTAGTTTTAAAATCAGTATGGAGGAAATATGTTTAGTTTTTAAATAGTAGTTAAAATGACATTAGATACTTTTATGATAATTAAATAAATAGCAGTTATAAAATAATAATTTTCACACGAAAAATGAATAAAATCCTAAAAATAGTAAATTATGTATTAAATCAAATCAAATCAAATTAATATTTTAAATTGTTTTCATATTTTTCAGAAATATAAATGAATTTCTAATATCATTTATCAATCTAATTTTTAGTCTAGTTTACGGTTTACTTTGACACTGTATATTTCCTAATATCTACCTTATAAAATTCTTTTCTAAAAACTAAGTTATATTAACTTAATTATGTAACATTAGTATGTTATTTTTAAAAGAAAGAACGACATAATAAATTCAGTTTTCAAGACTATTTCAATATGATTAATTTTTCAGAATATTTTTCAGTATTAATTTAATTAAAATTGCAATAAAAATGTCCTTTAGTTTAATAATATCTTAAAAAATTATACTGATAGCATTTCCCAATATAGTTATTACATTTTTGTTAACTTACGAAATACATATTTTTTAAATCTATTTCAATTAATATACCATTGAAAAACAACAAAATCTAATTAAACATATATTTTTCTTAGGTTTGATATCTTAGGTATCATTTCAAACCAGTTTAGTTTATTATTCTTCCAATTTTAAAACCTTGTGAAACCATATTGTGAAATGAATTCAGACTTAATACATTATTTGTATTTGATCGACTACCCTTTGTTTTATTTTTCTCTTATTTTAACTTAACATAACTTCAAATTCAATAATATTCTTTTAAAGAAGAACTAACGCCAAAAGAATTTGCGAATCAACGGAGATACTCCAATATTATGAATCTGCCAAAACTGCAGTGTATTATTATTTTTGGCAGGGAAATTATTTTTAACGTTGTCATAGAATTAGATTTCAATTTTCGAGGAGATGGTGTGAGTATGTGAGCTGTTTCTGTATCAGGAGACTCCATTCTTTCCATCCCTAGAGGAAGCATTTGTCATTCGGAAGTGAGTTGAAACGAAGTTTTGCACCAAAGCTATTATATCTGACAGGATAAGTCTAGTTACTGATATATTACAGCTATGCGGAAACATATACTCAAACTACAAGAAAGTTTTCCCAGAAGTCACTGGTAATGACATATAAAAAGAAATTATCCTGTCAGTTTTAGTGTAAGAAATATTAATTTTGCATAACTTGTAACTTTTCTTTTTAAAACAACTTTGTCTTAAGTATCGCATTCTAGTTCCTTTTCTGAGTCGTATATAAAAATAAAATAGGAAAAGTATTTACAGTAATTTGTTTTTTTAATACATTTAAAGCATTCTTAAACACATATATGATATAAATAAATGGAAATAGTCATACAATGTTTCATGGATATAAAGAATAGAAATTATACAGATATGTCAGGAAAATATACACCCAAGAGCCAAAACATTCTGACCACCCCTACATTTTTCAATGAACTTCCCTATATGAGGTGGAAGGCTTGTGATAAGAAAGCACGTGATCAGGTGCAGTGTAGATTAACTGCTGCTGGAGAGTTTGAAGAATCATTCTTTCTCATACTTCTCTGTGTGATGGATAAAGCTGCGGATTTAAGCGATTTTCATAGAGGGCAGATTATAATGGCTCCAAGGCTCGGAACAAGTATTTCCGAACAAGTATTGTTCGCGATCTACAGTTATATAGATATGTATATATATGTATATGTATGTATATATGTATGTTTATATATGTATATATATATATGTATATATATATATATATATATATATGTATATATATGTATATGTATGTATATATGTATGTATATATATATGTATATATATATATATATATATATATATATATATATATATATATATATATATATATATATATATATATATGTATATATATATATATATATATATATATATATATATATATATATATATATATATATATATATATATATATATATATATATATATATATATATATATATATATATATATATGTATATATATATATATATATATATATATATATATATATATATTAGTGAGATGGCCTTTCCTGTTATGGCTTACTCACACTTATAGAACAACTCCCAATTTCGCAATACTCATCCTGTCAGGCATATCTCCACAAAAGTTAACTTTCAGTAAAATTAGCAAAGCTATGCATACACTGCGTTTAGTGAACCCATCCCTCATTTTGATAAATTAATTTCAAAAGCCTAGGTATTAAAGAAGCGTGTCAAGACGCATCTATACCCGAGAGATAGAGATTTTCCTGATATCTATCACCCCAAAAATTCCTCTTCTCATCTCTTCCAAATTTACAGTGATGGTTCCAAATCAGAGGAAGGAGTGGGCTCAGCAATCGCAGTACAGATTCATACCTAGATAGCTCACCTTCACAATAATAACTCAGATTATCAAACCACGTTTTATGATATTCATGAAGCATTATCGTGGCTGAAGGACTGGAAACTGTCCTCGGGAATAATCCATACTGACTGCCAATCAAGCTTACTTAGCATAAAAAAATTTAATTCCCAACACCAACTAATTCCATCTAACTCCAAATCTCTAATAAAAGTTAACTGTAAAATTAAATTAACGCAGATAAAAAAATGTATGGGCATCGGAGGAAACGAAAAAGCGGACACACCAGCTAAAGAAGCCTCAAGAAACCCACTAGCAGGTACCAAACCACTTAAACTCCCCACTCTCATATTAAATTGCATTTTTCAAAAGAACTACACAATTTGTGGTAGCTAGAATGGAAGAATCATGCGGTGGGTAGTAAACCGTTTGAGTTCCTGCCAAACGTTTCTAGCAAAAGACTGTTTGGCTCCTACTCGGTAAATGTTCTACTGACGAGTCATGGACCATTCCCGTCTTACCTTGAAAGATTTCATCTAGAACCCCAGCCGCAGTGTGTGTGCGTATAGGACTGAACGGTATTGAACCATTGCTGATTTTGCCAGCACACGCAGTCAATTCACGCATGCCCACCGAGACCAGGCCAAGGCGGTCTGTGACAGAGTATGTGAACAGAAACGTTTCGGCCAGGAAGGCAACGTCCCTTGTAATTGGATTAAGGGAAAGATAAGATAATATAAACCAAGATAATCATAATTGGCATTATGATTTGTTTATGTAAACAAGACAATGTAACAAGTATTTAATCTGTTGGAACTAGTGTAATTGTAAAGAGGGTTTTAGCAATGATTTATCACAAACAGTGTTTTTTCTGAAAAATTTAGATAAACATGAAAAAATAATGTAAACTAACGGGTATTTAAGAACCACTGCAGGAGCAGGTAGGAGTCTAAAGCATAGGCAGGAATCCTGTAATAGCCTCCCCCCAATCTACTACACGTTGTATTATTAACAGGATTCTTACTGGCCTCATCCGCAGACCACGTGTCGTATTGTAGTTTGCTTTATTATTATTTCTACATTATATATATTATTAGTAGTACTATTGTTTTTGTTTTTTAAACTAATTTTTACTTTCTCTGTCATATGCATTTTGTAATGTTCATTGATTATTTGTAAATAAAGGTAATTCCCATGGTTAGGCATATACTGGGGGATTTGTGTTCCCGGGGTTGCGCTCAATGCCTAAGCCACCCTTACGGATCAGCTGCAACCCACAGGTGTTACATGAGTCAGAGGAATTTTCAGTAAGATATCAATAGTCTTGTCATAATTGAAATATTTTTTCTAACATAAAAACTGTGAACCTAATTTTTAAATAGTTTATAAAAAAACATATTTAAACTACAAGAAAAAAATCTCTACAGCATTTATTTAGAACATCTTTGAAGATTTTCCTAATAATAGAAAAAAAACACAACATATTCTATATTTAAAAATTATTTAACAGATAACTTAAAAGTTGTTTTTTTTTAATTTCAGAATAAATTATGCATTGAGAAAACGTCTTCAGTGTTGATAATGATCGAGATACTTGAAATAAATTCTTATTGGGTTATTTGAAATTTGAATTTACTAATACACAAACAACAATACATATTATCAGCTAAAATGAAAAGCAGAACTCTAAAAAAACTATTTGTTATCTGAAAATATTAAAAGTCAATATGTTTATTGCTCAACCCGAACTCTCATATTTTTATTATTTGATGCTATTCAAATATGATAATCTTTTAGAAAATATCTGTATATTACAATCACTTCTTGTGACAAAATGCATAGTCTGATCTTTATTATTTAATACTCAAAATATTGATAAATTTTCTGTCTAAATAGAAGTTTGTTCTTTGGTATTACCTTTGCATTTTTAAAAGTACATTTTAATATATTTTAATTGTTGCATTTTAAACGTTTTTTCTATTATTGTGTGTTTTTTAAATAAGCACAACAAAAGATTAATATAATGCAACTTAATTGTTACCTGTCACAAACCAGATCAGAGTATATTCAATCTTTTCAAATCATCTACCCAAATATAAAACTTCTAATCAAAATGAGTAAAGATTTATCCATGTGTAAACAAACACGTTATTTCTAGAATTAATGCTATTATGCCTCAGAATATTTTTCATACATGAATATAATTTGAATGGTATTATTTATACATAAATCCTTTGAAATGAAAGAAATCAGACAAAATTTATAGTTTATTAATGAGTATTACTAATATAATAAAATTATATTTTTATGGAGAGATATTTCGCATTACAGATGTGAGTTAAATATCAAATCATTCATTCATCATAAAATATCAATAATATAATATAATATATATATATAAACATATATATATATAATATAATATATATATATATATATATATATATATATAAATATATATATATATATATATATATATATATATATATATATATATATATATATATATATATATATACATATATATATATATATATATATATATATATATATATATATATATATATATATATATATATATATTTGTGTGTGTACGTATTATTATTACCTGTCTTAAATGCTATGCTCTGCATAAACTTTTTTTAATATTGTATTATATTTTATAAAATATGTTGATGAAAAGCATACATAAGTTTATTATAAGAGAAAGTTAATACTTTTTTGAAGATTTTCTATTTAATATCTTGGAATTTTAGGTGTGTACAAAATGTGCAGTGTAAATCTTAGGATGGTTTCGTAAGAATAAATTATAAAACAGAAAAAATCAATCTCAGGATGTCTAACCTTTTTAAAAAGTCATTGTGTAAGATTTCAACAACAAGAATTTTTCCTTTTATTATCACTTTTAAAAGAAACGGTATACTAAGGAATAATATATAAAAAATGTAATTTTATATTTTTTAGTTCAAATGATAAAACACCTAATGCAGCGCCTTAAGGAAATAGAAACGACACCGTGTCAAAGAGATATGGTATTGAGTGTGAAAATTACGATAAAATAAAATAAAAAAAAAAGCAATTTGTGGTGTTTTCACTTGTTACTATATTTATCATACTTTTTGTGTACACTTTCAAAAATTCCTATATGAGTTTTTTATTTCATATTTATTATCGTAAAATATGCTTTATAAGAAAAATATGCTTAATGTACTTCCAGAAAATACTATATATAGACACTGTTTTCTATGTTTTACATAATTTGATCTATGCATAGATATCCTCTGTCTACGAGTCTGCTACAGAGGAGTTGTTTTCTATCGAATTTTACTGATTTTACACATAATGTATGCCAGTCTATTCCCCAGCTTAAAGAAGTTATCATGCATATTTTCATAAAAATATAACGTATCCGGCACATAAATCATGATTACTCTTTCCTTGGTACAGTTTATGAAATATATACGTATGTCTGTAATTTTCCTTAAATTGCACAGAATTTTATAGTATAAAAAGTGTCGAAACCTTTTCATCAATTCTAAATAGCCATTAGTGAATAAGTATTCGAAAAGTTTTTCCTAGTTAGAAGATGACATTTATATGCAACTAAAGAAGTTTTAGAGTATGAAACCTAAAATTTATAACCAGTCTTGACCTGGCCTTTCCTGTCATAAATTGAGAAATTTTGTTTTAAGAAATTGCTAAATTAAAGAATTCAAAGTTAAAATCAATATTAAGCATATTTAATTAGACGTTTATAATCAAGGAACTTTAGAGGTTTGTAGGACAGTGATGCCTTTCTTTTCCAGGAAATATGTCCTTTTATCACCTATTGAATTCACGTTAGAAATATACTGAAAGCAAAACGATATCCAGTTCGTTTTAATATTTTTGGTTAGAAATTTGATAAACATTTTTAAAATCAGACACAGTAGCCAGTTTATAAATTGATTTCTACAAACACCTATTTGCTTTAGTGCTGAAATATGTAGCTTTAACTTATCCCCGAAATTACTGTTGCCAAATAAGAAGAAAATCTGATGATATAATTCAGGTATTGACTTTGGTCTGTGATCTACTTAAATACCCTTTTATTTAAATTTGGCTTTTTAATGGTTTAGAAAAAAATTCTTCTATTTTTCATCTATGACATTTTGATTCCATTCTATACAGTTCATATAATAGTGTTAGATATCGTGTATTGCTGAGCATATGTTTGTTATTACTATAATTGCTGATGTGGTGGATACAAGAGATGTAAGTATACACATCACTAAGGCAATATTTTCTATTACATTTCTATTATAAAAACTGTAAAATTAGTCATATTATTTCAATGACCTCGTCAAAATTCCTAACCCAAATGCTTATATTTAAGGAATTGACTCCTAGTAAAATTTGAGAATTAATTTGTGCTATTTATTTAAACACTGAAATGTAGAATTTCAAATAATTGATAAATATTCCTTAAATTATTATTTTTTATTATTAATAAATAATTAAAGTAATAAATTTAAAATGTCCGAATCAATTAATTTTATTTAATTTATGATTACGTATGGAGGAGCCAATGTAATAATTTGTGGATGTCTATCAATTTTATATTATTCTTATATTTTACCTGAATGCATTGAATGTGTGCTGTGTTTATCCAATACAAATATATAACAAGACACTAATAAGAGTAGTTCTCTGATTTAATATTTAATTCCTAACTATAATTCTTATTTGTGAGCTTCAGTTTATCTTCTAACGATATAAGTTTTATAAATCACTCATAAGTTTATTTGATAATTTTATTCAAATAGAAAGGAAGTATAAACGCTGATATGGAGGCAAAAATTTTATGTATTCCAATAAAATAAGGAATTATTCTGTGATAACAAGTGGATTATGTCTACTTCTAGTAGCTGCACGACATCAAGGCAAACACTTCAGTTTTCGTTTTACTGCACACTTTGCAAGTGCGATTTATCTTATTTCCACAATTCTTTGATAAAAGATTACAAAGATACAGTATCTTGTCTAGTTATATTCTTTAAATTTTTAAGCATCAATTAATTCACATATAGCTCATACAATATTTTGGCATAATCTTCATATGTGTTATAAAATGCAGTGCTTAGTTAACTGTAAAAGTATAATTGTTAGAGCATTGTTATTGCTCGGATGATATCTACAATGAATAACAATGTCAATGACAGTCAATGTTTACTACATAAATTAAATGTATTTATTCTAATGCTACAAGAAACCAAAGCTAAGTCCATTAATGCATAATTTGTTTCATAGTTAACATCCAAGCCTATCTTATAAGTAGAATTGTATGGTATAATAACAGTCAATTAAAACAAATCCTTTTTAACTCTGTTCTTTTCACTCTTTTTTGGTTTAACGTGACTGTGGGATTTCAATTGGGTGAAACTGAATGAAAATCAGATATTTCAATCCAACAGTCATGATGCCTAACTAAGAATAGCAAAATGTTTTAATATACATAATTCTACAAGAAAAATAATTATTGCTATGATATTTAGCATAATTACTTTGTAAGATGAATATTTGAAGCACTCTAGGGGCATTTCAAACGTTGACATAACTTAGAAATGGATATATTACTTACCTTATATGAAAAGAAAGGAAATTGGTTGGAATTAACATGTTTGAAATTTATGATCTATGGCGTCTATACTATATAATGTTAAAGACAATTTTTACTCGTAAAACAGATGTATTGACTATTATTACTTTTCTTTTTCTGATTTTTTTTCAATGAATAATTATTTTATCAATTAAGTTATAAATATTAGATCTTAATGTATCTAATTATATGCATATAATGTATCTAATAATAAAAACATACTTTATAATGAATAAATATAATGTAAATATTTCTTGACTAAAAGAAATTTATAATTATTAATTTATCAAATACTTACTCATCCTTTTAATAAATATAATAACTATATATTTTAACTTTATACATATATATGTATATATATATATAATATATATATATATATATATATATATATATATATATATATATATATATATATATATATATATATATATATATATATATATATATATATATATATATATATATATATATATATATATATTCTTAATTTATATAACAAATTTATTTTTAGCAAATTGATTAACAACCAAAATTAGCTAATTAAAAATATCCATTTTCCTGTTAAATGATTGCAAATAAAAATTGTATCAAATTATATATTTATCTTTCAGTGGTCTAAAAATTAATAAAAGTCTAAAGCATTAATTAAGAAAGGTCATATTAAAATTCATTAATAAAAGTCTAAAATTCTTTGGTAAAATGCAATATTTGCGTTTTTAGTTTAAATGTATTTGGTTACAGAGGAAATAGTTTGAGTTTCATAATAAGATAAAATGTAGAAAATATAACTTAAAATCTTAAGTATAGTATAAACATGTAAAATATTTTTTCGTTATTAAAGTTTAAAAAAAAAACAAATTTGAAAAGAAAGTTTTTTACGCATAAATAAATATCAGAACTATCTGTTAATTATAATGTGTCAATGTAAAGTCTTTCAAAGCATTTATCACAAATGTTTTAAAAGTTTTATCTGATATTCCAGTTTAAATATCGGTAGGGAACTAATTTTTTTAAGCCGTGTACAAAAAAAGTTTAAATAAACACTTTTATCGAGATGTTTCCAAAAGAAAAAAAATAATAATAAACACTCTTTTTATCGTTTACTTATATCATTCTAAATATCATGTAAAATGTTTTAATGTAAAATGTACATGTAATGTAATGTAAATGAAAAATGTTTTAATAAAATCTTGAACACTCTTAAAATATAAGACTAGACAGTTATTCAAGTTTTGTTTTGCTTATTAAACCTTTAGTGTCTTAAACACATGATTAGAAAAATAAAAATAGTTGATAATGTATTTAAATTCTATCTGTTTTAGAATTAATTTTCTACTTTATTTTCTGAAACACTTTGTTATAAATACAACTTCCTTTATAAGAATTTTATTAAATAATTATTATTCATTTAGAGATTTCATATTTACGAAATATTACTTTTGCTTAGTACAAATAAATAAAGCGAAGTAATGAAGTATATAGTAAGATTTAATTGTTAGAAATTATCCTTCTTATAAAAAAATCATTTTGTTCTGCTTATTAAACCTCTAGTGTCTTAAACACATGTTTAGAAAAAAAATATAGTTAATAATGTATTTTATTTATATCTGTTTTAGAATTAATTTTCTACTTTATTTTGTGAAAAAGTTTGTTAAAGATTTCAAACTTATGAGACATTTCTTCTGTTTAGTACAAATAAATAAACAAAGTAATGAATTATATAGTAAGGTTTAATTGTTAGAAAGAATCCTTCTTATAAAAAATCATTTTGTTCTGCTTATTAAACCTCTTGTGTCTTAAACATATGATTAGAAAAATAAAAATAGTCGATAATGTATTTTAATTATATCTGTTTTGGAATTAATTTTCTACTTTATTTTGTGAAAAAGTTTGTTATAAGTGAAACTTCATTTATGTGATTTTTTTTAAAATAATTATTTTTCATTTTATTTCATACTTATGAAATATTACTTTTGCTTAGTACAAATGAAAAAGTGAAGTAATGAATTGTATAGTAAGGTTTAATTGTTAGAAAGAATCCTTTTTATAAAAAAATCATTTTGTTCTTCTTATTAAACTTCTAGTGTCTTAAACACATGATTAGTAAAATAAAAATAGTTGATAATGTATTTTAATTATATCTGTTTTAGAATTAATTTTCTTCTTTATTTTGTGAAAAAGTTTGTTATAAATGAAACTTTATTTATGGGATATTTTTAAAATAATTATTTTTCATTTTATTTCATACTTATGAAATATTAGTTTTGCTTACTACAAATTTAAAAAATTGAAGCAATGAGGTATATAACAATGTTTACTTGTTAGAAAGAATCCTCCTTTAAAAAAATCATTTTGTTCTACTTATTAAACCTTTAGTGTCTTAAACACATGATTAGAAAATTAAAAATAGTTGATAATGTATTTTAATTATATCTGTTTTAGAATTAATTTTCTACCTTATTGTGTGAAACAGTTTGTTATAAATGCAACTTCATTTATATGATTGTTTAAAAATAATGATTATTTATTTAAAGATTTAGTACTTTAGTAGTGAAATATTACTTTTGCTTAGTACAAATAAATAAAGAGAAATAATGAAGTATATAGTAAGGTTTAATTGTTAGAAATAATCCTTCTTATAAAAAATAATTTTGTTCTGCTTATTAAACTTTTAGAGTCTTAAACACATGATTAGAAAAATAAAAGTAGTTGATAATGTATTTTAATTATATCTGTTTCGAATTAATTTTCTAATTTATTTTGTGAAAAAGTTTCTTATAAATTCAGCTTACTTCATATGAATTTTTAAAAATAATTATTATTAATTTAAAGATTTACTACTTATGAAATATTACTTTTGCTTAGTACAAATAAAAAAATTGAAGTAATGCAGTATATAGTACGGTTTAAATGTTAGAAAGGATCCTTCTTATAAAAAAAATCATTTACTTAGTCTGATTACTTCAAATTTTTAGCCATATTTCCTACGATTTTCCTTAACCTAGTTCTAGTCAACAATATAAATGAATTTCACTGAAGAAAAATTACAACTCAAAGAAAATTTTGCTTTCAAAACCAATTACTTTTTAAATTATATTGTCATCCGAGAAGTTGCAGGTGATTTTAACGATTTGAAATGACTTTATAATGACCTTTTTATAATGTATTATTAACTAGTTCACAGAAATAGTTCAAAGTTCTTGATTAGAAAACAAAAAAAATGTGAAAGCCGAGAAACGAGGTCGAATATTGAAATTCTCCATCTAATAGAATAATGATCACTTTACATACTCTGAAATGTGTTAGCTGCATTTGAAAAAAAATAAACTAGATAAATTTAGGAGATATAAGAATAAGTATTTAATAGTATATTACTTTGAAAATTAGAGTTAACAGAAAAAAATGAATAAATCTCTATCTACTTCATCATTCTATTTTCTCTCTATGCTGTGATCTAGAGGAAAATTAGATAATGAAACACCTGTCATCGGTAGGTGCAATCCAATTTTCCTATCAAAAAATTATTCCCTGGATGAATGAAGAAGAAAGAAAATTGATAGATGATAGATTGAAGTGGATGTTTTTATTAAAGACTTTTGTCGATTTATTGAATGCAAAATTCATTTCCAATTGGGAATAAGTTTCTTCTGTTTGTCTTAAATTTAAACGTTTGTCAGAAAGAAATTTTAAGTGACGTCAGTGAAAAGAAAACAGATAATATTATTCTCTCCTGAACTTTCTAAATTTATGAAGCGTTGTGAAATTTAATAATGCACCAAAGGAGTTTTGATTTCTAAGGATTGTTATTTTTTTGTCATGATGTTGCAGTGATAATAATTTATTATTTTATTGAAAAATATATTTTGGTAATGTTTCTTGATGAATTATTTTAAGTTAATTATGTATGAAGGTACTTTGTTCATTTTAAAAGTTATTACTTCCAAGGGCCATAAAAGACATTTTGGATATCAATAAAAACGCTGTATTGACTAAATTTACTGTATGTTAACAGTCAGGGAAATGAAAACAGATAATATTATTCTACCTGAACTTTCTAAATTTATGAAGCTTTGTAAAATTTAATAACGCACCAAAAGAGTTTTCATATCTAAGGATTGTCATTTTTTTGTCAATATGTTGCAGGGATATTAATTTATTATTTTATTATTAGGATTTGAAAAACATTTTTGGGAATGTTTCTTGGTGAATTATTTTAGCTTAATTATGTATGACGGTACTTTGCTCATTTTAAAACTTATTACTTCTAAGGGCCATAAAAGACATTTTGGATAATATTATTCTCCTCTGAACTTTCTAAATTTATGAAGCGTTGTGAAATTTAATAATGCACCAAAGGAGTTTTGATTTATAAGGATTGTTATTTTTTTGTCATGATGTTGCAGTGATAATAATTTATTATTTTATTGAAAAATATTTTTTGGTAGTGTTTCTTGATGAATTATTTTAAGTTAATTATGTATGAAGGTACTTTCCTCATTTTAAAAGTTATTACTTACAAGGGCCACAAAAGACATGTTGGATATTAACAAAAACGGTGTATTGATAAATTTGCTGTATGTTAACTGTCAGTGAAAAGAAAACAGATAATCTTATTCTCTCATGAACTTTCTAAATTTATGAAGCGTTGTGAAATTTAATAATGCACCAAAGGAGTTTTGATTTCTAAGAATTGTCATTTTTTATCAATATATTGCAGAGATATTAATCTATTATTTTATTAATTATTAGGACTTGTAAATATTTTTGGTAATGTTTCTTGTTGAATTATTTTAGCTTAATTATGTATGAAGGTACTTTTCTCATTTTAAAAGTATTACTTACAAGGGCCATAAAAGACATTTTGGATATCAATAGAAACGTTGTATTGACTAAATTTACTGTATGTTAACTGTCAGTGAAAGGAAAACCAGATAATATTATTCTCCCTAAAATTTCTAAATTTATGAAGCGTTATGAAATTTAATAATGCACCAAAGGAGTTTTGATTTCTAAGGATTGTTATTATTTTCATCATGTTGCAGTGATATTAATTTATTAATTTATTATTAGGACTTGAAAAATATATTTTGGTAATGTTTCTTGATGATTTATTTTAGTTTAATTATGTATGAAGATACTTTTCTCATTTTAAAAGTTATTACTTACAAGGGCCATAAAAGACAATTTGGATATTAATAAAAACGCTGTATTGACTAAATTTACTGTATGTTATCTGTCAATGAAAAGAAAACAGAAAATATTATTCTCCCTGAAATTTTTAATTTATGAAGCGTTGTAAAATTTAATGACACACCAAAAGAGTTTTGATTTCTAAGGATTGTCATTTTTTGTCAATATAATGCAGTGATATTAATCTATTATTTTATTAATTATTAGGACTTGAAAAATATTTTTTGGTAATGTTTCTTTATGAATAATTTTAGGTTAATTATGTATGAATGGACTTTGCTCATTTTAAAAGTTATTACTTCCAAGGGCCATAAAAGACATTTTGGATATTAACAAAAACTGTGTATTGACTAAATTTGCTGTATGTTAACTGTCAATGTAAAGAAAACAAATATTATTCTCCCTTAAATTTCTAAATTTATGAAGTGTTGTAAAATTTAATAACGCAATAAAAGAGTTTTGATTTCTTAGGATTGTCATTTTTTGTCAATATGTTGCAGTGATATTAATTTATTATTTTATTATTAGGATTTGAAAAACATTTTTGGTAATGTTTCTTGGTGAATTATTTTAGCTTAATTATGTATGACGGTACTTTGCTCATTTTAAAACTTATTACTTCTAAGGGCCATAAAAGACATTTTGGATATCAATAGAAACGTTGTATTGACTACATTTACTGTATGTTAACTGTCAGTGAAAAGAAAACAGATAATATTATTCTCCCCTGAATTTTCTAAATTTATGAAGCCTTGTAAAATTTAATAATGCACCAAAGGAGTTTTGATTTCTAAGGATTGTCATTTTTTGTCAATATAATGCAGTGATATTAATCTATTATTTTATTAATTATTAGGACTTGAAAAATATTTTTTTGCAATGTTTCTTGATGATTTATTTTAGCTTAATTATCTTTGAAGGTACTTTTCTCATTTTAAAAGTTATTACTTACAAGAGCCATAAAAGACATTTTGGATATTAATACAAACACTTTATTGACTAAATTTACGGTATGTTAACTTTTTTAAAACTTATCAAATGCAAACTATGAAATATTATAAGATTTTTAACAATAGCTCAATATTATAAATGTATATGCGAATTTCATTGCAACAGTTTTAGTTCCAATTTTACTTTTTGTAATAGTAAAATATAATGGTTTTAGTAAAATAATGTCTTTATTTGTAATAATGTAGGTCAAATATTACACACAGTAGAAAATAAACAATGAAGATAATTCGTCAAAATAAAGAAAAATACTTAAGAACAAATCAGCTATATATGTTGCCAGACTCCATTCGTTTACTTTCTATTCTACATTCCTAATACTGGAATGAGATTTTATCTCCAAAGGTTATCGCCAAATACTAATAATGCGAAGAAGAGTGCTAGATAGTTCGGATTGGTTTAGAGCTCTGCGGTCTATTACTTTGCTACACGAGAGCTAGTGAAACCTATTGTGTGTAGAACCTGTGGATTAAAGCCGTTTCTGAATTGCTACTTGCATCAATGGTATTATCGGGTTTTCGAGCTAAGTCTAGTAGAAAAGCTATATATGTTGTAAGACTCTTTGTGAGACTCGAAAAATTTCTATTCTACATTCCAACTACTGGAATGAGGTTTTATCGCCAAAGGTTATCACCAGAGAGTAATAGTACAAGGAAGAATGATAGACAGTTCGGATTGGTTTAGAGCGCTGCGGTCTACGACTTTGCTACACGAGAGCTAGTGAAACCTATTGAGTGTAGAACTCATTGATTAATGCCGTTTCTGAACGGCTACTTGCATCCATGCTCCAACTGGGTTTTGGAACTATCTCGTACCAAAGCTATATATGTTGTAGGACTTAATATGAGACTAGAAAATTTTTTATTCTACATTCCAACTACTGGAATGATGTTTTATCGCCAACGGTTATCATTCAAGAGTAATAATACAAAGAAGAATGATAGACAGTTCGGATTGGTTTAGAACGCTACGGTCTATTACTTTGCTACACGAGAGCTAGTGCAACATATTGAGTGTAGAACCTATTGATTAAAGCCATTTCAAAAGGGCTACTTGCATCCATGCACCTACCGGGTTTTGGAACTAAGTCCCGTACCAAAGAGTAGTACTATACGAAGAGTGATTTGAGTGAGGATAAATAATTAAATATAGGAACATAGACTGGTGTAAAATGTGTGTGTGAGAGAGAGAAGAGGCTTATCTGTTGAGTATTTTGAATCACAATTTAAGAACAAAGTACAAGAATTGTACATATCAGTTTGCCTTGTCCTTAAATACTGACCAATTAGTACAAAGAGAAGTTTTCCTATGTTACTTTCGTGACTTCTACTATTATTTAAAATTGCTGTATTTTGGTATACCTACTGTATCTGAAATATATGAACATGAAAAATTACTAACTATATTTAAAATCTTACAAGTAAGCCTAACCCAAATGGAAAATTAGATGGTAATGTTACAAAGATAGCTCTTTCTCCAGTGTATCAGTTAAAGAACTTAACAGAATTTATAATTTCACTACTATTCATATAAACTGTAGTTAAAAAACTTTATAAATATATATGAAAGATATACTGCTAACAGAGAAAACATGCATTTTATGTTACAAATACTATACGAAATGTCTATTGGTAATTATATAAATTGATAACACATAACAGTAAATTCAAGACAATAATGATCAATCCATCTCTTAAGATTGCAGACTGTATCAGAAATAATTATCTCAGTAAACTAAATGATTGACCCTTTAGAGACTCTTTATAAAAATCGTGATTAAATAATTTTGTTCTAGTCATAAGTAAGTTTATTAAGTGTAATCGTATAATAATACCTTACATAATATATCTTATTAATAAAGTTATAATAATAACTTATATGGTGATTTTTTTCCTATTAATAAGTAACAGAAACTGTCCTCAAAGATTTTCAAATCTTAACCCTCCGAGTGGAACACACTGATTAAAAAAAGTCTCCGAAAATACGCGAAAGGTTTATTTTGTCAATGGACAAAGCAATCTATGATTTTTTACTTCACCCTTTGTCGACTAAAATTGAATACGGAAAATTCACCCTGGTTATTGTCCCTTTAGCTCCGGTTATAAATAGATATTATAGATTGTTAATTTTTAATACACATAAAGCTCGTCAAGTCTCGAAGATCATCCCATAAGAAATAATGGATTCTAAAAGTACAAATAAAAATATTCTTTAAGAGAATTACTTATTTTTTTTTTGCGAACGTTATCCAAGATATTTAAGTGGTGCAATTAGAGATACATCTGTTACCTCAAACGAAATACTTCGAAATAGAGATTTACAAAGTCATGAAAAGCTATCAGCGTCTTTGTGCCTCAGTGAGTAGGGGTGCATCCCTCAATAAATGCCAGTCAAAGAGGGATATAATTTCTAAACAATCGATCTGACCCTCCTACCTCAAACACTGGCAGAAATGTACATTACATCCATTTTCGGAACGTTTTTGGAGGTCGAAAATTGTACGTGACAACCGTTTTGAAGACATCATCGGTTTGGCGGAATTGTACGTGCGAACCGCTTAGAGGGTTAAAGACATGTGGAAGAAGCAGGATATCATAACAGCGTCTAGTTTAGCTGCTGATGCTCAAGATATAAATACATAATTTAAAATTGCATTTAGACAATCTTCTAAGAGTACGCTCTACCTTTCTAGAAATAATTTTTTCACAGAATTCTTTATTTAACAAAATAAGGATCTGCTTCTTTTAGAACTAACTTTATAAAAATTCGTTTAAAATTAATTTTTATAAATATTTACAATTACAAAGCAATGACTCCAAATTACAAAAAATGTACTTAATAACTAGACAGATTTTGAAGTATGCATATCAATCTACATATATATATATATATATATATATATATATATATATATATATATATATATATATATATATATATATATATATATATATATATATATATATAAGTATGTATGTATATATGTATAATGATATTTTCAATAAAAACCTAAACCAACCTAATTATGTCTATCTTAAAATAATTATCTGGTGATTCTATACTTTTTGTCAACTTTGGTGAATATGTATGGTAATCCTATCATTTTGGTCCAATGATGTCACCTCCTGAGGTCATTGCACGTCATGAGGACGTCTACGACTTCTGATTTGTTTCTACTATCTAACTATAAATAGTGTTTTTCGGATTTAGGACTTGGAGAGTTCATGCTAAATGAACCCGTTTCTGTTCATCTCCATATTCCCTTTGTCTTTTATTGACTAAATTTCTATGGCCGTGTGATCATGTCAAGATGGATGTTTTTCCCTTTGTGAGGAGACAAATTACGCATTACACACATATGTACTTGTATATACATATACATATATATATATATATATATATATATATATATATATATATATATATATATATATGCATATATATATATATATATATATATATATATATATATATATATATATATATATATATATATATATATATATATATATATATATATATATATACATATATATATATATATATATATATATATATATATATATATATATATATATATATATATATATATATATATATATATATATATATATATATATATATATATATATATATATATATATATATATATATATATATATATATACATATATATATATATATATATATATATATATATATATATATATATATATATATATATATATATATATATATATATATATATATATATATATATATATATATATATATATATATATATATATATATATATATATATATATATATATATATATATATATATATATATATATATATATATATATATATATATATATATATATTATATACACATATATATATACATATATATATATACATATATATACATATACATATATATATATATATATATATATATATATATATATATATATATATATGTATAGATAGATAGATAGATAGATAGATAGATAGATAGATAGATAGATAGATAGATAGATAGATAGATAGATAGATAGATAGATAGGTAGATAGATAGATAGATAGATAGATAGGTAGATAGATAGATAGATAGATAGATAGATAGATAGATAGATAGGTATATAAATAGATATATAAATATAGATATATTGGAAACTAATATTTTCCGTCAAATTGAAACAAAATGTCTCTTTTATTCTCTAAATCACATTTTAATTTTATATGAAATTCAGAAAATTAAAATATAAAATCAAGAAAGATAGATCTTTCTTAAACTTACTGAAGCTTACTTAAAACAGCAATTATCATGTTACAAAACAAAATATTTGGCTGTAATTTTAATTTAGATAAACATAATTAAAATGATAATTTTCTTCTGTTTAATTTAAAAAAAATAGTTTTGAATTTTCGAATTTTAAATGCTATTAAGTGGTTATGTCGAATTCTATTATCTTCACTTGGAGAAATATACATTTTACGGCCATATACCATAAAATTATATATTTTTTATAAATGTAGTCCTGCATCATTATGGACATAATTTCTCTATAGTTAGATCCATAAAATGTAGGATATTTTAAATAAAAGCAGAAATTTTTATTTCATTTTAAAAGATAAATGGGCTTTATAATGAGTACATTTTGTCCCAAAAGGTATTATGTTCCAGAAAGTGGAAAACAAATAGGTACGATTTGCTTTTAAAAACTGTTTTTCTTTACGTTTTAAAAATAAGACGAGGAAAATGTGAATAAATTAATTGCAGGTAAATAATTGGGAGAAAATCGTGAAAAGATCTGTTAAAAATATGAAGGATCTTTTTGCACAGATTACTCTTTCCTTAGAACTGAAACTCTAAACAAGGTTAATATATAACTCAAAATCCCATTCTAGATTTTCTAACATATAATAAACTGAAAAGACGCTTGTTTTTCAAAAATAAAGCTCCCCCGGCATCTATTCGTAGATCAAGTAGTTGTTTATTGAATACCTGCTCCTTATTTTAACCAGGTCTTGGGACAATATAAACTTTTTGTTAAAGAAACGGTTTAAAATTGCATCAAAATTAATGAAGCTTTATAAACAATCAATCTAAAGAGGCTATTTCAACATACATCGATCCATATAACTGGTTTACTATTTGATCTGAAAACAAATTCTCGTTTCTAATTCCAGGTTTTGAACAAATAATTTTATTTCAAAAGGACGTCAGTAAAATAGTTCGAATATTACTATTTATCATGAAGCAACAGTTGTTGCTGTCCTACTTTTAAAATATTATTTTCCTAAGGATATTTCTTTTCAACGGTTTACAAACTGGATATATTTATCAAATATGAACTTTAATGATGTTTATGCGTCCTTAAAAAAGACACTTTAAATTATATTTTCTAACTGGAGGAACTTTCGTTTTTTAATGTATTTATTTATAAAAACGTTTTCTGTATAAGTATCTAGATTTTATATAAAAAATCAAATACTCCTTAAAAAGTGAACTGATTCAAAGTGATAAATTATCGTAAAACTCATTGCAATCACAAGCTTAAGTCCGAACTAAATATATTTATGGTCTTTTATAAAAAAAACTACATTCAAGTTATATAAATTTTATGGGTATCGAATCATAAATACATTAATAACCCTCTTGTTTTCTAGGTATATTGATTAACCTGCAGCGACTGTTGAATTATGATATTCATTATAATTACACCAAATTATACTGGAAAAAATAGCATCTATAATCAGTAGAATATATTTAAAACTATATGTATAAAATTTAAATACATAGATAAAATATTTAAGTTAAATCCATGTCAATTTAAACCAAGTTAACCATACCGGGGATTTATTTACGAAATTTAAGTTATATATATATATATATATATATATATATATATATATATATATATATATATATATATATATATATATATATATATATATATATATATATATATATATATATATATATATATATATATATATATATATACATATATATATACATATATATATACATATATATATACATATATATATATATATATATATATACATATATATATATATATATATATATATATATATATATATATATATATATATATATATATATATATATATATATATATATATATATATATATATATATATATATATATATATATATATATATATATATATATATATATATATATATATATATATATATATATATATATATATATATATATATATATATATATATATATATATATATATATATATATATATATATATATATATATATATATATATATATATATATATATATATATATATATATATATATATATATATATATATATATATATATATATATATATATATATATATATATATATATATATATATATATATATATATATATATATATATATATATATATATATATATATATATAATATATATTATATATATATATATATATATATATATATATATATATATATATATATATATATTATATATATATTATATGCTAGCAAATAGCCCGTCAAGTGACAAGATCATAAAAATTTTTAATTTTAGAATTGTAAAGTACTCTAGGCATAAATAATCAGGTTTCTTTTTTGGCCTAGAATAATATGGTACACTCTCACTAATTTGTTTATCTATACTGACCGCATGTTAGTTGCCAACTGTAATTTGTCTTCTCATATGGCGTGATAGAATGGACAGCAGAGGTTTCAATATTTACAGTTATGATTATACAAAATTTAGCGAATCAACTGCAAAATGTGTGGTTTATGTTATACAAACAAACGAATTCACTTCTCAATTTTGAAAGATATATAACTGAAACGCTATATTTATTAGTCCTTGAAATAAACCCAGGACTTTAATAAAGTAATTTATTGTTATATCGGTGATAAATTTTTTATTGTCACAAATATTAAAAGAAGATTAACTTTAAAATTTTAAATATAGCATATACACCTAACCTATCATTTAATCCAAATACAAAGAAAAATTATTTACTTAATAATTCAATAAAAAACGTATAAAAATAATGCAG
>CM063504.1:78897457-78952457 GCA_032207245.1 Pardosa pseudoannulata
ATGGATATGTCTTGATATTTTCATTACGTATATTATAATTAAATATAAGATTACCCGTGTCTTTACCTGTTTGTTCAACTTTTTATAAAAGATTTCATGAAAAAATTTTTAGTAGAACGGATATTTTTCAAATTCTAAATAATACCTTTATAGAAAAGTAAAATTTCTAATCATCTCGAAGACAATAAAATATAATATGGTGCAATGAGTTTTGTATAATTCATTGAAATATTTTTAATATTTAGTATGTGCCGCAAATGTGTAGTGGAGGTAGGGCATATTACAAGAATGAATTATTACATTAATATTAAAAGATTATCATAGGCATCTATGTGCTAAAACGTCAATGGAAGGTGGTAGAGGAGGTCTAAGATGAGAAATGAATCAAGAAAGTGATTAGTGTGGAATATTTATTAGCTCGAATGCTACAAGAGGTGCTCGAAGTTTGCACCTTCATACTCTAAATATTCATAAAATCCATAGAGGATTATTTATCAGACGCACCCAAATAAACCAGAAGTCCATTTGATTGTAATAGGAGCCTTGCCATGAGATCAATTTCAGACTCCACAAAATTGAGATAATGAACACATTTGATGGCTTCCGAAAGAAATAAAACAAGGTTCAATGAATTCGGTAAGCGTGGAGTCCAGGTAACTTGTACACAATACTCAATCCGTTGATGCTGTAATGACATGTTCAAATTTATAGAACAACCAATCCAAATTAAGCAACTGTTCGATCCTCTTGGAGCCATATATTGCATTTTACATATGGCGGAATATCATCAAGTAAACTGGAAAGAACCTGTTCCAGAAAGATCAGATAATTCATGGCGGCATTGTGTTCCGGCTCGATTTCTTGTCAGTTGACGCTTAAAATCTGAAATCCATGCGTAGTATTTTTAAACCCTGACCTTTCTTGAATCTCAACCAACAAAAATTGTATGAAGAAGGTAAGGGTTTGCATTTACTCCCTTCCCTTTTTCAGTATTTCTAAAGCTCAGACTATCATATCTACATGAAGGATAAATTTTATCTAAAACCTTTATTGGTAGTCTTATTTTCGACAAAAATCAATCAAGTCTGGTTTTAGTTACTATTGACATATGAATAACATTCTTTTTAAAATACTGCTATTTTTTATCCATGTATTACTTGATTACTTCTTAATCTACCGGAAAACAGTTTTCATTATGTTCAATGATATATGACGGTATCATTAATATTTATTATTAGATCAATATATTTAACAGGCTTTGTTTTTTCCTCAATATATATGTATATATTTTTATTTTGCACTAACAATTTCTCTTTTGTGCTGCTAATTTTTCAACAAGTTTCCTTGGAATAGGAAGGATTTCTAAGGAAACGTTAAATAAGAAAATGCACTTACATACAACTCTGTAAAAAACATAGAATTCTATAGGAAGAGGTAATAAAATATTCAGAAATAGCTCAAAGAATTTTAGCTGTTAGTAATAAGAAGTGAAATGCTGAAGTTCTGTTATAAGTAGTCTTTTTACTGAACATTTTAAAGTGTTATAGATCAGTTTCGTGTAAGAAAACAGAATGAGAAACTGACCAATGCTTGTGTATTCGGAGCTTAATTTTCGTGTGGTTAAACAAAGGACTTTTGCTCAGTATAGTTTTAGTAAAATAACAATAGTCTTTAGGTATTCCGAGAATGTGTGTTTGAACTTATTTATGAAATATATACATGAATTTTAAATATTATATGAAAAAATAAATAAAATACATGCATTATCTACAGATCTTCTCAGAGGGTATTACCAGTTTTGGTATGTGCTACAATAATTTATAATACTGTTAGTCTTGCATGTAATACCCAGAGAATTTTTAAAATTAAGCTTCTGTTTAATACGCCTTTCCAGTTTTAGTCTCGGGTGTGCAATTTATATTTTATGTTTGTAGACAGTAATTAATCTCTCTTCTAAATGTAATGTATATCTTTTTTCGTTTAAAAGAAGGTTTTATGTTCAATTTTGATAGTATTAACTTTAAGTATATCTGTTGTTTATGTATATTATTGTCTATATTATAGTTTAAAAAATATATACATTTTATTAATTCACTCTTTATATAGTCAGTTTCTATGAGAAAGTATACACGCATTTTATAATATTTTGTATTTTCGTAAACTACTGTGACTGATCAATTGTACAGAATACTAATTGGGTAGAGTATTAAAGAATTATTGTACAGAAAATTCAAAATACTTGACTCAAATTTGGGAAGTCTTAAAGGGTTTATAAAAATTATATGATCGTAAACTCGTGTACTAATTGGGTAGAGTATTAAAGAATTATTGTACAGAAAATTTAAAATACTTGACCCAAATTTGGAAGTCTTAAAGGGTTTATAAGGATTATATGATAGTAAACTCGTTAATGTTGCTAAATAAAGGATTTAGATGTTTAAAATGATGCTGTCTAGATTAAAAAATTTAAAAAATCATTAAAAAATGCTGAGTTCGTTTGTTGTTTTATATTGTGTCACTACCCATCGATCCCTTGCCATACAATCTATAAAATAATTATTAAAAAATAACTGGGTTTTGTAAAAATTATTTGAACTAAAACTAGAGTTATGTATAGTAACACTGAGCCCGATATTTAAGTATGGTTGTATCAATAGGAGTAGTATACTTCCCTCAGTTTGTAAATCACTTGGTATCTCTTCATTCTTGCCTAAATAAGATACCCTTTCAAAACATATTTGGATGTTACATCGGTTGCCAGACAGAACTTGATGCGATTATTTGCCATGTATTGGGTAAATCTACATCTTGTCAATAACCGCTTAACAAGAGTTATATCATAACCAGAATTATACTGCAATTAATAATAATAATCGCTATGTGTCATCGAAGAGAATTCGGAAATTCTAAAACATACATTCACTAGAACCTCTCTTTACTTATGAAAATCAAACTGATCTTTTCTGTTGGCAGTCCCAGAGATTGCTACAGTTACTTATTTCCACAAACAATATTGAAATATGAAAATTTATCGCAGCACACTTGATAGAATTTTAGGACAAGTGAAAGAATATCCATTGTTGCTCTAATGTGTTTCTGTATGTTATAATAAGGCATACGAAATTTCAAAAGATGCCAAAATTACCCATTCGGTGTTTTTAGAACGATGTTTAGGATTTGGAAAGTTCAAACTAAACGAGAGATTTTCGGAATTGTTAATAAAATTTGCATATTTAAAAATAAAGTATCCGGCTAAATGGTGAACTATCGGCTATGATTGCCTTTCTACAATTTCCCAAATGATCAATATGAGAAAGATATATATATATATATATATATATATATATAAATATATATATATATATATATATATATAATATATATATATATATATATATATATATATATATATATATATATATATATATATATATACCTATATAAAATTACTCTACGTTCCTAATGAGCACAGTTCCAAGTTGATCATTTCCAACACCATCGTAATCTGATTTGATTAAATACACTCATGAAAGATGAGTGTAGCAGATGTTGATGAGAGCGTAAATTCTAAGAGTTATCAGTGGTCGGTTATATTGAACAATTGTTTGTGAGCCAAACTTTGGATAGTTGACAACGAGGAAACTGAAACGGTAATAATCTTTCTTTCTTCTTTTGGGGCTTCATATCCACTGTTACAAATCTATCGCTTATATGTTTTGCTCTTTGAACGACATTTGCCATCACCAGGTAGCCGCATCACATTGATTCGCATTTCTAGAGGTTATCGGATATATTTAATAAGCCTCTTTTTTATCAGTCTCATATCCCAAACTCTTTCAAACTCAGCTATATCGGAGTTTACCAATATCTTCCAGGAAGGTATTGTTGTAATTTATGTATGATAGTCACAATCACTACACCACAAAAAATGTGAACCAGCTGATTGTAAATCACTGGTTATATACATGCTGAATGCGCAGTCTCTATACACTGGAGCACTCGTTAATTATCCATGTGATAAACCATTCATGAGTAGGAAATTTCACCACTACCGAATATTTCTTTCTAAGAAAATTTGATGAAGGAATTTGCAGCGTTTTTTAGTGTAACTAACAATAAAAAAACTTGATCTGAACTTAATATTCTTACTAAATATATTATAATTATTATACCCTATCAAGAATTTAAAAATAAGTATCATATGCAGTTGTTATGAAACAGCATGCAGAGAAAAACAATCGCTTCAAAGCAAATTATATCAAATTCTCGACTAAAATTTCAACAAATTGAGAATTATTTTTGAGTTATGCTGAATCAATTTTATACTTTAAATTGCTAGACAAAGCCATTCACTAGAGAACATTTGTGTATATATAAAGCAAAGTATTAATGAAGAAGAATATTATAAAACAATGAAATAAAACATTATTTTTGTACCAACAAGCCCATTCTAAAATTATTTTATATCTTAGTATTATTTATTTTAGGTAATATAATGTTTATGCTTCATAGTAATTCTTAAGAAACATTATTTCCTGATAGATAACGTGTTACAATGAAACTTTTCTCTTTTCAGAGAAACTGACATGAATTAATCTCATTTTAACTAATTTAAATAAAATTATAACAAACAATTATTCATTTAAGCGTTACTACCTCATCTCTAACATAATCTATTAGGATCAATTTATTAAAACTCCAAGATAAATTACATGTATACAGCATTACATGTAATTAATAAATTTTGTTTTATTTTTATGTTTTATTGTAGTGTCTTTCTTATATAATAACCTTTAGACGTAATAAAGTTTTCTACCTTATATAAAAAAATATGTAACAAAAATTGCGTAAATTAATTTCGTTGGAGTGGAGTTAGTTTCTCAAAGCGAATTAATGGCATTTCAATTCAATTCAATAGGAAAATTGATTTGACATACGATTAATTTGATTTATGAGCTACGTCACGAAACAAATTGAACTCGTAATTCAAGGCACCACTGTATTAACATATGCCATAGCTTCAGTTACGTGCTAATATTTTTGACTACAAGTATTAAGTAGCATTAGGTTTAAAATGAAGTGAACTAACATTTCGTTATCCTTTAATACATTATCCGCTATAGCAGTTAAAAAATAAACCATAAAAGTGGAGTAATACTTTTTATTGAAGAAATAATAATCTAAACTAATTTTTCTATAATTTAACTCTAGTTATTTTTAACTTCAAATCTTTTTAGTCATGTAATATTCATAATATTATCATATAAAAAGTTTACAATTTCCTTTTGTAGTTCCACTGAAATATTTTTTGTTACTAATAGAATAATTAGACTGTCAGAAATAACTGCTTCAGCTTTCTTTCGAAACAGGAAATTTGATTGTGAAATAAAATCAGTAATATGATTTAACATTAAAAATTATCATTTTTTCTCAAAAGTATTGATAAATAAAAAAAG
Source organism: Pardosa pseudoannulata (assembly GCA_032207245.1). Lineage (NCBI taxonomy): Eukaryota > Metazoa > Arthropoda > Arachnida > Araneae > Lycosidae > Pardosa > Pardosa pseudoannulata. The sequence goes on from CM063504.1 coordinate 78,902,914, forward strand.
AACATTTTCCTGGATATGCGGGAACCAATATGAAGGAGCTTTTTTTTTCTTTGAAAAAAGCATTTGAGTTAATACCTCTGACTCATTACAGCACTTTAAGATTTTTTTTTTATAATCTTACGAAATCCCAGTTCTTCAGTAATGAATGTCGTAGACTGAAAAAGGAAAATGGAGAAGGAAAATTATTAGGGTATGCGGGATCCAGTATCGACAATGGTGATGTAGGATAAAAAGAAGAAAGAATATTTGAATGGAATAAAGAGCATTTTTATTGAAATGTTCTCGATAGAAGTATTAGGGAAAGCTTTTATGCCTTCATTTTCTTTTTACGAGGGAATATGATATTCTATTACAACGCGAAAGGTTTGGATAGATATAAATTCTTTAACATATCAGTATGGCGAAATAGCGGATTTATAATTAGATATTTGGAATGCAAAGACATGTATCAGTAAAATGCAAGAGATATAGTGGTAAATTTTATTACTTAAAACTATCAGGACAATATAATAAATTAATAAATGATTATAAAAAAATTAAGGATATTTTTGTACTACTTCATTAATTCATATATCATCTCCATATTGTTTGACTATCAATTTATGCTTAAATGTATTTTGACTTTCCATGTAATGGTCTTTTCCAATATTCTATCTACAAGCAATTTTTTTATTCGATAAATGGCTGAAGTTGATCAAAACATAACGAACAAGCTTCAAATTTCCTAAGAAGAGTTAATAAATATTTATTGCAGACCACTTAAATCTAATGATATTCTATTACAACGCGAAATGTTTGGATAGATATAAATTCTTTAACATATCAGTATGGCGAAATAGTCGAATTAGAATTATATATTTGGAATGCAAAGACGAATATCAGTAAAATGCAATAGATTTAGTGGTAAATTTTATTACTTAAAACTATCAGGGAATTGTAATAAAATAATAAATAATTATAAAAAATTAAGGATATTTTTGTAATACTTCATTAATCCATATATCATCTCCATATTGTTTGACTATCAATTTATACTTAAATATATTTGGACTTTTCTTATAAAGGTCTTTTCCAGTATTCTATCTATAAGCAAATTTTTGGTTACACAAATTGCTGAATTTGATCAAAACATGATGAACAAGTATCAAATTTCCTATAAATTTTGAAGAATTAATAAATATTTTTACACTTAAATTTAAAGACTGCTGTATTAGTATTTTAATACTTTCAGGGATAAAAAAATTGATTAAAAATCCTAACGCTATCTTATTAAAACGTATAACTAACATTCAAAAGTAAAATGCATTTTTAACATGGTTTATATTATAGTAATATACGATAGAAGCTAAAACTAATTATATCTATCAAAAAATAGTCAGTGTTTATTTGTTTGTTATTTTACGCGACCTATTTCGCTCAACCATTTACAATCTCTTCATGAACATCACAGAAATGTTTAGAGTTTTGTAAATGAAATCTAATATACATTGCTGCTTTTTCTTGCTTTCTTATCTCAGACATATTCATTTCAGATTTAGGTACATATATGTGGACCTCTCAGCATTGCCTCATAAATTATAAACCACTTAATTTTTCGAGACTTTAACAACACTTTAAAAAATGCCAATAGACTGCGGCGTTAGGCTTAATTCGTTTATTAGATCAGTTTATTCTTTTGATTTTACAAAATGGTATAATACAGCGTGACTGAAAAAATTGAGTGATTTGCTTGATTATTAAATACCTAATTATCGTTAATAAAATAAATGGGGATTTCTGAGCAATAACTTTAATAGCATTATATTTATTTAGATAGACAAAATTTTCAGCTGTGTAATATTCTGCAAAATTTTCAGTTGTGTAATATTTAAGACCAATGTAGTGATTTATGTAGAGTACGAATACATGAACTCCAGTTCTCAATAGAGTAAATAGAATAATACTGAAGTCTTATAACTTTAAATAATTTACTGAATTCTTGTTGTTTTTTTGTATATTATATCACTTTAATTCTTTCAACATTTATATACTCTAAAATATACTTTTTATTTCTTTGAAATATCTTTATTTTAAAAATAAATAGATTTTTCCTTGTCTCACATTAAAAGCTACCAATTTCTATGTGTCATTTGTCGCATTATCTGGGATTTAAGAAATAATTGAAGCATCTTATTAATAGTGGTACATTTCCTAATTTTGTGTTAAATGCTTTATATATGTATGTGTAATAAGGTATAACTTTTTTATATTTCATTTTAACTTTTTATAAGTTCTAAGTTTCCTAACACATAAAACACTTTTTTAATTATTTTTTTGTAAAATGTTATCAATATTCATTAAATGTCATCATGTCATTTAAGGCGATATTTTTTCACAGTCAATTTTAAACTATTTTAATTTCTTTTTTTATCACTTGATGATTTTCCTATTAATATTATAGAACTAACAAAACTATATATATTATTAATTAATTAAAGAATTGTTATTAAATCTTCGAGTATGAAGAGAATATAAACGCACAGTTTAAATTACTTAAACTAGAAATATTTAACCCACGAGGACACTCATCGGTACTTTGAGTACCGATCGTTATAAAAACATTTCACACAATATCACCGAATAGAAATAAAATTCCAGGATTTTCTATTGCTGTCCGATAAGTCTTCTAAACCCCAATATCATGCAATTCCGCAATTTTTCTAGATGTTTTCCTTATAAAGCCATACTTTTAATTTAATCAGGTTTCAGAAACCATTGCAAGACAATTTTGAATTTTTACTTAGTGATTGTAGTCAGAGAAGAAATGCTGTGAAAATACATCGTTATTTGATTAAAATATGAAATATAAAGATTTAAATTTTTAACTAATGTGTGTCTCGCGTTTGTGCTTATGGTATACTAATAAAAAAAGACCCTAATTCCAAAGGTACATTTAAGAATTAATATTTCAATAATTCCTAAATATATTTAAAACTTATTATCAATTATTTATTAAAATACGAATTTTCTGTTCGTCATCAAAAGCAAATTTTGTTGGTATTTGGCTGAAAACAGTTGCACCTGGCTTCAGGGCCTCGGGACTTGTAAAAAATTCATTGTATGTGAAGAACTCCAGTCTTCTGCGGTTAAATTAAGACAGATTTAACCATTGAAATGATTTTTTTCAAATTTCAATTTATAAAGGACTATAATGGAGATTGAAGATACAAAATGTGGCACAGGAAATTTTCATCTCTGCGCTATTTTTTAAGTGCTTTTCTGGTACGAGGTGAAACTTCAGCTAACATGAGGCACATAATTTTGTCTTTCATTATTTTGTTCCATAATTCAGTTTGACATTCATAGCATATTTCTCTATTAAAGCAAAGTTTAAAATTTGGAAAAAGAATAATTATAGTGAAAGGAATTTGCATCCACGACCTGTGCTTCGCATATGTGGGCCCTTCATGATATCTGCAAAATTGTTCCCATTGACCCCTTCCGGCGTTTCTTGTCGAAATAGGAGCCGGCCAGCTAAGAGGGGCTGATATGGTTTTTCGGATATTTCGCTTGTTTGTTTTAGCCTGGCATTTGAAAAAAAAGATTTTCCATTTTCGCACGAGAACAAGTTTCAAGAAGCTCAATCCCCGAAGAATGGAGAGAAGATCTGCGGCAGTGGAGTTCGAGGATTCGGCAAAGAGCCGGTCAACTTCAGACATCTCTCTATTTGATGTGAACTGAACACTAAGTCGGTTTTTTTCTAAGATGGAATCTTCGGTTATCTAATAGCGTTAAGATAGGCACCGAGACTCAGAACTATGTTATTTTTGTTTATGCTTTATTTTTTTTCATCAATGCTGTAAATAAATGTTGTTTGTTGTCCTAAATGTTTCCTAGGTAATTTAATGCATCTTCAGAGACGACCGAACACACTTGTCCTAGTAAAGTAGGTGAGAAGGTCCCACGTTAGTATAGAGCCCCGGAGAAAGTCGATGTTGTTACAGATATATATTACCGAAAAACAATGATGGGACTGTTATTATCCTATTTACTTGTCATCTTGCAGTTTTGATGGTAAAATGCTCACATTCCAAACATGCAATTTTATTATTAACATGCTCACAATTTTTCCAAAAAGTGTTAAACCATATTACTGTCTATATGTGTCACAGATGAAAATGATGTCAGAATTCATCAAAATTAAATCATCGGTTACCAAAAAAGGAAATTTATGGTATCAAATCTTTGACGATTTGTAATGTCATCATGAAGAGAAATTCGCATGTGGCATACCTCGAACACGATAAGATAGCACCCTATTTTTTACCTGAAAAGTTCTATATAATGATTTACACTGAAGTTTTTCAGAAAAGCAGCATATAAAAACCTTTTTATATATTGTATAAGATTATGTATTTATTAATGTATTAATATTTTAGATATTGAATAACCGATATATCAAATATTGTGTTAGTTACCATATTATTGATTAGTAATTTTAAAATTATTTTTATTATATAAATATTTGTTATAACACCCATTTCATTCTTATTAGAACTTGTTTTAGATTAGATATTGACTTTTGTCAATTTGCTTTGCAGAATGTAGAAAAACAAGCTTAAATGTTTAACTACTTATTTATTTGTAGTGATGGCAAACGTTAGCACATCAGAAATATTTCTTGCAACATGTGAAAATTTGAGATCAAAAAGTGAAAAAAGTACAATTTTATTTTATAAAATCAAATGAATAATAAACAAAGTCTTATACTTTAAAGCCCATCAAGCATTAGAAGTTGACGGCTAAGGTAAACGTTACGGCTAACTGCAACTAACTCCGGAAAAAGAGTCCAGTTGATTCCACAACAAAAAAATGCGATGCACGAAAGAATTTCAACTGGCGTTTGACAGGGAGTTCTGTAGTAAAATAGCGATTTTCTCTGGATAAAAGCTGCTGCTTCGTGCCGCATATTAAGGAACTAAACTAATTCCGAGTAGAAGTCCAGCTTCTACTCGAATATTTTTATCCCCACTAATAGTGTGCACATGCAAATTGAGGACCTCTGCCCGTGGAGTCCTATACACATTAAGTTCAAATCATAAATACTAAAATATAACTACTAAAGTTTAAACGTATTGGTGGGGGGTGAAATTAAAAACTTATGTGTCTTTTTTCTGCATAATGTCATTTAACTAGAACTCTTTAAAAAGGGTAAAAAAAGGACGACGAGATATTCATAAAAAACAAAGTATTTTATTGCAACTTGCATTAAGAAAAATATTATTTACACTACGGAAATTAAATTTTAAACATTTTGCATCGCTTAATTCAACTCAAAAGTAGGAAAGAATGTGAAATTAAATTTGTTGCTGCCTTTCATCAAATTCAGCATTCTCAAAAATGGTGTAGTACGAACTAATCGAATACTCTCTCCTACCTATGTAACGGCAGACATGGCTGACAGCCGTTTGAAGATCTTGATTGTCTTCAAGTTCTTCAAGGTGATGGTACAACTGGATTCTATGGGCTGAGCCCTCTAATCCAGAGATTTCTGACAGCAAGCAAAAAAATAGCAACGAACGGAAAAGCAAACCACCAAAAAAAGGAAATAACAGATAGTGGATTGTTTCATGAGTTCATGACACAAAAACTGAGATTGTAGAAGTGAGATTGGCCAAGTACATCCCCACATTTCAACGACGAGAGATGAAAGGAATGCTTTTGTTATTGTGAGAGTTTCACTCGAGACTGAGAGAACCAATCAAAAGTACAAATGAAGATCTATTGAAAATTCATGGCTTTTAGGAAGACGAGTAGAAAGATAACCTGATGTATGGCCGGATTTTACATTTTTTGGAAGTTTTTTGATACATTGTATATGTTTAATACATTTTTCTGGTTTGCTTTTACGGTTTTTTATAAGGAAAAAAATTAAAGATCTTTGGCAAGAAATGGCCAAAGTCACTGTTTGGTGTCGTAATTGAAAATATTATTATTTAGGTCATTAAGTTTTTATGAGTTTTAGTAAAGAGTTCAAGTAAGAGAATTGGAAGATCAAGAACATTTAATTCTTCATCAATTTATTTCTTTCGAAAATACCAAGGAGCATTAATAATTGCAGTAAGAATTATGTGCTACGTGGTATAGTTCTTGATATTGAGTTTATCCTCTGGGGCCGAGATAGGATTTTTGCAAAGGAACAATATCAGGTGAGAACTCTTTTACGAATTCTCTCAAGTCGCGAATTCTAGCTTTAATGTATTTGTAGTTCCATTCGAAAATTAATAGATATCTAGGTTTTGCCATTATGGGCTAACTCCCGATTATAACCTCGATTGTAATTAATATTTGTATTTTCATGTTACCACTAGGGTGAAGCATAACTCTAACTGGAAAAGCCAACCACGCTCCTAAATCCTGCACTTATTTTTTCGCCAATCACGTAAATATAGATTGTTTCACTGTAACCGGTTTTACTGCGATATACCTTTTGAATCAATTGCAGAATGTGAAATGACTCATGGTGTTAAGCTTAATTTGATAAATCTAATCTTCGACGTAGAAATAACTAGTGAAAGTTTAGATTTCCCAATACATACGTACAACATTTTTGTAACACATACTGATACTGGTCACAATGGAAATTTTTTCTATGGTATAGTTAAAAATATTTGTATTTCTTTTTCTATGCATTAGTTTTATTAGAAAAACATATTTTGAATTTAATGAATTCCACTTCCCATGGGCTAACTCTGCTAGTATTGAAGCTAAAGGCATAAGACATCATATTGTAGTTGACATATGTCATAGACGACTACCACATCATAATAGCTGATTTTGAAATACTAATTTTAGTCAATTATTTCTAAAACGATTACATATATTTTATTACAACTATTTTTATGCATTCAGAAAAAAATAAATTATTTATCCATCTCTGGAATATAAAAAGGCACTAATAGCGAATAAGGGTAGTGAAACATTTAAAACTAATTAATATTGACAATTTTGATTTAATGGATGCCATTGTATAAAATTCTGTAAAGCAGCAGTAATTTAAGCATGGCTATTTTAATTATTCTAATAAATATAAATTAAATAAGTAATATATATTAAAATAAATTAGTGCTTTAATTAAAATTTTAACTCCATTCAAATTATTGAATTTCATATTAAAATTCAGGAAGTCTTTATTGTATTATGATTCAACAGACACATGTAATTACATTGCCTACAATTCAGTTAACAACTGAATATTCGAATCCCCAAAGAGTATTTTGAAGTGATAAGAAGTGGAAATTATAAGAAATGTTCTAAATAAAATAATTTCAAAACTTAGTGTTTGATTTGGAGAGCTATGGTCAACGTTTTGCAACACGAGGGCTAATGAGACTGGGGCCTACAGCTTAAAGCCAATTCCGAATGGCTACGAACATCCATGCCCCTGTGGGATTCAAACCCACGAACTCCGGTACTGAAGGCCAGCACCCTAAACAATCCGCCATCGTTCGGCAAAACTTAGTATTTTAAAAGGATTTTCTAATATGTGGTTTAAAAAATTATTTATTTTTATTGATTTAGTTATAGTGCGATCCCTATGAGTGGAAAATTTCATAGCATAATTATATATCCATACAAACTTTCCTAACTGTAACAATAAGTTACATTCGGTTCAGCTTTTTTTTACTACTTCCCGTGACCCATAGTCCAAGACATGCAGAACCGTTTTGAACTGGAAGAAACGTCAGATTCTTTCCAACCAATAGAAGGTCTCATTGGTTTGGTGGGATTCTGATCCCTGTGCTTTCGAGTATAAGCCTGTTTTTTTCTGTTGGGACAGTCTGATTTTCTTAGAGGAGAAGGTGGTTACCAGAGGAGATAAGAGGGTGAACGCCGCTGGTATCTCTTGTGCGATAGACACTTTTTGAAGGAACACGAGAAAAAAAAAGTCATAATTTTTCGAGACTGAAGACGAATCCAGAGGAGTCTTCCATATCTACAAATGATAAGTGGTATCTCAGTTGTATTCCTCAGATATTTAATTATATGAAACCATTTAATCAAGACATATTTGTCCAGGTTTTTTAATGAGTTTTAATTTCTTCTTTCTCAAGCACTAGGCAGACTTAACAATATTTTTACAATAACATAAGAGGTTAATTATCAAAAATGCTTTAAAAATTACAGAGTATTTTTTATTTTATTTTGTCGTTAAATTACGTATAATTAAATTTTAGAGAAATTGATAATTGTTAATCAATATGCGTATAACAATTACCATCAAAGGAGTTTGTGTCAGAAAAGTGCAATTCTATTAAAGTTTTGTGTTTATCTTCAATCATTACGAACTTGTAAATTCAAGCAATATAACACTAAGTATGATCATCTTGAAAATGTTTAACAGTTCAGCTTATTCCAAATTTATTATTATTATTCATAAACTATGCAAATATGCTACGATTATTTCTTTAATTTCCGCACAAAATTTAACGCTAGAATCGCAAAAGAACACAGCCTTGGATAATTGCACGTTTAATTGGAAACGAGTAATTTAAATGACTAAGGGTATGAATTTCATGCTAAATATTCTTAAATAGAATTTTTGATTTTTGTAAAGTGAGCCATTAAAATGTATCGTTGCGCTTTATAGACACAATTACAATCATCGTATTCCGGGTTGAATCATTTCAAATTAGAAATTTCGCCTAAGGCAGAGAAGATGGAGCAATAATATAATGTTATGCAGTCGTTTCGGTTATAATAGAATCGAAAACAAGTGCCTCAAGCTATGCAATTACGGATGTATAGTCATTTTAGCTTGTTCTTTATTATTTTCCTTTGTGGTTATAACCTGATTTTATGCCAAAGAAATAGCTTCGAAGCCTGCATCTCGGAATTTTACGGCACCCTTGTTTCTTTATGTTACACTGCAGTTTTCCACATGAAAGTTACTATTTATACCATTCAATTAAATTATAGACATAATCGAATATGTAGATGTCTGTAACATACAATATTCTATTATGCAGCATTTTTATATTTTATAAACTATAAAAATATTTTCCAGTCTACAAGAATTGGCGCTTATATATTTTAATAATGTAGCTATTATAGAATATAATGTGTGCTATAAATATATATGAAATATATATGTATATTATATATAAGTGTATATATAATATATATAAATATATATTATATATATATATATTTATATATATATATATATATATATATATATATATATATATATATATATATATATATATATATATATATATATATATATATATATATATATATATATATACATATATATATATATATATATATATATATATATATATATATACATATATATTATATATATATATATATATAATATATATATATATATATATATATATATATATATATATATATATATATATATATATATATATATATATATATATATATATATATACATATATATATATATATATATACATATATATATATATATATAATATATATATATATATATATATATATATATATATATATATATATATATATATATATATATATATATATATATATATATATATATATATATATATATATATATATATATATATATATATATATATATTTATATATATGTATGTGTGTGTGTGTGTGTGTGTGTGTGAACTGATGTTAATGTGTGTAAACAAATATTTGATTTTATCTCTGAAATTTTATACAATTTTTTTCGAGTTTCTTCATATTTTTCAGTAATCAACAAATTTGTTGACACACAAAATATTTAACTATTAAAGCTGATATTTATAACTACACTAAGATAGTTCATATTCCCATCCAATCTACATCTAGTGTTACTCCAACCTACGAATTCTTGAAACCCAAAAATCAGAATGAATATACGTAATTTACAACTTGATGGTTACATCTTGATTTTTTGAGTTGCGATCTAGTCTGCGGTTTTGATACACAAGCGCTAATGTGACCGAGATTTGTTGATTGAAGCCAAATTATAATTGCTATGAACAACCTTGCCAGTAGTGTTAATGAAACCTTTGAAATATGATATCAAATAACTGTGTCTTACGCAGTCAGTCATTGCATAAAAATCATTTAATTTGAACACCTTTGAATGACTGAATTTTATTAGTATGGTTATGGTAATAACTTTTTAATAAACAAAGGAATGATATTTTGATTTTATTTTTTGAAACACTTGCTAAAATACAGAGACATATTAAATTGAATATTGTAATAAAAGAAAGTGGTCAGATACCAGGATTATATATATATATATATATATATATATATATATATATATATATATATGTATATATGTGTGTGTGTGTGTGTGTGTGTGTGTTTGTACAGAGGATCGTTTACAATTTATGGTAAAGTCTTTGAAGTTTTGTAAATCAATGCCATATTTTTTGCGACGAATTCCTTCTGATCACCTTAATCTTCACAATAATTCAAGCCTGAATTTTCTATGATATTTAACTTACCTTAGTAGAGGTATGCCAGTTTTGTCAGATCCTTTCGGTAATCTTGGATGATGTTGTCGTCAGGTCCGTTTATATATAATGAATAAACAACAGTCTTTTGGAGGTGATTAGGTGATTTTACAGGTATTTCATTAGTTTGGATGCACTTTATTGCTGTTTTTAATTCTTTCTTTTATAAATAATTGGAAGTTGGTTTTGTCGTGCAAGTAGAGGCTTTGTCTGTATAAAGCTAAGTTTTTCTAATGTCCTTTCCATATAAGGCTGTGATTTCTTCTTCTAAAATATTCTACTGATAGTAGAATCAATTAGTTTAGGATATTTTGACTTGAGATACTTTTGAGTTTTTACTTGCCGTTGTAAAAAACCTGCAACTAACATAATTTAGGAATTATTTTAAACTCTCAAGAAGCCATTTTTATAATCATTCCCAAGAAATGAGCTTTAAGAAATATATTCTTCTTGACTACTGTTAGTTAAATGTACACATGACTTATTGAGTATTACAACAAATTTTTGATTTTCGCCAGTTAAAAGTTTTTTATATAATTTTATAAAATTCGTTTCTCTTTCAGCAATAGGCTTTCGAAAAGTCAGGCGAATTTTACGTTTAGGTATTCTTTTAACTTCAACTCTTTAGTATTACTTATAGAAGCCATTCCTAATTCCGTTACAAGTTATTTTTAATTCGGCTGCTTTTCTTTCAAGATCAGATATTTTATTTCCTTAATATTTAACTAATTTTGAACAGTTTTAGTATGAGTTTTTGCATCATATTTTTATTTTTACTGACAAATAGACTGTCTTCTTTTTATTCCTATCAAGTTTAATACATTAATTTTTCCCACAATTTTAAAACAACATTATTTGATGATACAAATATATCTATAGTTTCAAAAATCTATGAATGCTAGGAATCATTTAAATTTTTTTTTCATTTTATATTCCGATCAAGACTTTTGAAGTTACCCATGTTCTTATCTCAAAATTTAAACGAGAAAATAACTTAGAAAATTATTTCTATAAAATACGAACGTCCTTTTGTAAATATGCACAATAATTACACTATTAAGAAAAATTGGATAAAGCCATTTATCGATGAACAGAAATTTGCATTTTTATGATAATCTATAATGATGAAATATTTATATTAAAATGCATTGAAGCAAACCTAGGGAAACATTACAATTGAATGTCCGTCTTATTATATGTCTACTAAACCCGGTTTTGATTAAACAATAGAATTACTAATATTGCCATGAAAGGATTATTAAATATTCTACTTTAATCAGCCTATCCTTTTCTACAATTTAGAGAATATCTATAACATATCTGTTTAATATCTTGAAATTAACATTTTCAAAACATTGAATCATCCGACTTATTTTCAGATGAAAATTTTCAGATGAAAGCATTTTAAAAGGCGAATGAACGCAATATGGCTTTATTATCCATGGTATGTTTAGAATTTCTCATGCTTCACAAAATGTAAATTATTGTTACTTTGAAATACATTACTTTTAACGAAGCAATAACTATGGACTATTACAGTGATGCATAGAGCAATTATACTATAAATTTTCGACTTTAAATTAACTCAACCTCGTGCAGAATTTATCAAAATTAGACTATATACATTAATGACTATCATAAGAAGAAGATAAAACTTTTATTCAAAATTTTACGTAGCTTTTAAAATTAACATTGAGGTTTCTGTACGGATTTCTGTATGCATAGAGAAACGTAGTTTGCTGTAATAATGGCATATTAAATTTATCATGCATTGGTTGAATCTAAGATTTATCAGAATGATTTAAGCCCTTTCAATTCATGACGTATTTGAGATGCAAATAATTGAAAATTAACTCATGTATATTGCTTCTAAAGATTAATAACACTAAGAACCAGAGACTTAGTCAGTTAATTTATTGGCGCAAAATATATGTTACAGGTAATGATAGATGTTTGATTAACTATTTTGTATTAATATATAAGGAGTTTCATTTAATATATTTACATATATAAGTTGCAAATCTTTGCAGAAACATACTCTGCGAAAATATGTACAGACATACATATAAATAAATGAAAATATATATATATATATATATATATATATATATATATATATATATATATATATATATATATATATATATATATATATATATATATATATATATGTATGTATAATAAGAAATCGTAAATTGATAGACTGGAAGAAGGACACTGCAAAAGTAATTTATTAAAGAAACACTGATAACACAAATTAAGTTGATTTTAAATACGAGCAGCTCACGAGTATCTTTGTTCTTCTTGTTTATCCAACTGATTTGAATTAGATCAGATCTATGAGATTCTTCACTTTTAGTACAAACAAAATGAAAGTAGGAGTTTTCAAAAGATTTCCACATAACAAGTTTACGAAATTGATCAGGTGTTGTGTAGTAACCTTTTATATATTACTCTTTGTGCAAAAGGAAGTTTCTAATAACAATGAAAATTTTAAGGGTTTTTTCAATGCCCTAAAATCAATTGAGCTAACGCAGTTTGGGCTCTCTTTTTACGCTAAAAATGATTGAAGCACTAATATCCACATTTGAATACCATGGATGTGATAGTGGTTGTGTCCAAGAGATGTTTATAGAAATCTTAATTTTTGAATACAGCTCATAGTACGTTAAAGTATCACCAGTGGCCTTAATCATGATAGAGCCCTCTTTCGTCCTCCGAAACAATTTACACTCACATGTGACGGAGTTCATTTTAGATAGAAAATATTAGAACTGGACCGGCTTTAGTTTTTCTAGAGTTCTAAAAACACTTTTATTCCTAATAAATCTCCAAGTTTTGTACTGAATACATTGAATTTCAATTGTCCAAATGGTTCGAAAATCCTTAGGACATAGGTCTCTCTGTACCACAATAGAGATCCAAGCCAAAATTTTTCCCTTCCAGTTTATCACACTTTGTTACTACCATTTGTATAAACAAGGTCATCTACAACAGGAATACCGTTAATCCTTATAAGAATAACCTGTCTTAAATATTCAGGATGTTGTTTGAACGGGTGGATAGTTCTATATAGAAACATACCACAGACAATAGGTCCAATATATATGGGATATGTTTCTAATATTAAGTGTAACTAAATAATGTAACAAATCCAGTTTTTCATAATTACCAAGAGGGCTTTTCCTTTTCAATCTTTGTCAGACATGTTCTAAATCTGAAGTACGATACAGATAACTCAAAATATTACTGATTTATTTTGTAATACACGACATACATTTTAGCATCAAAGGTTGTAAATCTGCTTGATAGCAAAAAATATCGTTTGGGGTGACGTTGAGTAGACCTGTAATTAACAATACGGTGCTCAGCCTGCACTTTTTATAGCTTTATAAAATATGTATCATAAGCGACTTGATAAATTTCATAACCGTATATCACAATAGGCCTAATTAAATGATATAGGTTGTTCTCACTTCCCTGATGTGAGCGTCCGAAACACAGCTGGAGATAGCCGTCAGTATATTAAGTCTCTTTTTAAAATAAGCTCTTTAGCAAATGAGCTTATTGTAAATGATTTCAGAATCAAGAACACAACATATATATTTAGGATTTATCTCCCATTTAACGTGAACATGTAGAGAAATATTGGACATAAAAATTGTTGTATTAAATTATAAGCTGTCAAACTTTTTTGTTATAACGTATACATTTTTGTATTTAAAAGCTATAAATCATTTTTTAAATTAAAAACGTTGAGAATGGATTTTGTATTTACAGTCCTTTGTATTCATTAATATTCAAATACTGCCATGAATATAAGCAACGAATGTGTAATTTAAGCCCATATATTGCAAAATAATTATTTTAATGGTATTTGGTGTTTTTGAAAAAAATTGCAATAGGTACTTCAAATTTTATCTAATATAATTTGGATCTAATAAAATAATTTTCACTGAAACAGCAATATTGTTCATTATAATAAATCTAAGTATATATGTATACACACATCACTCTCTCTCTCTCTCTCTCTTTCTTAACAAAATAGGAAATACAAACGGCCATTGTTTTTATTTTAATAAATAGTATATGTTATGTGAATTGGACATATTATATATAACATGAACATTATAATTTAGGACATACAGCATTAAATAACATTACGTTTCCTGTTTACAACAGGACTGTTACATAAACATTTTATCTATGCAATTCCTAAATCTGGCACGACATAATTTTTTTTTCATGAATAATATAGCATTTTTCGGATTTGCTTCTTTTATCTCTCTATAAGCTGCTTCAAAAGCCTCTGGGAATAAAGCACAGAACGAATGGTTCTCAAAATAGCTTGAATAAATTTATTCAAGGTGAATATTTTTTTTTTTTTGAAATACTGAACTATCACTACTTAGCTTTGAGTTAGCTTAAATATATTTAGTTCCTTTTAATCATGATGTGGTTTTTATTAATTGAAAAAAATTAAATGTATGATGCAAGACATGAAATTATTTCTAATTATAAATTTAATTACTATTCTTAAAAGCTATATGTTTAAAACATTAAAAGATTTAATTAATTGAATTAAAAAATTGATTTCAATGATAAAATTATTGTAGGCTTATGAATAAGTTTATACAATAGAACAATAGCCCTCTTAAGAAGGAGAATGTACCATAAAAGTGCTGTTAAGAACTAAAACAACTCAACTTAAACAACATAAAATATTATTTAGAAAATTGTACCTGTTACCGAATTATAAAATTTTTAAATTTTTGTTATAATGTATATATATTTGTATTTAAAAACTAAAAATCATTTTTTAAATTAAAAACATTGAGGATGGATTTTGTATTTACAGTCCTTTGTATTCAATAATATTCAATTACTGCCATGAATATAAGTAACGAATACGTAATTTAAGCCCATATATTTCAAAATAATTATTTTAATGGTATTTGGTATTTAAAAAAAATTGTAATAGGTACTTCGAATTTTATCTAATATAATTAGCTCTAATTAAAATAATTTTCTTTGAAACAGCAATATTGATCATAACATTAAATATAAGTATTTATGTATACATACACATCTCTCTCTCTCTCTCTCTCTCTCTCTCTCTCTCTCTCTCTATATATATATATATATATATATATATATATATATATATATATATATATATATATATATATATATACATAATTTGTATGCGAGGTTGGTGTGATATTAGATGTAGAATTAAATATTATTTATATTTTAAATAAGATAGATATTGATATTTTTTAACCAAAGCAGTACGATAGGATATTATCCAGTGAAACTGTACAGTTTTAAATTTAATGAAAAATAAATTTTATAAATTTAAATACAGTTCATTTATTCAATTATTGTAAAATTATTATACTCAGAATTCAAAGCTTATTGAGCTTTTAAACATAACTTTAATTCACTCGCAATTGTTTGGTATTTCATATGATATTCTTGCATTTCTCTATACGTTAATTATAAAGTAATTTACATTGAATACTTACAGTTAACTTAAGAAAACATTTATATTCTATTTCATGACACTTTGTATAATTCGCTCAGTTTTTTTAAACAAAATGTTGTACCTAAACCATCCAAGACATGATAAATATGATGAACATTAGTTATAGAAAATTACCCAAGAAGATATAGTAAAATGACTTTATTAAACGACTGTAATTATTTAAGTTTGACACAGAATGTTTAAGATAAATATAATTCATTGTATTATAGTTTCTTTATTTTATATCTATTTTGTAAGTCTTAATCCATTTATTCTTACTCAATATATTCGCATCCACCGACAAACAAATAAATGAGGATCTCATAACATTCTACTACTCTAAAGATTTATATAAAAAATTATGACTTTATAAATATTAACTATTACTATATATATTTACAGTCCTTTTTATTCAATAATATTCAATTACTGCCATGAATATAAGTAACGAATATGTAATTTAATCCCATATATTTCAAAATAATTATTTTAATGGTATTTGGTATTTAAAAAAAATTGTAATAGGTACTTCGAATTTTATCTAATATAATTAGCTCTAATTAAAATAATTTTCTTTGAAACAGCCATATTGATCATAACATTAAATATAAGGATCCAAGCCAAAGGTGATCAATGCAGACATAAAATTGGAGAGTTATTTGTTTTCCTACTTTTTCTCCAATCTTAATAAATTTTTCCCTTCCAGTTTATCACACTTTGTTACTACCATTTGTATAAACAAGGTCATCTACAACAGGAATACCGTTAATCTTTATAAGAATAACCTGTCTTAAATATTCAGGATGTTGTTTGAACGGGTGGATAGTTCTATATAGAAACATACCACAGACAATAGGTCCAATACATATGGGATATGTTTCTAATATTAAGTGTAACTAAATAATGTAACAAATCCAGTTTTTCATAATTACCAAGAGGGCTTTTCCTTTTCAATCTTTGTCAGACAGGTTCTAAATCTGAAGTACGATACAGATAACTCAAAATATTACTGATTTATTTTGTAATACACGACATACATTTTAGCATCAAAGGTTGTAAATCTGCTTGATAGCAAAAAATATCGTTTGGGGTGACGTTGAGTAGACCTGTAATTAACAATACGGTGCTCAGCCTGCACTTTTTATAGCTTTATAAAATATGTATCATAAGCGACTTGATAAATTTCATAACCGTATATCACAATAGGCCTAATTAAATGATATAAGTTGTTCGCACTTCCCTGATGTGAGCGTCCGAAACACAGCTGGAGATAGCCGTCAGTATATTAAGTCTCTTTTTAAAATTAGCTCTTTAGCAAATGAGCTTATTGTAAATGATTTCAGAATCAAGAACACAACATATATATTTAGGATTTATCTCCCATTTAACGTGAACATGTAGAGAAATATTGGACATAAAAATTGTTGCTATTGAATTATAAGCTGTCAAACTTTTTTGTTATAACGTATACATTTTTGTATTTAAAAGCTATAAATCATTTTTTAAAATAAAAACGTTGAGAATGGATTTTGTATTTACATCCTTTGTATTCAATAATATTCAAATACTGTCATGAATATACTGCCATGAATGATAAGCAACGAATGTGTAATTTAAGCCCATATATTCCAAAATAATTATTTTAATGGTATTTGGTGTCTTTGAAAAAAATTGCAATAGGTACTTCAAATTTTATCTAATATAATTTGGATCTAATAAAATAATTTTCACTGAAACAGCAATATTGTTCATTATAATAAATCTACGTATATATGTATACACACATCACTCTCTCTCTCTCTCTCTCTTAACAAAATAGGAAACACAAACGGCCATTGTTTTTATTTTAATAAATAGTATATATGTGAATTAAACATATTATATATAACATGAACATTATAATTTAGGACATACAGCATTAAATAACATTACGTTTCCTGTTTACAACAGGACTGTTACATAAACATTTTATCTATGCAATTCCTAAATCTGGCAAGACATATTTTTTTTTTCATAAATAATATAGCATTTTTCGGATTTGCTTCTTTTATCTCTCTATAAGCTGCTTCAAAAGCCTCTGGGAATAAAGCACAGAACGAATGGTTCTCAAAATAGCTTGAATAAATTTATTCAAGGTGAATATTTTTTTTTTTTTTTGAAATACTGAACTATCACTACTTAGCTTTGAGTTAGCTTAAATATATTTAGTTCCTTTTAATCATGATGTGGTTTTTATTAATTGAAAAAAATTAAATGTATGATGCAAGACATAAAATTATTTCTAATTATAAATTTAATTACTATTTTTAAAAGCTATATGTTTAAAACATTAAAAGATTTAATTAATTGAATTAAAAAATTGATTTCAATGATAAAATTATTGTAGGCTTATGAATACGTTTATACAATAGAACAATAGCCCTCTTAAGAAGGAGAATGTACCATAAAAGTGCTGTTAAGAACTAAAACAACTCAACTTAAACAACATAAAATATTATTTAGAATATTGTACCTGTTACCGAATTATAAAATTTCTAAATTTTTGTTATAATGTATATATATCTGTATTTAAAAACTAAAAATCATTTTTAAATTAAAAACATTGAGGATGGATTTTGTATTTACAGTCCTTTTTATTCAATAATATTCAATTACTGCCATGAATATAAGTAACGAATATGTAATTTAATCCCATATATTTCAAAATAATTATTTTAATGGTATTTGGTATTTAAAAAAAATTGTAATAGGTACTTCGAATTTTATCTAATATAATTAGCTCTAATTAAAATAATTTTCTTTGAAACAGCCATATTGATCATAACATTAAATATAAGTATTTATGTATACATACACATCTATCTATCTATCTATCTATCAATCTATCTATCTATCTATCTATCTATCTATATATATATATATATATATATATATATTATATTATATATATAATATATATATATATATATATATATATATATATATATTTATATATATAATATATATATATATATATATTATATATATATATATATATATATATATATATATATATATATATATATATATATATATATATATATATATATAAATATATTTATATATATATATATATATATATATATATTATATATATATATATATATATATATATATCTTATATATATATATATATTATATATATATATATATATATATATATCTATATATATATATATATATATATATATAATATATATATATATATATATAATATATATATATATATATATATATATATATATATATATATATATAAATATATATATATATATATATATATATATATATATATATATATATATATATATATATATAATAATTTGTATGCGAGGTTGGTGCGATCTTAGATGTATAAATAAATATTATTTATATTTTAAATAAGATAGATATTGATATTTTTTAACCAAAGCAGTACGATAGCATATTATCCAGTGAAACTGCACAGTTTTAAATTTAATGAAAAATAAATTTTATAAAATTAAATACAGTTCATTTATTCAATTATTGTAAAATTACTATAATCAGAATTCAAAGCCTATTGAGCTTTTAAACATAACTTTAATTCACCCGCAATTGTTTGGTATTTCATATGATATTCTTGCATTTCTCTATACGTTAATTATAAAGTAATTTACATTGAATACTTAAAATTCACTTAAGAAAACGTTTATATTCTATTTCATGACACTTTGTTTAATTCGCTCAGTTTTTTTAAACAAAATGTTGTACCTAAATCATCCAAGTCATGATAAATATGATGAACATTAGTTATAGAAAATTACCCAAGAAGATATAGTAAAATGACTTTATTAAACGATTGTAATTATTTAAGTTTGACACAGAATGTTTAAGATAAATGTAATTCATTGTATTATAGTTTCTTTATTTTATATCTATTTTGTAAGTATTAATCCATTTATTCTTACTCAATATATTCGCATGCACCGACAAACAAATAAATGAGGATCTCATAACATTCTACTACTCTAAAGATTTATATAAAAAATTATGACTTTATAAATATTAACTAATACCAATACACACATGTACACATACACGCACACACATACATATATATTTACACACATATATAGATTACATATATTACATATATATATATATATATATATATATATATATATATATATATATATATATATATATATATATATATATGTAAGGAAAAGTAAACTGGATCGGGAAATTAATACAGCCAATTTAAATAAAACCCCTAAGAGAGCCCGAGAAAATTCTCATTGGTTTTCAAAAACTCTCGAATCCTTTTGCATTCCCCCTTTGAAACCCCAAAACTAAATTGACCACTTTGGCTACAGTTTACGCCCTCGAAGAAGGGGGTTAATCAATTATAACTTTACATTTTATAATCGGAAAATTGTAAATTTCAAAACAAAAAGGACATTCAAGCTATCACAATCAGATTTTCTTCCAGATTTTCCCACAGAAGTTGACTGAGATGTTGACTGAGGTGTAAAGATCCTTTAATTCTAACTTCATACTACCTGCACCTTAGTTTTTCCTGTTCTTATAATGAAGTGGGAACTCGTTCTCCAACGTTATGTTAATAAATGTCTGTAACTAAAAAGGTGTCATTTTTATGGGCCATGACTGCTACCACTCATGGTAAAATCTGTTTAAGTATGTATATATATATATATATATATATATATATAATATATTTATATATAATATATATATATATATAATATATATATATATATATATATATATATATAATATATATATATATATATATATATATATATATATATATATATATATATATATATATATATATATATATATATATATATATATATATATATATATATATATATATATATATATATATATATATATATATATATATATTATATATATATATATATATACATTTATATATAATATATATATATATATATATATATATATATATATATATATATATATATATATATATATATATATATATATATATATACATATATATATACATATACATACATATACATACATATACATATATATATATACATATACATACATATACATATATATATATATCTATATATATATATATGTCAGGATTTAAAATATAGAGTAATTTAAGAGATTTAATTAGGGATTCTTTTAATGGGAGTAACGCGCCTCGCGTTACTAGTCACATAAATACATAAATACGGCTCACGCGCAGTGATATGAGCAGAGAGCGATAAGCAATTACTATAGGCAGAACTGTGGCTCCTCGAAGTAGTAAAGACTGCCTTTGTTTGCAGTTGGGCGCCAAAATGAGACGCCATGTTGATTAGCGTGTGAAATGGAGTAATAAAGAGAAGAAAAGAATGACTTGAGTGTGAACTGATTTATATATTTACCAGTGTGTTTACTCGGACCACGACATATATATATATATATATATTTATTTATTTATTTATTTATATATATACATATATATATATATATATATATATATATATATATATATATATATATATATATATATATATGTATATATATGTATGTATGTATATATATATATATATATATATATATGTATGTATGTATGTATGTATATATGTATGTATGTATATATATATATATATATATATATATATATATAAATATTGGTGTGTATGGCTGTGTAAATATTATTTGATTATTTATTTATTTATTTATTTAATGTATGTAACGACACTTTGTTAGAAGCATAAAAGTTTTGATCACATTAGGAAATAGAGTTAAATAATATAAATACTCTCTAAAAGGTCTAATTTTTAACTTTTATACAGATCTTCTGAACACGTTTATGTTTTCATAATAAAGACATCAATTGATTATTTTTTACAATAAGCTACAATTTTTGTTTCCATTTACTGTCTTAATATTTAAAATTCATTCTTTTTCTTTTCGAGTTGTTTGTGACGTTATTTTATATTACAATGTTTCTGGAAAAGGAAAATAGGTTATCATATAACACATATGCTAAAATGCTGAAACAACAATCGTATTAAAATTCGCACAGCAATAAATATGAGTTTTTGATAAATTTTATATAAGGTATTCTGATATAATTTATTCTCATATATGTGTTCATATTAGACTAATTATACATTGGATACTAATTAATATTTTTCAGAAAGCTTCCTTTTTAATATCTTATTGGTTTTTAACAGATTATATTGCTCTATGCTTTTAATTGTATAAATATATACATTTATTAATAAAAAGATTGTCAAAAATTGAATTAAAAATTAACTATCCATTATCTTGATAGTAAGAAAAAAGGTAGTAAAATTTCATGAAATATGTTTTGAAGTCATTTTAAATAAACAACAACATTCTGAAAAGTTCCAAGTAAAATGAAAAGGAAATGCATACTTACAAAATAATGAATTTTTTTCCATATCTGAAATGATTATTGAAATTTGCTTTTGCGAATGACAGAGTTAAATTAAGGTCGGATATAAAACACTTTTCGTGAAGTCCTTTTGAGAGAGCAATTTTGGATCCAAAGTATTCGAATACGGCTGATTCAGAGCATAACTAATTTTATGGTCAATATTAAAGTTTTCGGTAAACTTAGATTCGTGACAAAATTCAGTTTTCACTTTTCGATTTTCATTATCTTAGGGTATGAATATCACGCTCAGCTCCGCACTTAGGTAAAGTCAAATATTGAAATTAATTAAGAGCATCATTTTATATAGTGGCTGTTAAACATATATCTTTATTTAGTGCTTTAATCATGTCACGGGTAAATGAAATGTGGGTTAAAGTGGGTTTTTTTTTGGAGCCATCATCGTTTTATTCGCAAATGGTGAATAAGATTAGATGGGTTTTTATCTTGAAATTCTATTATCGTTAAGAATCTTAAATAAAAATTAACCATTAATTCAAATGCAGGAAATAGAAATGAACTAATGTTTTTAGACAGTTGCATAGAAATTATCATTTCATTAAATTATTTAAAAGTGTTGTGTATATCATAATTTTGAAAAAGGCATTTATTTAAAAATCTATTTAGAAAATGCAAGACATAGTATAAAATTTGATGTAAGTATATGGTTTAGTTTCTAATAAGAATTAATCCTAGTTCAACTATTCTAAAATATCAATCTATCGATCATTGTTTTATTCGCAAATGGTGAATAAGATTAAATGGTTTTTATTTTGAAATTCTATTATCGTTAAGATACTTAAATAAAAATGAACTGATGTTTTTAGACAGTTGAATAGAATTTATCATTTAAATAAATTTTTTAAAAGTGTTGTGTATATCATAATTTTGAAAGAATATATTTTCTAAAAAGAATTCTATTTAGAAAATGTGGGACATATAAAATTTCATGTACCTATATGGTTTAGTGCATAATAAGATTTAATCCTAGATCAACTACTCTAAAATATCAATCTGTCCCAGAAGTTAATTGCAAAACTTATTAAAGTTTTAAAAAATATGCAAGTTTGTTATATGAATAAATTAATTAATTTTCTGATATGGACATTGAAATGAACTGACGTTTCTTGAAAGTTGGATAGGAAAACATCATTTAAAAAAATTATCGAAAGGAGTTTTGTATGCAATAAGGAAAAGATATTTATTAAAAATAACTATTTAAAAAATGAGAAGATACATCTAAAAGGCATTGTACTTATCTCGTTTTGTATATTTTGAGACTGGTTCCTAGGTCAACTATTCTTAAATATCAATTTGTCCCAAAAGTTTATTGCAAAACTTTTTAAAAATTAAAAACAATATGCAAGTATGATAAATTCATAATATAATTCATTTTTTAATATGACCATTGATACGAACAGACTCTTTTTGACAGTTAATAAATTAATATTATTCAAATAATTTTTTAAAAGAGTTAGGTACATCATAATAAGAAAAACGTAATTATTAAAAATAACTATTTAGAAAATGCGGGAAATACGAGTTAAAGTTGAAGTATTTATATGATTTACTGTATATGAGACTTAATCCATAATCAAGTCTTCTAAAATATCAATCTGTCCTAGAAGCAGATTCTAAATTTTTTTACTGTTTAAAAAATATGTGTGGTGGTATCTGAATAGTATAAATAATGTTTTTATTAAAAGAAATAAAACGAATAAATTCTTTCCCGAGTTAGGATATTTTGCTGTATTTTAAAAGCAGTGGATAGACTGCCATAAAGATTTTGTGTTAATTAGAGCCATTTTATAAGTTTGTGTTAATTAGAGCCATTTTATAATTTTGTGCTATATTATTTATGTTTGATCGTTTTGTTTTTTAAAACTGATTTGATAAAATTTTATTTTATCACAATTTGAGAATTTATTTTTAATTGTTTAGATTTTTATTTATTTATTACTGATAAAGCTATTTGAGTTAAAGCATCTATCTTTTCATCCCCAATCAAGAAATATGTGGATATTGGTAACTCTGGTATTCCTCACTGATAAATGACAAATGATCTTTTGGAAAAGAAATTGTAGATTGTTTATTGAATTTGCGATTAATATTGAATAATGCATTGCACACATGTAATTTAAAGCTTAAAACTAAGATTAATATATATCCACACAAATTATTATAGATGAGTACGGTTAACTTTTTTTTTTGTTTCATGCACTTTAAGCTGCATTCGGTACCATACAGATATATTTTTGTAATGGTACATTTAATTACATTCAGAAATATTAAACATACCTTTTATGCATTTTTAATCGATGAAACGAAAAGTAATATTTATATATTATCACACCTCAAGATTTAATATATGTTTATACTATACTATTTTACTGTTTGATTACCACAAAAAAGCTTAAATTTGCGTATGAGTACAACAATTACATAACAGGCACCCTAAACATTTTATTAATAAGAAACGTTTCGACCAATGCAATACAAAAATTTTATCTAAAATTGAATTTATGATATATATTGATATAAAATCAATATATATCTTCATAAAGGATGACACATAAAGTATGCTAATTCAAACAAGATTTCTAACATGGACATAATGAAATCAGAGCATGTAGTTATTACATGTAGAATAACGTTATAACGTGCATTCAGAACAAAGACATGTAGTGTGACGATTAGAACAAATAGTACGTCTGAATTTTTGAGAGTTTCCTGATTTTTTTAGGGGGGGATTCCTTGAATGTATTTTGATTAATATAAATTTGGAAAACACTGTTATAAATAATTACTTACTGCAATTAAAATACATGAGAATCTATACATTTTTTATCATTTCCCACACATAAAATATCTAAACTATAAAAAGATTCGTGGGATTAAAGGAAATCTGATGAGGGTTCAAAGATCTATGAAAAGTTTGTTAAACAAGTTTATAACTTGTATTTCTCACACCGATGTTGAATATTGCACTGTAATAATACACGTGGTACATTAAGAATCTGCGAACTGTAGGGTTCTTGAATGTTTTGAAATACTTTAAAGAGTTCAGTATCCAAATAATTTTCAAGAACGTTTTTAAAATTAATGTTTTAATTAAAAATGTATACCTATTCAATGGTTTGTCATACTTGGAACACAAAATATAAACTCTAGAGGGTTTGTAAACATTTAAAATATATTTTAATCCCTCAACAATTAAAATAAAATTGGAAAAGCCCTACAAAAATTAATATTTCACTTGTAAGATGTAGAATTATAAGTTTTGTTACACAGGGCATACACAGCCCATGTACTCGTTGCATAGTTCTGTGAAGTACTTCCAGAAATGTATATCTCACGTTAGTGAGACGCATACCAGTATCCAGGTAAATCATGAATAATCCTACCAGCTAAAGAAAGGATTATACTGAGGGAAAAAAGTTCCAATTTGAGAATGTAAGTATGAAACCAATGTATGAATTGCAAATGTGAAATTTAGATAATTTCTAACAAGAATTAAGCTCTTTTTTCGATAAAATAAAGCTAGTAACTGATTGATAGATGGATAAAAAGATAGCTATAAAGGAAAACAAAATTTTAACAAACACTATCAAAGGAGGAGTTTTTGAAATGGCAAAACAGCAGTGTTTTAAAAATTACTATTTTAATTCGACATTTTATATAATATTAAGGAACTCTATCAAAGAAGAAGTTTTTGAAATCAAAGAATAGCGTTGTCTTAGAAATTACTATTTTAATTCGACATTTTATATAATATTAAGGAACTCTATCAAAGAAGAAGTTTTTGAAATGGCAGAACAGCACTGTTTTAAAAATTACTATTTTAATTCGACATTTTATATAATATTAAGGAACTCTATCAAAGAAGAAGTTTTTGAAATGGCAGAACAGCACTGTTTTTAAATTACTATTTTAGTTAAGCTTTTTGTATAATGTGAACAAATTCTATCAAATAAGGAGTTTTTGAAATGGCAGAACAGTATTGTTTTTAAAATTACTGTTTTAATTCAGCATTTTATACAATATTAACGAGCTCTATCAAAGAAGAAGTTTTTCAAATGGCAGAACAACACTGTTTTGTGAATTAATATTTTAATTCGGTATTTTATATAATGTTAACAAACTCTATCAAAGAAGGAGTTTTTGAAATGGCAGAACAGCACTATTTTTGAAATTACTATTTTAATTCAGCATTTTATATAATGGGAACAAACTCTATCAAAGAAGCAGTCTTTGAAATGGCAGAAAAATACTATTTTTAAAATTGCTATTTTAATTCAGCATTTTATACAATATTAACGAGCTCTATCAAAGAAGTAGTTTTTGAAATGGCAGAACAACACTGTTTTGGGAATTAATATTTTAATTCGGCATTTTATATAATGTTAACGAACTGTATAAAAGTAGGAGTTTTTGAAATGACAGCACTGTTTATGAAATTACTTCTTTAATTCGGCATTTTATATGTTAGTGTATCTTTTTCCAGTTATTATCCAAGGATTTTAGTTATAATTTAATACATATTTTCCCTCTTTTTTTAACAAAAATTTATAGTCATAAAGTAAGATAAATTGTAAGTTTAAATTATAAATTTGAAAAATGAAAATAAAGTTTTAGCGATTATTTTTCTCATAATAGGATTTCTTTGCTTTTCAAGTGGAATAAAATCAATAATATAATTCATGATTTTTTTGGAATACCATTAAGAGGGTAAAAAAGTTTCTAAATAATAACATTTTTTATATAATATATCATACTATGTAATAAATTTTACTACATGACATTCTTTGTTACTCGTCCTTCCTCCAACCATGACTATTTAATTTTCTGTCTTCGTAAACATCCATGGTATTTCTCATTTACTTTCCTAAAGAACAATGGCAGTTTCCTCAACAATTATGTCCATCCTTAAAGCATTATTCTCCTAAGAATGGCATTCGAAAAACAGTTTTTCTGTGAGCCTGATGGATGTTGTAGTAATTAAGAGATTCATGTCAGGGAGTATTTTAAACAACTTTTTTCTCGCCTTTATTGTTACTTCTCACCGAACAAGAAGTAAAATTAATGATATTTAAATACATTATATCTTAATGAGACAGTGATATCTTTTGTGAAGGCGATAGTCTTAAAATCATATTTACATAATATGTTGTACATTATTCTAAGCAGACATATTTAAATTTCAAATTATTTCACTCTCATTACTACGTTTTTGTCTTTTAATACCTTCATTTTCATTTTAATCATTCTAATTTCAGACAAGAGTAATGAAAAATGAAAGAGATTAAGATTAACAGCAAAATTGTTACTTAGAAAATGGAATAATTTAATTTTTGCTTGAAGAAACAGAATTTTATATGTTGTAGTCATAATTTTGATGAAAAAAAATATATCTCCTGAATATATAAAGAGATAAGACCTTATGTAGACAATTCTCTGCTTAAAGGTTCATAAAAATAACTGCTGTTTCCTTTAATGTCATAATTTTTAAATTTTTTCAAAAAGATATCACTACATAAAAATATGTCAGCTACTTGCCTGTTACTAAAATATATATGTTATTCACGATCATGTGATAGTCTACTATACATACACTTGAACATTAGTGAGATTTCAAAGGTAAAACTTTTGTTTTACTAGATAAATACTGAAACTGTTTTTTGATGAATAATGCTTAGTAATTTCCATGTAAATGCTCTTAAGTACAAATTTAAATATAAAAAAAATGTTAGACAACAGGTATTTTAAAACTAACGTATAAATACCTACATTATGTTAATTTAGGAATTTTTGGATTGAAATTTTAAATTTAATTAATTGAATCAAAATTCTATATTTCTTAGTTATAGAATATTAAATATATTCAACATAAATTTAAATAAATATATTAAGAAATTTAATAACTAATGTAAATAAGCATAATCGCCACTCCATGTCTTCTATTCATTTGCTATCTATAAATCATTGAATGTTAGTTTTATTTATTTGCATATTTATGCATTATTAAATTTTTTTTTGTAAGAGTCATTTCCATACTTCAATCACTGATTTAGCAAAACAAGTGTTTCAGTATTTGTCTAATAAAGCAAAATTACTTTACTAGATAATTCTCTGCTTAAAATTTCGTAAAAACTGCTGTTTCCATTAGGGACATTAATTTTTGCATTTTGTTTCCAAAAGATAGCACTGTTTAATAATATGTCAGTTACTTGATTAGTACTGAAATATATGTTCTTCACAATTAAGTGATAGTCTATTGTACGTAGTCTTTTGTACGTAGTAGTCTATTGTAGTAGTCTATTGTACGTAGTACGATTTCAAAAATAAAAGAGTTTTGTTTTACTAGAAAAATACTGAAATAATTTTTTGCTGAATCATTGATAGATATATAAAAATGGAACTTACAAAAAAAATTTAATAATGCATAAACATACAAATAAATAAAACTAGCATTCAATGCTTTACAGATAGCAAATAAATAGAAGTCATAAAGTGCAGATTATTGTTATTTACATTAGTTCTTAAATTTTTTATTATCCTTATTTAAATTTATGTTGAAGATATTTAAAGTTCTAAAGCTACGCAATATAGAACTTTCATTCAGTTAATTAAATTCAGAATTGAAATTTAAATCCAAAAATACCTAATGTAGCATAATATAGGTATTTATATGTGCGTTTTAAATTCCCAGGTTCCTATCAAATTTTTAAGTTTATATTTAAGGGCATTTACATGCAAATTATTACCTCTATTATTCTTTAAAAATAATAGCTTTTAAAGGGATTAGGAATATAAAACTAATATCATATGATATATCAGTTTTCTATATTTATTAAACAAAGAAATATATATATATAGATTATTATTTCTTCTATTGATTAAGTATAGAAATTCAAAGTATTTAATTTCTGAATAGATTAAAATATTGATATAAATATAAACTATGTCATTTAATTTTTCATTTCAGTCATGTAAACATTTTTATGGCATCAATATAAATAAAATATTTATGCATAAGGATTTCTAAGATAACACTGTGTTTATATGACAAAACACAGAACAAGCGAAAGTCTTAAAAGAATTTATTGTCGCTATTCTTAGAAGGCGTCTAACAAACAGACCCGACTAAAATGCAAAAATTCGTAAATTTAATTCGACAGAAACAGAAAAGGCTGTCATTTCTTATGACATAAATCAAATTTTACAGAATACAAAAATTAGGTTTATTTTTCTTTTGCCGGCATAAAGTATGAAAAACATAATTCCTTTTGAATATTTTCTTACTCTTAAGGAAATTAAATTTGACAATTCCTTGTATATATATATGTGTGCGTGTGTAATATACCAACATTATGACACTTAAAATGTGTCTAAAAATTATAATTATTGCCTTCTCAATTCTTTCATATCTATTTTCGGAATCACGAAGTATCTTATCTAAAGGAGTGACCGTGTCTTAAAATTATTTTAATAGTCTGTAAAAGCTAAGTTTAAAACAAATAGTAATTTTTCGTTTACTCAGAACATTTTGCAGCTGTCCCAGTTCAATGGCTCACTTTTCCCTTTGATCTAAGTTCCTTCCTGACTATTAAATTCGTTGACTCAAGTTCCGAATTAGTGAGTTCAATTTCTGCCTCTCTCTCGCTATGAGACAGATTATTTTTGAAATCAAAGTGTCTTTGTCCTCATTTATTATTCTGATCTCGCCAGAGAAAGATGTCTATTACTTATCCCATAAATAATAGTTAAGTTCCGTTACGAACTCGCCGCTGTCTTCTATGATCGAAGACTGCTTACTCATCAGGCTATTTGCTCAGACTACTCATTAACCATTAAACCTGCACAAGAAAAATAATAGGGGATAAACTTTCTTGAAATTCTGTAACAGCTGGATTAACTTTTCCTTCGATTACATATACCGCGTTGTTATAAAGAAACTAATTCTCTAAACAACATTCTACAGCGCAAACGGGCGAATAGAATAGAAAGAAATTTTGTGAACGCCTTTTCATCAAGAATATGAAATTTAAATTAATGAATGACCAAAAAGGAATACAGAAACAATATTAACATTATTTGACTAGATTTTCATCACCTTCTTATCGAACCACCTTAAATAAAAGAGAAAAGAAAACAATCCAGCTTGCAGAAAAATGAATAGACTAGGAAGAAATTGCACAATAGAATCAATTTATAATCTCTATTTATTAGTAATGGAGCGACTAATAACATGTTTCTCTGTAAAATGTTGGAGCAATAGCGCCGTTATGAACCCATGGATATGTGGGGGGTGCATCATCCTGCTCGAAAATGGTCAATATATACGTCTGAAGTATGACATGGTAACAACGGCCCGTAACGTAACGTGATAAGCCCACGTTCACCAAATTCCTCAAAACAGAAGTGCCCAAGGATGAATGCTGTGGTTAAGCCACACCAAACACTGTCCTTTGGAAACTCTAGGGGAGTTTCAGTGTGGATGCGCGGATTGTTCTTAACCTAAATGCGGCAATTCTGTGTATTGACTGACCCATTGAGGTAGAAATGAGCCTCGTCGCTCCACAGAATATTCCAATGCCCTGACAGATCAACAGTCATTGGGTTGAGAAAACAGACTGCGAGGGAAAATGTCGTGGTTTGACCTTGTCAATCAAGTCCTGGGTATGGTGGATCGTCTATGAAAATTAGGGCATTATGTTTCTGAGTACTTTTTGGACGGTGCTGTAAGAATGACCTGTCTGTCGAGAAACTGCCCCTAAACTCTGATCTCTGACCGGGGTCTGACTGGACCTTGACGGCATCAAGAAATACGTTTGCGGTCACTTCCATATTAAACTCCTAATTTCCCCGTCTCTTGAAATCTCTTAAGCATGGCCCAGATACCTTTTTTAGACCTTCGTCTGCTCCACAGGTTCTTCTACTACGAAATTCACGAAATGCAACAGAGGCATTCCCCTTGTTTTCCTAAAATATATTCACCATTATAGCACGTTCAACTAAAGATACTACTTTGTACAGCCTTAAACATCCAAAAACATAACAACGCCTAAAACGCTGTATAACCTATCGTATTTTGCAAAAGCTTCCTCTTCTTCCCAAGCATACAAATTATAACATCTTTCTCCTACAACTGATAGCTTTCAAGGTTTTGCATTTTATTACACTTAATTGTTTATGTGGATTATTAATTTTATTTCCTCATTAAGATTTAGTCGTTTATTATATTAAATATAATGTTTTAACGGAAAGATGACCTATGTTGGACATTGTAAAAGTATTTTTTTTTCAAAATTCACATCTCATGTATAGTCTGTTTACAAAATTTTATTGCACTCCGTTCACCTGTTTACGCTTTAGGATGTGGTTTATAGGGGAAGTTTAATTATACGCATCTTGTATATATATATATATATATATATATATATATATATATATATATATATATATATATATACAATGGATGACAAATGAATGGAAAATTTTCTTTCTACTACCATTAAAAAAATAAATGTAAACATGGGAAAATCAACTTAGTTTTTACTTTGGTTGAAAGACTAATTTCTTTTTCCAGGTAAAATTCCTTAAAGAGTTTTAATTCGTTTTATAAGAGCAAATTGTATTCTTTTATAGAACGCAAATATACAATTGTTGCTTAGAAGTAATGAAAATTCTCTTACGAATCAAATTTAAATTCTATAGTCACAACCCCGAGTTTTATTGGTCGAGTCAATATATTCATGTACCAAAGAAATCGTGTATAGAAACTTTAAAAGAAATTTAATTTCTTTAGCATGTACAGGAAATTTGTGTACACTCGGAAGAAACCAAGAATATAAGATGCAGTAACCTTCAGAATTACTCTTTGAAACAAACAGCTATTCCTCGGGGAACAAAGGAATTCCTAATGATTGCACATTCCTGAATGCAAATAACATGATTTAGCTCACAGTTTCCAGTAGAAAGTTTCTGCACTTCTAAATATCAATAATTCATTCCCTTATACTAAGTACTAATGTTTCTTGAAATAAAACAGTACAAATTATTAGACGTTAACTTAAAGGAATAATATAGTAAATGTGATGCTAGGAAATGATCTCGAAGTGGAAGTGTTTCAAAGGAAGTATAATTGACGTTTGGAAAGTAATTGCATTTATTATACAGTGTAAGATATCTAATGATTTTCTAAAGTTTACATTACACAGTAAGTTAAATGTACTGCAACTAGAATGATTCGATGTATAAAATAGTGCAAAGGGACGTACATTAGAGGTAAAGGGCATAGTTTTAAAACCCAAGCGTATACAACAAACTATAGCCTCATAATCCTGACTTATATTTATAAGTAAGAAATAAAATTATATTATATATATATATATATATGTATATATATATATATATATATATATATATATATATATGGTATATATATATATATATATATATATATATATATATATATATATATATATATATATATATATATATATATATATATATATATATATATATATATATATATATATATATTATATATATATATATATATATATATATATATATATATATATATATATATATATATATAATATATTATAGTATATATAATTAAAACTTAAATGAATATTATAGTAAATGTGATGCTAGGAAATGATCTCAAAGTGGAAGTGTTTCAAAGGAAGTATAATTGACGTTTTTAAAGTAATTGTATTTATTATACAGTGTAAGATATCTAATGATTTTCTAAAGTTTATATTACACAGTAAGTTAAATGTAGTGCAAGGCGAATGATCCGATGTATAAAATAGTGCAAAGGGACGTACATTAGAGGTAAAGGGCATAGTTTTAAAACCCAAGCGTATACAACAAACTATAGCCTCATAATCCTGACTTATATTTATAAGTAAGAAATAAAATTTTAATATTTTTGTTGTAAATTATAAATTAAAGGAATAATATGGTATTAATATATATATATATATATATATATATATATATATATATATATATATATATATATATATATATATATATATATATATATATATATATATATATATATATATATATATATATATATATATATATATATATATATATATATATATATATATATATATATATATATATATATATATATATATATATATATATATATATATATATATATATATATATATATATATATATATATATATATATATATATATATATATATATATATATATATATATATATATATATATATATATATATATATATATATATATATAATTATATATAATTATAGTATATATAATTAAAACTTAAATGAATATTATAGTAAATTTGATGCTAGGAAATGATCTCAAAGTGGAAGTGTTTCAAAGGAAGTATAATTGACGTTTTTAAAGTAATTGTATTTATTATACAGTGTAAGATATCTAATGATTTTCTAAAGTTTATATTACACAGTAAGTTAAATGTAGTGCAAGGCGAATGATCCGATGTATAAAATAGTGCAAAGGGACTTAAATTAGAGGTAAATGATATGGTTTAAAAACGCAAGCGTATACAGCAAACTATTAGTCTCATAACTCTGACTTATATTTATAAGTAACAAATAAAATTTTAATATTTTGGAGTAAATTATAAAAATTGTGTGATTAACTCCATTAAACAATATGTTGGTATTAAAAAATAAATCAGCTGTGGACACCATATGACCTTATTGTGCATCCATTAAGTCAGTTCCTATTATTTAGCTTTGATTTCTACTGAATTATACTTTACAAACTCTCTTCAAGATTTAAATTATATTTCATATCTCAAATTATCTGTACTACCTGTATAAAGATCAAATACTACCCTGTGGTAGAGATTATGGAAGTTAATATTTTATATTCCTTATGGTGGGCCTACATTTATATTAATATTTCACACTAAACCAAAATTTTTCTTGATTCCAATACTTCCTTCTACCCATACCAAGAAATAATAAGCAATAAAAAATACAATATTATTCGTTGAAAAGAGTATATATTTGTCTTTTTAATAAAGAAGCTATAAAAGCATTGTTTCACTGTGAAAACTCCCCTTTGTTCCGAGCACTCTCTAAAACAGATGATCGGAACCCACCTGTTTATCAGGACAATAGCGTGGCATCGCAGAGTCTGGGATCGTGACAACCGGATTGAATAGACGTTAAGCCCCTTGATGGATCACGGTAATGAATCCTCTTGAATTCTGGAATCGGGACAGCCAGAGAATGAGAATTCAGATAAAAAATCTAACTGTAACTTTAGATGGAGTTCTCAAGTAACTGGGATCTTAACTGATCCCAAAAACATTTGGCGGGACCATAACTGACCCCCAGGTATAAAAAGCCTACAATTTTGTGACTTAGGGCTTTTCGACATT
Organism: Pardosa pseudoannulata; assembly: GCA_032207245.1. Lineage (NCBI taxonomy): Eukaryota > Metazoa > Arthropoda > Arachnida > Araneae > Lycosidae > Pardosa > Pardosa pseudoannulata. The sequence goes on from CM063504.1 coordinate 78,937,811, forward strand.
TTTTTAAGGAGGAGCTTGACCTCGTGGAGGTTTTCGAGATCAGAGTCTCTGATCCCGAACGGGGGATAAATTGGGTTTTGATCGCACCCTGAAAAGCCTCCTCACTTGTACGAGATTATTAAATCTTTTTTTTTTCGACTGTGATCGTCGTGAGGAAGTTATATAGGCAACCATTATTTGCATTTCTATATTATTTGGGAATTAGAGTCCCCTTGTAAATGGCCTTAGTTAATCAAGAAGTAATTCCCAATTTTATCTTGACTGTGATCCATTCTTCACGTTACCTCTCACTCGAGAATATTGAAGTCGTCAAACCACAGTTTATAAAACACTGCCTAACAACATATAATTGTCAAATTTTAGGTTATATAGATATACATGAAATATTACATACAAAATATACTAGGTAAAGAAAATAAAATTTACATAGAGAGTCTTATCAATAAGAATCTTATCCATATATCTTGTCTTTTATTACCAATGTTTTGTATGTTTGATTCTTTTAAGAGTCTTGATAATTTTTAATTCTGGATTTACAATTTTTATTAAAATTTAATTCTACTTGTTTTAAACAACCTATTGCATATATGTATTTATTATGTTTAATTAGCATAAATATTTGCTGCTCTTAGAGTAAATGAAAAATATTTTTAATTATAGTTTACAGATTTTTACTTTTAAATTGTTTTTATTAAAAAAAAATCCCAGAATAACAGGCCAATAGTTTTTATGTGTTCATAGGTGAAATTTATTCCCAGATGCAAGGTTTTGACTTCTAGAATGAATAATCGATTTCACAAGTCTTTGCACATAATTTTTGCACATACGCACATACACACACTCATATATATATATATATATATATATATATATATATATATATATATATATATATATATATATATATATATATATATATATATATATATATATATATATATATATATATATATATAAGCTTTAAACCTAATATGCGTTATGAACTGCAATTGTTTGAGCTTAAGAATAACTTGGAGATTGATGCAAACAGGAATGTATAAGAACTAATAATTAATAATTCACAATTTTTATTCGATTTCATTTGTGAAGTGATGAAATCGCATTCCTTATTTACAAATTTCTTCAATGACAGTAAATTAACCAAGCAATAAACAAGATTTTAATTCGCTGTTTTCCCATTTCGTTCTTAATCAAAGCTTTAAACTAATCATCGTCTGCAGTATGTTACCTTATACTGCAATTACATTGAAATCTTTGCTGAAAACATTTAATGTAAACAATTAGAAATACATATTAAAATTTCATACAAATGAATGCTATATCTACATGAAAGTAATAAGCCAACGCTTCGTAAATTTTCCCGAATGGAGCTTTTCAACCAAATTATTTCTCAAATAAAAGGATTTTGAGACAATTAGGACATTCCAGAGAAATTGCATATTACTGGTTCGTTTGCGATTAGACAGGACTCTAACTAATCTTTGCCTTTAGATTTGTAATTACAGACACATATGTAACGATATTAAAACTTTTTATTGCGTTTTATTATTTGTATTCGTTACATATATATTTCATTGAATTAAGACGGTTTCTGTCTGTTTTATAGTTCAGAAAGTTAAAAATATTTTTAAAATGAAAGAAATAAGTTTCCATTAAATTGTTACAATTAATCTTATCAGAGTAATAAAAAACTAACTATTTTTTGGAGTACCATTTTTTTATAGTGAAATTTTGATGCATCTTATTATCTTAAATAATTTTAAAAATCCTTCACGAATTTCTATTCTTAATAATAACAGAAAATAATGCAAAAACGTTTCTACAATATCTGTCATGAAATTTTTGAACTGTTGCTTACAATAAATTGAAAACCGTTTTCTTGTGAGATATTTAGCATAGTTCAACATAAGCGTTTTAATACATGTAATTTTGATGTGTTAACAACTTTCGTTTCATGATGAACGAAATATATATATATCATTTATTTATGATGGTTTCTGTCTATTTTATAGTTCGGAATTATAAAAATATTTTTTAAATGAATGAAATAAGTTTTCATTAAATTTTTACAATTAAGCCTATCAGATTAGAGCAATAAAAAAGTGAAACATTTTTGAAGAATCATTTTCTATTATAGTGAAATTTGATGCATCTTATTATCTTAAATAATTTAAAAAACCCTTCACGAATTTGTATTCTTAATAATACCGGAAAATAATGCGATACCAGTTTATACGAAATCTGTCATGAAATTTCTGAACTGTTGCTGAGAATAAATTGAAAACCGTTTTCTTGTCAGATATTCAGTATAGTTGAACAAAAGCTTTTTATTATATGTAAGGTTAAAGTGTTAACAACTTTCGTTTCATGATGAACTCTATACACGATGAACACCATCAGACATCAGGTATTAAATATCCCAGTCTTGAAAGCAAGAAGAATATGATATGTGAAATATGATAATTATCTATTCTTCAAAATATCTAATTTATATCACTTTTAAATCTAATGTGTAAAATTTGTCAAGGCTTTACATTTTCAATTTCTCTAAGTTTAACATCTAAAATAAGGGAAAAGAAATCACATAATAGAGGAGAAATTATTTTACCGGAAAATAGAAATGGTGAATTTCTAACTGTAATAATCTGATAAAGATATCTATCTACATTACATGCCTTACTTTAAACAAAACCATATGGGTCATAATATTTTCTTTCACACACACTCTTTTCCCACCATTTCCTTCACATTCTGGTTAACTATCAACATCTGACTATAACAATTCATCTGACTATCCAACTGTCAATAGGTCGAAGTACAAATTTACCATTTTCCAAATAACAAGTAGAGAAAATAAATTTTTTTGTAGGAATTTACATACCCTCATTAAAATTTAACAAAATCGTAAACATAAAAGTAAGTCTTTAAATTTATTTTTCATTGAACATGTATTTTGGAAAAACAGTTATGATAATCATTTTAAATTTCTTTTATAAATTATAAGAAGTTATTTATTAATAAATATAAAAAGTAATTGGTTAGACTTTTTACCTTGAACTCAATTAAAACGAAAGGAAAGTTGTAGTCACTATGGGCAGTTTCCATATAAACATTTTCTTTTTTCCTTAAACATATCTTGTAGAAAAAATAGTTATGACAGCATTTTAAATTTCCTTTATAAATTACAAAAGGTTATTTATTAATGAATATATAAAAGTAATTGATTAGATTTTTCCCCTTGAACTGAATTAAAAAACGAAAGTTGCATGCACTATGGGCAAATTTCATACAAATATTGTTTTTTCATTAAACATGTCTTTTAGAAAAAAAAAAGGTATGATGACATTTTAAATTGGTTTTATAACTTACAAGAAGTTATTTAGTAATAAATATATAAAAGTAATTAGTTAGGTTTTTTTTCCCTTGAATGCAATTTAAAAAAAAGGGAAAGATGCAGTCACTATGGGAAATTTCCATACAAACATTTTTTTCTATTAAACATGTCTTTTAGAAAAGAAAAGTTATGATAACATTTTAAATTTGTTTTATAATTTAAAAGAAGTTATTTATTAATAATTATATAAAAGTAATTGGTTAGATTTCTTTCCTCTGAACTCAATTAAAAAAGAGGAAAGATGCAATTTCCATATAAACATTTTCTTTTTTATTAAACATAACTTGTAGAAAAAAATAGTTATGATAGCATTTTAAATTTCCTTTATAAATTACAAAAAATTATTTATTAATGAATATATAAAAGTAATTGATTAGATTTTTCCCCTTGAACTGAATTCAAAAAAGGAAAGATGTAGTCACTATGGGTAATTTCCTTACAAACAATTTTTTTTTATTAAACATGTCTTTCAGAAAAGAAAAGTTATGATAGCATTTTAAATTTGTTTTATAAATTACAAGAAGTTATTTATTAATAAATATATAAAGGTAATAGGTTATATTTTTTCCTTGAACGTAATTTAAAAAAAAAGAAAAATGCAGTCACTATGGGTAATTACCATACAAACATTTTTTCATTAAACTTGTCTTTTAGAAAAAAAAAGTTACGATAGCATTTTAAATTTCATGTATAAATTACAAAAAGTTATTTATTAATAAATATATAAGAGTAATTGGTTAATTTTTTTCCCTTGGACTCAATTTAGCAAAAGGAAAGATGCAATCACTAAGGGCAATTTCCATACACTAAATATAAATTTCTCTCGGTAGTAAATGGCTGTAAAATTAAGGCTTTTTCACCAGTTTTCCTCCTTTATCAGAATAAAAGAAGAGATTCGGTAGAGAAGTTCCAGGTCAATGAGACGTTTAAGCTGTGCCCGCGGAACGCAGCTGAGTTCTGGATCTTTTTTCTTTCTTTTTTTTTGTTTCCAAACCAACATTCATACAATGTCTTTCTTCCTTAATCCTGGTTTCGCCTATTCTTCCTTCGCGGTTGGTAACTCCCCATGACGTATTTTTTTCTTTCTTATATTGCTTTTATTCCTCTAACTGGAATAAATTACTTGCTGCCTTTCATGTTTCGATATTGCTCAGACTCTTACTAAAAAATGGTTCACGATATAGAGGAAAAAAATAATACCACAAAAAGGAAAATAGAGAAACTCTTTCTTAAATCCAATTACAAATACATTTGTATGATTACATTTCACTTAAACATGAATGAAATAAGTTTTAAATTAAATTGTAACAATCAAGCCTATAAAATTAGAGTAATAAAGAAATGAATCATTTTTGGAGTATCATTTTCTACTATAGTGAAATGTGATGCCTCTTATTCTCTTAAATAATTTTAAAAAACCTTCACGAATTTGTATTCTTAATATCTTAAAATAATGCGATATAAGTTTCTACAAAATTTGTCATGAAATTTCTGGACTGTTTTTTAGAATAAAATGAAAACCGATTTCTTGTGAGATATTTAGTATAGTTCAACAAAAGCTTTTTATTATAAGTAATTTTGAAGTGTTAACAACTTTCGCTTCATGTTGAACTCTATACACGATGAACACCATCGGAAATCCGGTATTAAATATTCCAGTCTTGAAAGGAAGAAGAATATTAACCATGATAATTATCTATTCTTCAAACTATCTAATTAATATCACTTTTATATCTAATGTGTAAAATTTGTCAAGGCTTTACATTTCAATTTCTCTAAGATTAACATCTAAAATAAGGGAAAATAAATCACATAATAGAGGAGAAATTATTTTACCGGAAAATAGAAATGGTGAATTTCTAACTGTAATAATCTGATAAAGTTATCTCTCTATATTACATGCCTTTCTTTAAAGAAATCCATATGGGTCATAATATTTTTTCTCCCACACACTTTTTTGCCACATTTTCCTTCACATTCTGGATAACTATCAACATCTAACTATAATAATTCATCTATCTATCCAATTGTCGATAAGTTGAAGCACAAATTTTCCGTTTCCCAAATTACAAGTAGAGAAAATAAATTTTTTTGTAGGAATTTACATACCCTCATTAAAATTTAACAAAATCGTAAACATAAAAGTAAGTCTTTAAATTTATTTTTCATTGAACATGTATTTTGGAAAAACAGTTATGATAATCATTTTAAATTTCTTTTATAAATTATAAGAAGTTATTTATTAATAAATATAAAAAGTAATTGATTAGACTTTTTACCTTGAACTCAATTAAAAAGAAAGGAAAGTTGTAGTCACTATGGGCAGTTTCCATATAAACATTTTCTTTTTTTCTTACACATATCTTGTAGAAAAAATAGTTATGACAGCATTTTAAATTTCCTTTATAAATTACAAAAGGTTATTTATTAATGAATATATAAAAGTAATTGATTAGATTTTTCCCCTTGAACTGAATTAAAAAACGAAAGTTGCAGGCACTATGGGCAAATTTCATACAAATATTGTTTTTTCATTAAACATGTCTTTTAGAAAAAAAAGGTATGATGACATTTTAAATTGGTTTTATAACTTACAAGAAGTTATTTAGTAATAAATATATAAAAGTAATTAGTTAGGTTTTTTTCCCTTGAATGCAATTTTAAAAAAAATGGAAAGATGCAGTCACTATGGGAAATTTCCATACAAACATTTTTTTTTCTATTAAACATGTCTTTTAGAAAAGAAAAGTTATGATAACATTTTAAATTTGATTTATAAATTATAAGAACTTATTTATTAATAATTATATAAAAGTAATTGGTTAGATTTCTTTATTCTGAACTCAATTAAAAAGAGGAAAGATGCAGTTTCCATATAAACATTTTCTTTTTTATTAAACATAACTTGTAGAAAAAAATAGTTATGATAGCATTTTAAATTTCCTTTATAAATTACAAAAAATTATTTATTAATGAATATATAAAAGTAATTGATTAGATTTTTCCCCTTGAACTGAATTCAAAAAAGGAAAGATGTAGTCACTATGGGTAATTTCCTTACAAACAATTTTTTTTTTATTAAACATGTCTTTCAGAAAAGAAAAGTTATGATAGCATTTTAAATTTGTTTTATAAATTACAAGAAGTTATTTATTAATAAATATATAAAGGTAATAGGTTATATTTTTTCCTTGAACGTAATTTAAAAAAAAAGAAAAATGCAGTCACTATGGGTAATTACCATACAAACATTTTTTCATTAAACTTGTCTTTTAGAAAAAAGAGTTACGATAGCATTTTAAATTTCATGTATAAATTACAAAAAGTTATTTATTAATAAATATATAAGAGTAATTGGTTATTTTTTTCCCTTGGACTCAATTTAGCAAAAGGAAAGATGCAATCACTAAGAGCAATTTCCATACACTAAATATAAATTTCTCTCGGTAGTAAATGGCTGTAAAATTAAGGCTTTTTCACCAGTTTTCCTCCTTTATCAGAATAAAAGAAGAGATTCGGTAGAGAAGTTCCAGGTCAATGAGACGTTTAAGCTGTGCCCGCAGAACGCAGCTGAGTTCTGGATATTTTTTCTTTCTTTTTTTTTTTTTTTTGTTTCCAAACCAACATTCATACAATGTCTTTCTTCCTTAATCCTGCTTTCGCCTATTCTTCCTTCGCGGTTGGTAACTCCCCATGACGTATTTTTTTCTTTCTTATATTGCTTTTATTCCTCTAACTGGAATAAATTACTTGCTGCCTTTCATGTTTCGATATTGCTCAGACTCTTACTAAAAAATGGTTCACGATATAGAGGAAAAAAAATAATACCACAAAAAGGAAAATAGAGAAACTCTTTCTTAAATCCAATTACAAATACATTTGTATGATTACATTTCACTTAAACATGGATATATAAATAAATCAATTATTGGCGGAGGTAATCAGTTTATATTTGTTAGTTATGTTTGAGAAAAAATTCTTAATATTATTCTATTTATTCATTAGAAATTAACATTTTCTAACTACGAATATATAAACGGTAAAATGGATAAAATGCAGTGTGTTTTGGTGTGAAAGTGGCATCTTTGTTTCGAAATAAAGTTCTGAATTTCATGTTCTAAAAATTTTATGTTACAGTATAAACATTATTTACAGTCTAACCAATATTTCTTTACCTATAAAAAAAGCGATTTTGATGTAATTATAAAAAAATTTAATCATCACAGTTTATATTGTTTGAAATTGATTAATATTATTGGTTTATAGTTTAATGTCAATATTAAAAAGATGTTTATCATTTCATCAGCATTAAGACTAAAAATGTCAGTCAAAAATGAAGATTTTATTTTATACTTTAAATTTAACCAGGAGAACTTTGAAATAACTTATAACTTCCATACTGCAATCTGACGTGCAGGACAAAATAATAAGAAAAATGAACAACATAAGACGAAAATATTCTAGTTGTATACTTATTATATTTTAATTTCTTGTAATATTTTCAAAAGATGCAAATGTTAAAAAGAAAGGTTCAGCGATTCACACAATAATATGGTTTGAATTTGATTCGTGTCATATTTTACGGGCAATTCTAAAAAACCGAGAATATAAATAAGGCCGATTTTTATCATTAAGGTTTAACACACATTTTTAATTAGCTTCATTATATCTAGGTGCTCATGCTACCGAAATATGTTTTTAAAGAGAACACTAGAGAATAATTCACTAAGAAGTTTTCAAGAGAAGCGAAATCTTGTCTAAAATATAAAGTGTTTCGCTACATTTAATCATTAGATGTATATATATATATATATATATATATATATATATTCAAATATATGTAATAATCACAATATTTAAGCCCTTAAAGTGTGTCCAACATTATCCCTTTTTCTCTTTATTTTTCTAAATCTTAGTTTCTATTCTTTATATTAATCCTACTTTCCAAACCATCAAGTTCGATCGAGAAAGTTTTACATTCCTTCAACTAAACCACAAAATTCTTTCTCTGAAATCTAAAAGATAAAGATAATATTGCTGGTGTTGTGATGTAGTACATTGTTGTTGTTATATCAAAGCCACTAATAACCCAATTTTGCTTTATATCGTCTTTAATTATAATAAAATACCACTGATCTATATAACAATATTCATATATGTAACAAAAAACAAGGAAATATGCTAAAAAATATATAAAAAATTAAGAAGTAAAAGAAGCACTCAACGTGCTACAACTGAAAGAAAAATATTGCCAAAGTAAACTCTTTTACTTCCTTCTGAACTCTCCAGCAACCCGAGACTTTTTTTGTTATGTGCTGATGCGTTCGTTGTTCCATTGTCCTGTGTAAAATGCGCCCTTTCCTGGCTCTGTTCAGAATTACCGGGACTCCAAGAATGGCCCTGAATCGCCTCCTGGAGACCAATCACAAATCTCCAAAACTTGGTGAAGTTTAAGTGCAATTGTTTTCACAGCTGGCATTTTAAAAAGAAAGTAATAACACTAACAGAAAAATATCTCAATGTCAGCAATAATAGTCATTCCAAACACAACACTTTGGTTTATGACTTTAGTCAAAAGTCACTCTCTTTAAGAATTGTTGTCTCAGAATTTTCGTATCAAATTGAAACACCAATTGGTATTTGCTTCTATCTCATCCAATTTTTTTCCAATTTCAAATCCATAGCATTATGAAAAAAAGGCTATCAATATAAGATATATTTTTTCCTTTTTATTTTTCAAAACGTCTTAATTTGCCAACTATACTCCTTTATCTACGAATAGTCTCATTTATTCGTATGTCGCAGTGAAACAATAAACACTAATTTTGCAAATGAGGGACCAACAGAATCATAAGATATCATATTAATGCTTAATTCACGATTATGCATAAAAATATGTGATTTCTATCGCTTTGGGATTGTTACATTTCTACCGGTTTGCCTCTAAATATATATTAGTAGTTGAATGTTCACCGATGTCATTGTATTTTATAGAAAATATATTGAAGCGATAAAACTAAGTTATAGATAATTTTTTATTAATTTGTAGACATATAATGACGAAATTAAGCATCACGTTTGCTCATTACAGTCACTGTAAGACACTGTAAGACAGGTTTAGCTAGATTTTTATATTATATATGCAATTTTAGATGGCTACCGACAATTTGTGGGATCGCCAACATATTACTCCGTCATTTTTCGTCTCTAATTTTTGGGTATAACCTATACACACCGTACACATTCACACACACAAACTCCTATATATGTAGATTTTATAATATATATATATATATATATATATATATAACACGATTAACTAAACGACATTACAATCCTGAGTACATTTTCATAGCTTTATTCAAATCTCAGAGCACACTACTCATAAATTATCTTCAATGGCGTCACACATTGGCACCTAACTTTTTAAAAGGCAGGATTAGCTGCCACGGGTAGCCACAGATCTGTACGTGGAATGTGCACTCTGTACTCTGCTCTAAATTACTGCGAGTGAGCCTTATTTATGTAGCTAACTCCTCACGCGGCGTTATTCTCAGTAAATAATCCTTAATTACAATCTTTTAAAATTAATTTACAATTTAAATCCTGACAACTTTCTCCTCTTCCCCTGAAAAATAGCACAGGCAGGAGGGCCCGTCCTGACCAGCAAGTCCTCAGAAGACCCTAAAATTTTGAAAAATCATGTAATTAACAACCCCTAAAATAGTAATTTTAAGTTACTTAAATCAGTCAGAGCTGGTGGCTCCTTTACAAATCACAATGGTATAATAATCGACAAAAATTCAAAATTAGGAAAAATCACCTATGATGGTGCTATAAAATGATTAAAGTCTTCTTTCACAATTACCTAAAACATGTAAAAACCTTTCCTGAAAATCAGACATATTATACAACAATTGTAAAAATAACATGCACTTTGGAATATATGGTTGAAGATGAATAATATATGTTAAGAATAATAATATATTTGTTATAGAAAACAACACCTTGGGTGAAACAATCTTAGGAACTCCCAAAATAACACCAACAGTATGAGTATAATAAGAGATAAAAAAGCACAATATCAAATTATCACTAATATTATATGGTGAAAGCAAAACAGATGAATTTGAGAATAGTTTCTCTTATAGTACAGGCCAACAGTATTGGGTAATGTCCTTGGGTTCTTATCACAATCAGTAGTAGGATATTATGTAATACAGTAAAAGTAAATAAAAAATCGAAAAAAAGAACCTAGGTTTGATAAAAATGTACACTGTATTGAGATCTCTTGTCAGCAAACATCATTATCTAATTTAATTACAATATTCCACTTCATTTCTTATTCTTCATTGGTTCATCAAAATACATCATATACAAAATATATCATATGTCGACAGCTTCAATCTATTCCAAAAATAATATTATAACAAACTTTCATCATAGTATTTCTTTAAAAAAACACTAGATAACTTATAATCTCAAAAGTAAAAAAGGTGTCATAATGAAAATTACTCATTATGTGGCAATAAGTAAAAAAAACAATATAGTGGTTACAAGAGTGTATACATTTTGTTTAAAACAGGTGATTCTTGTTTGTGTCTGTACTGTGCGTGAGCCGTCGTTATGTGGCTAACTCCTCACGCCGCGTCACTCTCAGTAAAGAATACTTAATTAAAATCTTTTAAAATTAATCTACAATTTAAATCCTGACATATATATATATATATATGTATATATATATATATATATATATATATATATATATATATATATATATATATATATATATATATATATATATATATATATATATATATATATATATATATATATATATATATGTATATGTATATATATATATATATATATATATATATATATATATATATATATTATATATATATATATATATATATATATATATATATATATATATATATATATATATATATATATATATATATATATATATATATATATATATATATATATATATATATATATATATATATATATATATATAATATATATATATATATATATATATATATATATATATATATATATATATATATATATATATATATATATATATATATATATATATATATATATATATATATATATATATATATATATATATATATATATATATATATATATATAAAGTTGCGTGTATGTGTGTAACTTCACATAAAATGATATAAGAAATATTCTAATTACGCGATATTGAGATAACGTTTTAAATATAAGTACTTGTGTTAGAAATTATTTAAATTGTTTAGTTAAAAGTAATATAATTACAATACAATTGAATGATGTTTGTAAAAATTATAGAGTTAAAAAATAGCAAATAATTACAAGAAATGTAAGAATGTATTGACACGATTGCAATATGATTTTAGATAATTTAAGTATTTCAATTTAAAATAGAGTTTTTCTTTTCAGTAATCAAACCAAAGTTATGTTCAACTGCAATGATTATTTTTTCTCAGAATTAACACGTATGTTTCCTTATATAAAAAAGAAAATTGAGATTTGTTATGTTTCACGCCATATGAAGAAATTCAATGTTGAAATTGAGAAAGAAAAAGAAAACAATCACTCTATCTTTCGGTAAAATTAATGCAATGAATCTTTTATAACGTATTTCCTGACAAAGCCGTTTGATAAAAAAAGAAGTACGATCTGTAAATGTTTTTTTTCTCTAAAGAAACAAGATGTAATGATAAATGATTATTAGATTGTTTTGACAGGCTGTAATTTTTAGAGTTTCGCTCGCTCAATGGAGTGTAACTTTCGCAAAATTAAATTCTTGTGGTAACCGTCTACGAATTTATAGGAAAAAAATAAAGAATGTTATTATGAACTAAAAATAAAATAAAATAAAAACATCATTTATATAACAATAAACAGATAGAAGTATTTAAAGCATTCCATATAGTGGATATATACAAAATATATTTGAAATTCATTGGAGATTTATAAGGTAAATTATAAAAATAAATAATTGTAATTTAATTACTAATTTTAATGAATGCCTATATTTGTTTTAAACTCTGTTTTCTTATGATAATTTTGAGGCGTTAAAAGGCATTATAGGGGAGACCGGGGCACCTTGGGACACTTTTCAGGTAAACATTTTTATGAATTTTTTTTAAAGCTAATTGAAAAAAATAAGTATGCATGCATATATTGTCGTCATATCTGCTCCTTATAAACATTAAACCTACTTAATATCTCATTTAGTTAAAGAGTAGCAAAAGAAATAAAATACCTTTCCAATTTCCCAACCTGCCCCAATGTATGGGGTATCCTGGGACACTAAACAACAAATACAAAATACTGTTCAAATCATTTTTATTAACTGTTATAAAAGAGAAATAGCTGAAAATTGTTCAAGTTAATACATTTTTTAACAAATCTTATATTTGCAGCTGATTCAAGCATTTTAGCATTTACAGCAGAATACTTTCTGTTTGTTCTTCTTGTTCACATCATTTTTTTCTGAAAATAAAAAGATTAATGAATTAATATTTTGACATGTTAAATCAATTAAAAATTAGGCACCAAAATATTAATTATTTTGCTAGAATTGATATTTGTTTACACTTTTTAAAATGTCCCAAGGTGCTCCATCTATGTGTGTCCCAACCTGCCCCATTCTGCATAGTATCTTTTGGTAACTACTATACAGTTAGGTTTAACAATACAATTTATTTATTAGCATAGAAATAATAATAAATGCATTTTCTTACACTTTTTTTAAATACACTTTTTTTAAATATTTTAATTTTTTTTCAAAAAAATTACTTTTTAAAATGCACATTGATGTAATTTTGGGTTATTCAAAACAAAGAAAATGAAATTGTGCCTTACCTATAAGCACTATTTTCATCAAAATTCTTTGAGAAGTGAAGGGGATGGCCATCTATCAATATACATGAGAACTAATTACTGGTTGCAAATTAAAGCCTAAAAATAAAGGTGTACCAAAGTGGGCTATGTCCCAAGGTGTCCCACTCTCCCCTAATGATTATTAATGTTGACAGGTCGTATATAAAATATATTGTTACATTTTACCTAGTGATATAAAATAAGATACCTAATTCGAATATTGGAAATTTGGAAATCTAGGTACCAGTAGTTTATATTAACACATTGTATGCTGAACACGTACCAGTAAATTTCCTGTAGATTAATACTGGAGCGCGGGTCCCGTACTACTACGGGTTAGTGTAACAACACGGTTTGTTTGTGGGTACAAAAATAACGGTATATACAGGAAAACGAATCTAAATATTCTTGTCTACTACATAGATTCTGGAAAAATTTAGACAAATAAAAACTAGTGTTTACATCAGTCGATGCGGAACCACAGAACTGGAAATAATTAAGACTATATACTACTATTTCTATTTGATTTTTCCTATTTACGATAATATTATAAATTTATCCACTAAAAAATATACTTTTTGTTTACAAAAATCTTATGGTTGTTATTACTATATATCTATTTATATATTTGATTATATATTTCCATATAAAATACGAAAAGTTGGTTAAAAAAATTAAATAATTTTCGATTTATTGAGATTTAACTGAATAACTAAATTTACGCACAAAATTTCCACTCCCGGTACAATTCTGCTGCAAATTTACCCACACACAATGTGCTAAGTTACGATTGTTTAAAACGATTTTTGTATTAAAATAGTTATAAATTTAAAAAAATATTTTATTTATAAGCCTGTTATAATGAAAATTGTACGAAATCATCAGCAAAAATGTAAGTTTGACTAATGAGCTAAGTTGTTCGTAATTGTCAGTAAATTTTAAAACACTTATTCTGGAAACATTTTTGAATTAAGTGGAATTAATACACTTTTTTCTAAATAAATATTATTGAAATTCTATTAAATGTAATATTCTAACAAGGGCGCATTCCCTTTAGCTGTTAGATATTAACCCGTCAAATTAATTTGCCACTTTTTTTTTAAAATAGCACTTAAAGCAGTTTTATTAGGAATTTAGATGCAATTTAAAGAGTTCAAATTTGTGTAACCAAACTGAAATCTGAGAGCGAAGAAGTTAGTATTATCTAAAATCAATTTCATATTTCTTCTAAATTTACGCCGAACGATGGCCGATTGATTAGGGTGCTACACTTCGGATCCGGAGTTCGAGAGTTCGAATCCCACTATGGCATGGATGTTTGTTATCGTTCTTAATCGGCTTTAAGCAGTAGGT